>LR812526.1:24642084-24693511 GCA_903798195.1 Danio kyathit
CCTGCAAGATGGGAATAGTTTGATTGTAGTGTTTACATGTTTACATTCGGAGAGCAGCATTTACAGCGGATCTTTCAGTCTATAATATTGTACTATAATATTGCAGTGATATTAGCATGCTGTTAACTTAGTAACTAAATCATTTTGACTATAGTATGTCTTTAAAAACTGAAAGAGCACTGCTGACGATACGAACTAACATTGCCATCTGATTGAACAAACAAAGGGCACTGATCACACACACTTACCAAATCTGTAGCAACAGGACAATCAACACCGTGTCTTTTTTAAAAGGAGATGAGCAGCAAATCCGGATTTCATCATTTCCAGAAGCTCTCGGGTAAACAATGTTCCTTACAAACGCATTTCTGTCGCGTGTCGCGAGCACTGTAATCCACATATGAGTCCAGCAGCACTCTCGTAGCGGGAGTTCTAATTTCCAGCAAATTAATAAATGAACAATGATAATGAAGTGTGGTTATATCCAAACAAACATCCTATTCTTTTGCCCCATATGGTGATGCATACGTCTTCAAAACCCGGCAGGTGGACACATCTAAACTTTTTTTTTTTAACAAAGCTAATATAAATATGCATATAATAAATAATACTGCTATTAATAATGTTATTATACAAATGCAAATTGTCATGAATAAATTGAAAATAAGCCCCCCAACAGCAACAATGCGCCTTACCACACCTCCTTTTTAGACTGGCACACCCATGAGTCCACAAAGTGGGGCAAATGGATTTGCTATTTAAACAACGTGGCGCACAATGTGAAAATTAGGGTTGCGCTGGTCTGAAAAAGCAACAAATCGCGGCAAACACGTCTTGCGCCTTATTGCGCCGGATGTATAATAGGGCCCGTAATGTTGCCATACGTACTTCTGGCTACATAACTTGCACTCTCCAGAAATGCAAATAGGGCTACGTTTTCAAAATGAGCCTATGTTGCATCCGGTTCAACAAAAAGTAGTAAGTTAATGAAATTTTGCAAAGCTTTTTTAAGAGATATACTGTTACTGATTACATAAAAGCTTTTAGTAGTCTAATACTCTAAGTTAAATATAATAATCAACAGTAACCCTATCTGTTAACGTAAACAGCTATGAATATCTTAGTCAGCATTTGATTGACGAGACATGTCTGAATGAATGTGCCTGAGGAGCAGACACTCTCAAATGATCTGCTGAGGACAACAGACAGGTATAATTATATCCGATTACAACTCCCAGAAGAACCGTGAGAAGAATAAAGAACCAGACATCGTCACCGATCAAATATCTGACCCACATTCTTACAATGCCCTCATCCATTTATCTTTTCTGAGTAATGCATGCAGACAGTCACTGAATGCATAAAAAAGAGCATTATTAATAAAGTCTCATGAAAGACCTTGGTGATTATGTGTCCTCGGACTGTGTGTTTGATGAAGCTGAATGCTCTGGACAAAAATGAGACAGCCGTTCTCACACATTTCTATACATTTGATAATCTTCATCTCTTGGGGTTTTGTTGTTTACTTAAAGTTATGTACTGTACACTGTTAAAAAAATGCAGGGTTCCACACAATTCATTCATTATGTCCCAACACAAATCAATTCAAGGCTGACTTACACTTCTGCGTTGAGCGATCGCCGTGACCCACGCCTGCCTTGCTCATATTCGTGCATTTATACTTCTGCGTGCTTGTTGTGTTGCTCTGCAATAAAACTTTTAAAACGCTAGCTGGCAGTATGTTAGTATGTTCCTTTGTGTTGAGTTTCTTTCAGGGGTGTTTTATTTTTTTCTGAATGCTACAAGTAGCTAAAACTCACTCATTCAGAGACGGGAACCGGCGGACATGCAACAACTTTAATCATAAGGTGAATACAAAACAACGCGGTGGCACAGTAGCTAGTGCTGTCGCCTTACAGCAAGAAGGTCGCTGGTTCGAGCCTCGCCTAAGTCAGTTGGCATTTCTGTGTGGAGTTTGCATGTTCTCCCCGCGTTCGTGTGGGTTTCCTCTGGGTGCTACGGTTTCCCCTACAGTCCAAAGACATGTGGTACAGGTGAATTGGGTAAGCTAAATTGTCTGTAGTGTACAGTATGTGTGTGAATGAGTATGTATGGATGTTTCCCAGTGATGGATTGCAGCTGGAAGGGCATCCGCTGCGTAAAAACATATGCTGGATAAGTTAGCGGTTCATTCCGCTGTGGCGACCCCAGATTAAAGTGACTAAGCCAAAAAGAAAATGAATGAATGAATGAATACAAAACAAAAGTTTCCATCTGGAGCTCCTACACAGGACTCGACACTTTGTAAATACTAGCTCCAACGGGCTTGTGGCTCTCAGCCTTGCCCACGCTCGTCATCGCTACCAAACCAACTTATCACAGAGCTTGTGCTATGTGTCGTTGCGACCGTGTGAAGGCTGCACCAGACCAAGCATGTGCGATTGATGCAGAAGTATAAATCAGCCTTATGTTTACTGGTTTTGACAAATTTAAGTGGATTGAACATAAAACAATTAAGTTGCCCAAACAAATCTCAGGAATTGTGTTGTTTCAGCTCATTCTAAATAAGTAGTTTGAACAAGCCGCAAACAAATATTATTAGTATTTTTTAGAGTGTACAGTCAGGTATTTTATGAGACCGACTCTTTTCAGCTACATTTTGTAAATGTAGGATACAGCAATATTTAAAAACATTGGTTAAAATTTTATGCATGTTTATTTCTATAGCGCTTTTACAATGTAGATTGTGTGAAAGCAGCTTAACATAGAAATTGTCAAATATAAATAAATATTAAAAATTGAATTGAAGCTTATCATTTTTAATGTTATGGCCAATTAATAATAAATGATGTTTAATACAATTTAAACATATTATTTCTCAGAATAATTAACTAAAAATTGAAATGTCAAAATCCATTTTATAAATGTTGGTATCCTAACATTATACACCGTACACAATTCTGGGTTCCATAAAATTCCTTCTTGTTGTCCTAGCTTAATTGTTTTTACAACTTTAAGTGGATTGAACATAAAACAATTAAGTTGTCCCCAACAAAGTCTTAATAATTGTGTTTTAGCTCATTCATTCATTCATTCATTCATTCATTCATTCATTCATTCATTTTCCTTTCGACTTAGTCCCTTCATTAATCTGGAGTCGCCACAGCGAAATGAACCGCTAATTTATCCAGCAAATGTTTTACACAGCGGATGCCCTTCCAGCTGCAACCCATCACTGGTTAACACCCATACACTCTCATTCTCACACACATACACTACGGCCAATTTAGCTTACCCAATTCACCTCCACCATATGTCTTTGGACTGTGGGGGAAACCGGAGCACCCGGAGGAAACCCTGTGAGGCGATCGTGCTACCCACTGCGCCACCGTGACGCCCTTTGTTTCAGCTCATTCTAAATTATATTTTTTGAGTGCAATTTACAGTTATGCTAAAATGATAAAAATAGGAATTGCAGCAGGGTGGCGCAGTGGGTAGCACAATCGCCTCACAGCAAGAAAGTTGCTGGTTTGAGTCCCGGCTGGGTCAGTTGGCCTTTCTGTGTGGAGTTTGCATATTTTCCCTATGTTCGTGTGGGTTTCCTCCGGGTGCTCCGGTTTCCCCCACAGTCCAAAGATATGTGGTACAGGTGAAGTGGGTGAGCTAAATTGTCCGTAGTGCATGTGTGTGAGTGAGAGTGTACGGGTGTTACCCAGTGATGGGTTGCAGCTGGAAATGCATCCTAAGCCGAAAAAAAATGTCTACAAATTAGGGGAAGTGAGCAAACATCTCTAACATTACATTTTAAAGCACACATTAACAATCAGACATCCCAATTATTCTCAATTAACAAACTTATTCAGCAGCAAAAATTTGTTCATTTCCCAAAGTAGCTTGGTCCTTAACTATACAGATCCACATATTTATTCTTAATCTTTTTTAACAAGTCATTTTACAGCCTGCTTTCATTCTGAAGCAGCGATGTGACCCAAACTCATTTGCATAAGGAGAGTCAAGCTCAGTTTTTCAGAGCAGCAGGAATTTAGACGCCACATCAAACGTTTCCATACTCTCTGTGGATGCTGCACACAAAATAACTGTGGCAGAAACATGTTTAATAAGTGTTCAGGGATATGATTAGATGTTTTTATGACTAGCAATCAGAAAAGAAGACTGCTATTAATGCAGGTGTGCTGATATTTTTCATTCATCCATAAACATACACACACCCTGCAGACAGGATTTTAACTTAACACAGTCATCTATATCCATGAAAAAAAATAAACAAAAGTACATTTCAATTACAATTCATTACTAATTCATCAGCTTGTTTTAGGGGAGACCAGGGCACTTAGTAACACTTTTTGGTTTGGCCAAATATGAACAAAGTAATGGGACTAGACAAACCCTATTTTTTTTTACCAACAACACACAAGCCTTTTCTACAAATAAGCACTGAAGTTATGATCACCGGACCAATGGTTTCTGTGCAGTATTGCCAAAAGTGCCACTATTAGGTGTTACTATTTACCCCACCTGTGGCGCAAGTTGTAACAGTCAGAGGCTTAGTTGTAACACATGCCTAAATGATTTCACAAAATTAATTTAAATTCAGTTTACTTTAAATAGTAGCTATATTTCCTCAGTAATTGGCTCATTTTTCTGCACTGCATGTTTATTTATTTATTTATTGCATAAACACATTTTAATTTACTTGCATTATTATTGATTTATCTATTATTATACAATCCATTTATTTGCGTTATTAGCAATACAATTATTTTTTCCTATTAAAAGAAATTCTATTAAAAAAACATTTTATTTAAAAAGTTCTCAACATTACACTCAAAATTCAAAAAAATATTTTGTTAGTTTAGTTGGTGTCCAACAGTGTGTGGCCTAATTGTAACACCCTGTTACAACTAACCCTGCTGTCTCGTGTTTTCCTCAAAACTGGCTAGCAGTCACTGTGTGTTTTATACATCGTTTAGCCTAGAAGACGGTAATCACAACAATATAAAATTCTACTTGCATACTTAGATTTTTTTAAAATAAAAAATATTCAACTATAATAAAAAATACTTTTATGCTGCAAAAATGGTTTCTCCTGTGTTTCTCATCCAAATTTTGCTGAACGTTTTCAATAATTGGCAGGAAGATGTCTGCTGACACTGCGGTGTAAACCTTGGAAGCATGCCATGGTTAACCCTGAGCAAATACCTTAAAACTCCGTGTTACATTTAACCCCACGTTACACGCTCCCCTACTCATCATGCTCACATTTAGTTAATTTGTGACTTCACTTTAGCTTCACAGTGCACAATTTAATAATTTGTTACCTCATTTGATGAACATCTTGCACAAGATTTACTCAGCTGTTACCTCAGTTCAGGTACATCATGCACTTATTTTGTTATTTTGTAGTGTGTTTGAGGTTTGTCTTAAATACTAATCTACAGTTGTGCCTCCAATGAACTCAAATGTTGTTTATTAGCCAATCAGAAACTTCCAAAACCTTGACACCATCATCTGAGCTTTTTTCAGAGGAATAATAATCTTATTGTATGCAAACTTTTGACATTTAAGAAAAGTTATAAAAAAAATCTCAAAAATATCTCTCTCAATATTCTGCTATTTTATTAAATAGAAACAATTTTGGTGATCCTGACTTACCTAAAAGAAAAAAAGTTTAGTCACATTTAACATCTGACATTTTTTTAAAAATGGTTATGTGCATTTTATACAGTGTATGTAAACTTCTGGTTTCAACTGTATCTTGCAAAATAGCTAGTAAAATACTATAGTGTCATCATGGCAAAGACAAAATTAGTTATAAAAACTTTTATGTCAAAATATGTGGTGAATTTTATATTTCCCCATTAAACAGCACTTGTAAAAAATAATCAAACTGTTTGTTTACACAGCTATGTGTGTCACTGCTAATCTTTTAATGTGCCGCCCCCAATCTTTTGCTTACTTTCTTGGTGACTGAGAGCCATTTATTCTTTTATATGACTGCCTCTCTCAAGCACAGTAAAGCATTCCACCTTTTCAATCGATGCCCACGTGTTCATGTAGGAGTATGACATTGTTATCTGTGTGCTTAACTTCCCATATTCAAGCATCAAGTGTTCATTGAAAGGAGCGGAGCACCACTCGTTGGCGATAGAGGGATGACTTGTCTGTCTTTCCTGGGACTCAGTTTGTGAACCCACTCTCACTCTCTCAGCCTTTTTGATGTCTATCTGTCTGTCTCTTTCTCTCTCTGCCTGGCTGTCTTACACAAATGAAGTCCCACAGGTACTTGTATCCACTCGTGTGGTGGGTGTAGTTGAATTTTGGCCATTTTGGAGTAGATTTTACATGCAAAGAGGTGGTGACTCGCCCCTGGCCTCCTCCACGCTTCTTTTGGGTGCGTGTGGGACGGACAACCACGTCTTTAAAGACCTCGCAGTGATGATGATGATGATGATGATGATGACGTCATAGCTCTTCATCCCACACGCAGAGCTGTAACTTAGAATTTTGGGACTCCTAACGGTATATATACACTGAATGTCCACCCGAAATATAATTAATTGTCAATTTAACTCTTTATACTTTGCCACTATCCTTCAGAAATGTTTTTAACGGTGCCCTGTAATAAAAATCTGGGTATACCAAGGTGTAGTAGAATAACAAAAGATCAGTATATGGAAATGGGCATACGGTGAGCCTCAGACACCACTGTTTCATCGCTCTCATATAAATTACACGAGTGTAAAGCCCTGGTGGACAACAGGCCAATCAGAGGACAAAACAAACTTTGACAAGACTCTTGGGCCATGCCCTCTGCATTTGCATGTATGCCTAATGTGCTACAGTATATGCACAGCTAGTGTTTTTTAGCTAATGATTAACTTCCAGTGAAAGCTTTATGTGACTATTTTTAATTTCATACGGTTTCTTTTACAGCATCGATGCTGTAATGTAATTCAAATATGATCAGTTAAATAGACTTAAGCATTCATTTGGCTGTTAAAGTGTAAAAAGAGACGAAAGACACTGCTCCAACACTAATCAAACACACCTGAACATGCTAATCAGTGTCTTCAAGATCACTAGAAATGCATAAGCAGGTGTGTTTGATTAGAGTTGAAGCTAAACTGTGCAGGACATTAGCCCTCCAGGACTGAGTTTGCCCACCCCTGGTTTAAATGCAGGTGCCGTCTATAGCTGTAGGCTAGTGCAGAAATTCCATTGAAAATACTGGGGTAAAATTACTTTCCATATTTTAAAGACATGGTGCGCAAAAAATAGAATTTAATGCAGCGTTTCTTGTTTTGTCTAATATACACTTTATATGATATCTCAGCCAGGTCGTGAAGATCACTGTTATTTTAAAGAAATCAGATCTTAAACGTGATGATTTTGAATGGGATGACAATGGGCTATATGCACGCGGACGTTTAATTTTCAGCCAGCCAGCCCAACTGTTTTTCCATTACAAAATTGTCACGTTTAAGATCTTCACGGCCTGTTAGATATATGATATGAAGTGGGTCTCAGATCGGACTAGAAGCGCATTAAACTCCATTTCCCCCACCATGTCTTTAAAATATGACAGTTTATTTTACCCCAGTATTTTTAATAGAATTTTTGAGCTAACCTGTTGCTAGTGACGGCGCTAGTGGTTATAACGGTCTTTCATCTCGTTTATGCTTGAACAACTAAATGAATGCTTAAGTCTATTTAACTGAATGTATTGTAATTACATTACAACATTGATGCTGTAAAAACAATGTTGTGGAATTGAAAATAGTCACATTAGGCTTCAGCGGAAGTAACCGGAAGCCCTGGAACTGACTGACTGAAATTAAAAATCCATACCCTTTTGGGTCGTTCATCTGGGCCTGACGAGCAGCCATGTCATCATACTCTGAGATAAAAAAAAGAAGCTCTGCGATTATTAATATGTACGCCTCATGCTGCGTCTGATAAGCAACACAGTTTTTTAGTGAGACAACAATTATAATTTGTCTCCCTTAGTTATTTTAACGTATATTTCACTTACTATGAATGTGGGACTTTTATTTTGAAAACGCGTGCGCCAATTTGTTTACTGTGAGTTTGTTACTGCAACGACAGGACAAGGCGTTTCAAACTCGCCTCAGGACACATAATATAAGATTTACACATTACACATTTATCCATCTCCACTCTGAAGAGGCATAAGGTATGTTTAGTTACATCTTTTGTTAATTTATGGTGTTTATTGTGAAATGTGATGCGTATGTTTCAACAAACAGGTGTAGACTGCTGAATCATGTCAAATCACTCAGCTAAAATGTCATCTGTTCATGCAGAGGTTGATAATAATTTGTGACGGTGTTTTCTTTAAATATAGCTTCACAATACAATGCTATACATCTCTATCACTCTATTTTGTCAAGTTTATTTATTATAGTTTAGTCTTTATCCACAACAGATCTGGTGAGCAAAACAGGTTAACATTACTCTGATTGGGTTTATATTTGTCCATGTTTAGCATACATCTTGCTGTGTGTGTGTGTGTGTGTGTGTGTGTGTAAGAGCAGCATGTGGAGCTCATTAATATTCACGACACGAGCCATATATGGTCAATTATGGATCTTCTGATTCTATGGGTTTTTTCTGGAGTAATGAATGAGCTTAGGGCGACACGTGGTGCAGTAGGTAGTGCTGTCACTTTACAGCAAGAAGGTAGCTGGTTCGAGCCTCGTCTGGGTTAGTGTGTGGAGTTTGCATGTTCTCCCGCGTCTGCGTGGGTTTCCTCCGGGTGCTCTGGTTTCCCCCACAAGTCCAAAGACATGCGGTACCGTACAGGTGAATTGGGTAAGCTAAAATTGTCCTTCGTGTATGTGTGTGAATGAGCGTATGGGAGTTTCCCAGTGATGGGTTGCAGCTGGAAGGGCATCCACTGCGTAAAACGTGCTGGATAAGTTGGCGGTTCATACCGCTGTGGCGACCCCAGATTAATAAAGGAACTAAGCTGAAAAGAAAATGAATGAATGAGCTTAAAAAACCATTTCTGGATATTTTTAAACTTACCGAAGCCATAAACCTACTATGTAGATATCAGAGAGCACCTTTAATAATATTATGGCATGGCATCGTTAATAGATTAAACATATAATAAAGTTTGGTTTAATCACTTACTCATTTATATACTTTAATAAGTAACAGACCAGGTTTTATGCAAATAAATTAGTAAATACACATTTTATGGTAAATGGCATTGGAAAAGTATTTCATCCATGTTTCAACATTTTATTTACACAAAGTTTATTTGAATTATTTATTTCAATCGCTCATATCATGCTAAATTAACTTTTGGAAGCTGTTTGGACAGAGTATACAAATTACAATAAGTATAGTGCGTCCGCAGTCATATTGTAAACACAAGTTTTTTTTTGTTGTTGTTTTTTTTCTGATGTTGAAATAGGATCCACATTTCAGCAATTTTGAGGCCCACCACAGCTTGATGTAGCAGTGCAGTTTTCCCCGCCCACCGAATTGATTGACAGGCGCATATTAACATTCTCCATTGTAACGCGTATAAACATGTCATCAAGATTAAATGATCTGTTCCAACTATCAGTGATATCTATCTGCACCTCAAGAATGACTTTTAAAAGTTTTAAACATTTGTATAACAGTGCATGTTTGTAATAAAGTAAAGACGGTAAAATCGATATGTAATTTTTAACCGCTGCAATTACCACAGCTGCATAGTGTCAGTACTATAAATGAGGATGCTTCAATCACACAACAGGAGTCAGGTTTATCTGACGTGATGGAGGAGAAGCAGACATGCATGACACAATGGTGGGCGGCGAGAAATAGCTCATTTGCATTTAAAAGCACAGGCTAAAAGAAAAGCTACAATTTGCTCTGACCCCAAAAATGACATTTTCAGCAGGCTATAATAAATGATCTGATAGGTATTGTGAGGTGAAACTTTGCAAACACATACTCTGGAGACACCAAATACCTATCTTGTAAAAGAGGTATAATATGAGCCTTTTAAGTAAACACTTTATATAGCTGTAATTTGCAATCACTTTTGAAATGTAAAATTTGATATTGACACCAAAATGGGACCCATATATACAAACTCGCACTCAAGTTAAATAAAGAAATTTGTTAAAAGAAAAAAAAAATGCATAGAAACCTACATTGATCCCCCTGGAATTGTTGTTAGCATATCAAACAGTTTTACAACACTCGAAGCACAAAAGGCGCATATATCTCTATTGATCATGGAAACCGATGCTGGTACATTATCTGCATTCATGAACATAATTCCCAACACTCTGCATGACTGAGGCATGAATCAGATATGTTTCTCTGACAGCTCGGTGGCACCGTCTGACTTAGGCTGCATTATTTATATCCTCCAGTCATGCATAGGATGGAGTCAATTAATAGATACTGTATGTCTATTGATACCATCTCTAGAGAATGTAAGACAATGCTTACTGGTTATCAATACCTGTCACTCATTGGCTCTAGAGCCAATTTATCAGTTTGTTATAAAGTCGCCATGATCCCAATCTATTGGGCTCATTGACTAACTGACTCGAGCTTTAAAACAAACATCCCATCACATGCTGTGAAGAGGAGGTGTAGTGGAGGATGCTTGGCTTGTTTTGTTATGTGCTTGATTATTTTGCATGTAGGCATCTTTGTTTTTCTCTTCATTGTTGCAATGGGAATTATGCATTCAAACTTGTAATGTTTTATACGCTGAAATTGGTATCTGTGTCTTATGTTTTATTTAAAAAATAAAAATCACAATGCCACTAAAAGAAAGTCACTGGTTCGAGTCCTGGCTGGGCCAGATGACATTTCTGTGTGGAGTTTGCATGTTCTCGTGGGTTTCCTCCAGGTGCTCCGGTTTCCCCCTCAATCCAAAGACATGCGCTATAGGTGAATTGGGTAAATAAAATTGGCCTTGGTGTATGTTTGTGAATGAGTGTGTATAGATGTTTCCCAGTACTGGGTTGTGGCTGGAAGGACGTCTGCTTTGTAAAACATATGCTGGAATAGTTGGTGGTTCATTCCACTGTGGCGACTCCAGATAAATAAGACACTAAACCAAAGGAAAGGGAATGAATGAATGAATGAAATCACAATGTATAGGGTGGAACCTTGATGAGCACCAAACAAGTGTTTGTTTTGTTGTTGTTGTTTTAGGATCTTTAGGATTCATTATGTTGGCTTGAGAAAGCCAACATATGGTTGTCCTACTTAAACATATTCAGGACTCGAAATTAACTTTTTTACTTGGTAGCACCGGTGCTCCCAACTTCAACTGTTTAGGAGCACCATAAAAAATTAAGCAGCACCAGAAGAAATTTAGGAGCACCCACCAAAAATGAATGAGCACCACTGCAAATTGTATATTAAGGGATGTATTGTATTTGAAAACAACATCAATCAGGACTAACAAAAACCAGAAACGGCTATCTAACTAATTCTGTGATGACTTATTAATATTTGTGCAATAATTCCAAAATGAATGTCTAATAATTCTAAAATTTTAATGATGATGATCACAATAATACTTACAATGAATTACATCTCTCCTTATCATGCTGCCTTGAATGTGCTTGAATGTGAGTTATGTGCTATAAAAAGTCCTACTGTTACTTTATGAAAAATAAGTTTATGGTTTGCATCAAACAAAAATGAAGCATTGCAGTAAGAAACATTTATTTTGCACTATTATTTTTATACGCATGTAAATTTATTAAATAATAATTCTTCTACAAAACTAACGAAAGATTATAATAAATCATTCAATTCAATGCTGAAAGCTGCAAAGCAGTCATCAGTAACTAAATAGAAAAATAATATACATCTCAAAAAAGAATCGACCAAAGAAAGGAAGAAAAGTCTTGCTATGCTCTGATTTACATTTTTCTGTGTTTGTGGAAAAAAGCAGGCGAGTCAGCCGGCCCAGTAATATATGAGCGGGGCAGAGCCGGATTCTCGCAATGACCACTGGCGCAATACTTTGGTTATGAGCCGCAGTTTCAGTTTAAACTTGGTAGAGGTGAGTTTCTTTGGCAATGATGTACAGTTTTAGATTTTACATTTAGCCGACATTTGCGCTGAACACACAGTGAATGCAATGCATCGAGATTCAGGCACCTTCGCCAAAAACACTCGATTGATCTCGGCTGGCGGATCAACATTCACCACATGATCGCTCTCATTGGCGACATTTGTAACTTTAGGTGGGTTTGCAAACCTGTGTACTTTTCACTCTTCAGCAGTTTGCATTTCCCACAGTCACAAAAGCTCCCTGTCATCTGACAGCGGAAAGCCTTGAGTGATTGACAGCTAAAATAAACCAATCTAGCGGCAGGGAAGATCGATTCAGCATTTTTTAGAACAAATCAAAACAGGTCGCACTACAACCATTTAGGGATGGGCGATATGGCCTAAAATCCATATGGCGATATACATTGCAGCCTCTTGCGATAACGATATATATTGCGATATATAAATTATAATAGAACCATTTCAGAACAGGTTACATAGACCCTTAGGAAAGCCAAACTGCTATTTTTTTAAGAAATAAAGAAACGTTGCATGTCATTTTGAGAACATTTATTGTGCAAAGGCAAAACTGTAATTAAACAACACAATGTTGCAGATAAATAAACTAAATGTAGTGCCTTTTAGAAAGAAAGACTTTTCTTTTAAGTCCTTGGTCCCTAAATGCCAAGTTGCAGAGAACAAAAAAACTGGTGTCTTTTTAGTTAAGGAACTTACCCTGTACTGAAATTACTTCCAGTATTAAATTAGTCAAATAAAATTGTGTATTGCAGATACTTTAAATAAAAACATATTTCTAACCTGCAGCCTAAGGTAACACATTTGATTTTAAACATTTTGTTCTCCTAATGAAATTAAAACTGGTGTCTTGATCTGCTCTTTCTCTCTCTCTCCCTCTCTCTCCCTCTCCCTCTGTCTGCTGTAGTGTTGGTGTTGCTGAGAGATTGAGACGCACCAGACAAAGTTTGCTTATAAAGTAATGCAAAAATGAATACAATTAATATCGAAAGCGAAAGCAGATTCTCGGACATGTCCGGGGAAAATGTATTGTCACCCCAAATAATGAGCTGGATCAGTCTATTTAGTCTTCGCGCTCTTCTGTATCCAGCGCGTCTCTGTGGGTCTGCATGCAGAGCATGCGAGTCTGTGGCAGAGTGTTCTCAGTTTCTCGCGAACACAGAACCAGGCCGCCCCAATAATATATCGGCCGCAGCCAAATGGTCTCACTGTTGTTTATTCAAGATGATGCGTTGCAGCCGGCTGCAGCTCGTTGCTCTTAATTTCGCGGGTAGATTGCGTCATCAAACATGCATTATCGCGATAGTGCAATAGAATTAGAATCTCTATCGTAGGCCAATTTTGTATCGTTTATATCGCATATCGTTTATATCGCCCATTACTACAACCATTATATGCAGTCGCACAAATGCTCCCAAATATATTATGAGGTCGCATAGATTAAATTTCAGCCGCATAAGCGACCAAAACAGTCGTTATTTTGAGCCCTGATATTATTTATTTTTATTCCGTCTTCTTAGACCAATTCTATGTCTCATTAGGGTTTTAATGCTATAAGCCCTATATTTGACCAAAAGTTGTGTTCTGCATTAGATTTTGTTCGTATATCTTTTCAGGTTTATTAGACTTATAGTTTTCCAGTAAGTAATTTTTTTAAGCATTATATTTTCAAGCCATTTTTGACTTAAAGTCCATATTTTTCTACTGATATGGCAAGCCATTTTGCATGTATCCATTTCACACTTCATTCATTTTCCTTTTGAAAATTTCTTTTTGGCTTAGTCCCTTTATTAGTCAGGGGTTGCCACAGCGGAATGAACCGCCAACTTATCCAGCATATGTGTTACGAAGTAGATGCCCTTCCAGCTGCAACCCAGTACTGGGAAACACCCATACACTCTCTCATTCACACACAAACACTCATACACAACGGCCAATTTAGCTTATTCTATTTACCTGTAGCGCTTGTGTTTAGACTGTGGGGGGTAACGGAGCACCTGGAGGAAACTCGCACCAACACGTGGAGAAAATGCAAACTCCACACAGAAACGCCAACTGACCCAGCGGAGACTTGAACCAGCAACCTTCTTGCTGTGAGTCGACAGTGCTAACCAGGGCTTGACATTAACTTTTTTGATCACCAGCCACTGTGGTTAGTAGATTTCCAACATTACTAGCCACTCGCTATTTTCACTAGCCACACTTTTGTTGTTGGGAAAATTTGTTTATATGCATAAATTTGACTTTTGCATGCTAAAATTATTTGATTTAGATTTTGTGTTATGTCCACATGCCTCCTCATTCATTTCACATTTTGTGTGTGTTTGTATTCACTTTTTTTGTATGAGCTTGCTCAATGTGCACGAGCAAATAGGTTGTCGCATTGCAATTAGTTTTTATTTCACATGACTTTTCAGAGCTTAAAATTGAGGATTTACCAAATTTATCTCTGACCACACCCAAAAATAAGTAAATTATTATTTCTTAGCCACAAATTTTAAATAATGTGTCAAAACAAGCAATATATCTGTATACATGCACTTTTTAATTCAACAAAACTTTTTTTTTTTTTGATATTTAATTGATATTTAAAAGAATTATTGCCATATGCTTAGCAGTCTGTCCTGGCCAAATGTCCCAGATCAGCAGTCTACACATAAATGGGGAGTTAACCTCATATTAAAGCAATGTTATTGTAAAAAACGAAAATTAAACCACATTAACAAAAACACCTGTAAGCAAAAAAAAAGCAGGTAAAAACATACCGTGTGTGATAATGTAAGGATGATCATACACACATGGTTAATGTTAGGCCTAGTTATAATCTGTTCAAAGAATAATTAAAACGTGACCGCTGCTGCTTACCAAAGGATATATATATTTTTTAAATCTTGAGCTCTTAAAAGCAGCAGTACTGTGGGTGCACGATCATCGCTCTTTGTCCAGTCTATTTCAAAGAGATTTCACCAGTTGCGTTTTCTCTAGGCACGGTTGCTTCTCGCAAGTAAACGGGAGCGCGCACGCCTTTTAACAGTCGCGCGCACGCCTTTTAACAGTCGCGCGCACGCCTTTTAACAGTCGCGCGCACGCCTTTTAACAGTCGCGCGCATCACATCATCCTCTCATTCTGTATTCATCTGCTTTCTTTTGCTTGCTCGAACACAATTAGTTTTGTCAGTTATGCTGCTTCTTGATTCTGAGATCACATTTGCACGCATATTAGGCCATCTGTATTGTCGAATCCTGTTTTTAAAAAAACTACAAATTAAAAATGATTTTCAACCCGCCAAAGTGACTAGTGAGAACAGCTGTCTTACCCACCATAGCGGAAATCTACCCGCATTTGGTGGGTTGGCGGGTGTCAATGTCAAGCCCTGGTGCTAACCACTGATCCACCGTGTCACCCCCTTTCACGCATATTAAGCATTATATTTTCAATAAAATATGGCAAGCCATTTTTACATGTTCAAGTCCAGTTTTTGACCGTTATAGAGACATCAGGGTTGATTTATATCACTCATATTGGCAAGAAACGTTGATGTATCATCACTAAGCTGTCAATTGTCCCCATAGCAACAAAAAAGGCAAACCTAGCAACCATTTTAAAACGGCAATATCTCTACATCAGAACATTGTAGGAACCTGGGTATTTGCTCGTTTGACTCATGCTAGCAAAATAGGACTTCCTGTTTACTATGCATGGTAACCATGAATTGCCAAATGCTAATAACGATTATCTACAAGCTAGTAATTATTATCTAAGTGCAATAACATATGCTAGAAATGCCTACTAAGTGTAAGAATTTGATCAAACATGTACATGAGGGTTGCTATTTGTATTTAGGAACCCAGTTTATGTTAGCAACTGCTTAGCAACCACCTAGCAATGTCATAAACATTTTAGCAACTGCCTAGCATTCACTTAGCAACTGTTGTGCTTCCTGCCAACTGCCATTTCCAGTCCTGGTGCAGTCACGTTGGCTTTCTCAAGCCAACATCAAAGTTCGTCAATGAACTTTAGGTTCTAGTTAAAAATTGCAGTTTGAATGCTCAGCAAATGTAATCATTTATGAACCAATTGAGCCAAAAGACTACAAGTGCGACCAGGTCCTTAAAAAGCATTTAATCTTCGAAAGGCTATTAAATCTGGTCCAACCATAAAACAAAGCAAAATTATCAAGTTTCCAAGACTCTTGAACATCTTTCAATTTCCAGTGCCATGCATTTCAGAAATGTTGGCATATCCAGCAATTACTTTTTCCTTGGAAGCACTCATTATATCAAGTACCTTGTAAACATGACTTTGTTGTTGACGGAGTGATAAAAACAGTTTTGAATCCTAGAAATTACACTTATGTCGGCCAATCTAATCAGAACTGACAAGTGACTTGGATTTCAGCCAGCGATTGCCATTTTTTGTGCGTGATATGGATCAGATGGTCAGTGAATGATGCATTGGCAGGCTGTCTGAGGCTGATAAATTGGTATGTTCTTCTTATAGCATCAGTACTGGGCATGGGATTAAAAATTATCAGTTGATTTCTGGCTGTGGATATGTAAAGTAATACATGAACATGGGGGAAAAACAGTGTGCTAAACATTTCTGAATTATACTGTACAGCAGGGGTGCTCAACCCTGTTGCTGGAGATCTACCTTCCTGCAGATTTCAGCTCCAACCCTAATCAAAAACACCTGAACTAATTAACTAGGACCTGAACAGTACTTGATAATTACAGGCAGGTGTGTTTGACCAGGGTTGGAGCTGAAATGTGCAGGAAGGTAGATCTCCAGGAACAGGGTTGAGCACCCCTGCTGTACAGTATATGTTAAGCCCTGATTACAACACCTTGTATTTACAGTAGATGTCTTTTTGCTCAAGTAGACAAGAGTTAAACATTCCCTTTTACACCCAACTCTGTGGGTTTGTGTTAGAATCAGGACTAGGGAGAGAGCGTTGTGTTTAACTTTAAACTTCAAGTCAACCTAGCAATTTTCAGATGGCACATTTTAAAATTCTGTCTGACACATTTCAAGAACATATCCTGCAATATTTAAGAAAAGATGTGGTCTTTTGTAACTTCAGTTCAATCTGGCCACATGAGCATTTACACTGTGAAAGCAATCCAGTCAAATGCATTTTCAGCTACCCCAGAAAGTGGATGAAAACGAACAAGCTCAAAATGTTATTGCCCTTGTTTATTTAGCGTCATCCACTTGTGATTGGGTCAACAAAAACAAAAATCTTAATTCAAATTGTAAACTGAGCCTTAGATTGGGTTAAAATTTCATCCAACTGCACATTAGAAAAAACATTCACCTTACCACATTCTGCCAAAAAGAAAAAGTAATTAAAAAAAAAAATCATCCAAAAAAAAAAAAAAAACAGCCATTTCCCACTAACATTTGAGCATGTTCTTAAGGATGACTGAGTCGATTTGTCAGCGGATTGCTTGTATGTGAGTTAATAGACAGACCAGCTGATCTTCACAGATTTAAAATGCTCCAGTGTCCGTGTATCTGTTTACACTCAGTAAACAGTAGTGAAGTTCTGTAAACTGATGACATTAATGGCCAATCACAGTCATTCCTGTTAAGCACTTTACAAAATGGCAAATCAGCGGTGTCAGGAATGTGCTCAACAGCACTCAAATTTTAGCGGAAAATTGACATTTTTTTCAATTTCAGTACCAATTGGTATTGTGACAACATTAATGTGCAGTATATGTTTATAATATTAGTTGATATTTTACATACATACTGCGTGTGAAGCTACGTCTACACTAATCCGGATAAATTTGAATATTATGTTTCATCTAAAAATGTTCCATCATCTACAATAAAACAACTTAAAACGCTTTCGTTCATGTACAATGCATGCACACAGACATAAGACACTTTTATCTGCATCATATCCCCCTGCTGTTTATTTACGTCCTGTCTTCTTTAAATTTTGCGGCAAAACAATAGTTCCCAGTAAACACATCATGTCCTTTAAAGAGAGGAAATATGGAATATGTACAATCTGATATTAATCTTTATTAAAACTCTCAATTAGGACAGCATTTAAAACATCTGCTTTACAATGTTGTCCACCATGTTAGCTGAATTTGTCACTTGACTGCGTCACATCATAAAAATGTGAAAATAGTTTCCGAAAGATTCTGTTCTTACAGTCCACAAATTTATCCACGTTAGACAGCGTTATCAAAAAAATACGTTTTCGTTTCCTAAAAACGCCATCTCAGTGTAGACGAAATGCCAAAATGGAGAGAAAAATTTGCATTTTAAATGAATAATGTATTCGTGTGGACATGACCTAAGAGAGATTTTGGCAGAATGACTTTTATCAAAGCATTTAGGGTATGTTTGCAAAACAATTATGTACTAAAAGGATAGCTACATTATCAAAAGGATCCCTGCGCACACCAACCTATGAAAACAACTAAAATACTGTATGCCAGGCCTGTAGCTGCAATGTCGCTAAGTGCTTTGATGAGCACAAACATAGTTCTGTAGACTGCCATGTAGTCTGTTGTTTTGGTTGACAATTTCGCAGCCCAGGCTCATTCCGATTGCGTAGCCCTATATACATTTCTGGAGAGAGCCAAATACGTACCAGGAGCTACGTTTTTTTTTTTTTTGCAGGCTGCCATCGACTGAACGACTAACTGACTAACCCACAGACCGATTTCTCCCTCTTCCCTAAACCCAACCAATAGTGTTTTAAAAAGCACAGAGTGCCCCGCCTACCCCCTTTCCTAAACCTAACCGTATTGTTTTGGAAAGCAATCCAGAAAAAGAAAAACCCTCGTCTGATTTTTACCACAATTTCAGATTTTACCACATTCTCACCCTGTTATTTACTTGTTTATTTTATTTTTTAGCTTTTGTTTTACCTGCTTTCTGGAACTGTTCTTCACTGGACTCAAACCCTGTTGTTGTGGTCAACTCCACTCTGTGTCTCAAGTCCGCCGACGTACGTGTAGAGCCACCGGACAATCTGGTAACAGCGGGAAAGCAGTCCATACAAAGGTAAGCGGTCAGCTGGTAAGTGAGAAAAGGAATGGCATCATACCGCCCCATATCGTTCGTTTTAAAGATCAAATGCAGCCATTTCACATAATTTGTGATCTCTAGAAATGTGTATAGGGCTAAGTTTTCAGAATAAGCCCATGTTGCAATTTTGACAATACTCACGGATGCCTATAGAATGAACACAAACATGTGTATGACCATTTTCATAAATGCAGTGCTTTATATAGATAACAGTAGCTACGTTTTCATCCACCTATTTTTATGCGGATTTTGGATATGCGCATAAAAAAACGGTTAATGGAAACAACATAATGCGCATAATTGAGTAGGATAAACTTTTTATTCAGTAAGAAAAAAAGAGCATGTAAACACTTTTACCGAACAAATTCCAGTATGTGCATTAAAAAAAGCCATGTGATTTCGTTATAAGAGATCATGTGATGATAAAAGTGTACAAACCAGCAGGCTGAGCACATTGTAAAACATCTGAAATGTTGTTTTTGTCATTCTAAAACACTAACCATTTCAGTATTAGTGTGATTTATATTTTTAATTGCCTCCGGAACTGTCAAGAGCATCTGTGCTCCACGTCTCACGACTTCAAACGCTACAATATGTGTGCAATATCTGCTTCTAATGTTAGATACACAGTAGTGATGGGAAGTTCAGATATTTAATGCTGATGTTTGGACTCAACATACCAAAGTTATGTAGTCAGCAATAGTAATTAGAGTCAGTTAAAACATCACCATGATCTGAAAAATGTCTAACAGTAAAGTTTTGCAACCCAACTGAATCATGATTTACTTATTTAAATTTCAATGCGATTTTCTATTAGGAAATAAACTTACGTTTTTTCACCAGATCCTCTCATTTAAGCCCTCGGTTTACCCGCGGTGCTGTTGTTCAAGTTTAGTCCAGTGACAGCAGGCTGTCGTGTACTGCCTGTGTTTGGTTCACTGAATCACGCATGCGCAGTATTATCGGTTTGTGGCTTCTAAAATTTGATCTCAGAGTAATGTTACTGTTGTTATAACTGAATAAGAGTATATATTGGATTATTTAGAGTCAGAGGGGGGTGTTAGGCTTGTAAGTCTTTTGTGGATAAGTGCATACTGAAGACATGAATCGTTTCAAATGATTCAGTTTGATTTGGTGAACTAGTTCAACCGGTTCACTTAGAAGATCCGGTTAAAAAGATTTGTTCGCAATCGCGATACAGAAATAAAACCCATTATTGGGCACAGATGTGTAAGCAATAGTTTTAAGTTTCTGTAATGCTGTCACCGTGCTGCTGTCATGTCCACTCATTGTTTTTGTCGCGGGAGCAACAGCAAGTATGACTGGAGGAGAACCGGCTCGATCTGGCCAGTGGCAGCAGGACTAAGTTACAGACTCAGTCTGAGGTGCCATACGGGTCAAACACCGGGCAGCGCAAATTAGGTTTACTTCTAAAAGGCGTACAGTAAGATTATGTATTAAATACATTTACAAAGACGAATTGAAGGAGGTTTTTGCTATTATTTTAGTTAGTTTCAGTTAGTTTTGTATGTTCACAATACAGTTTCAGTTCTAGTTTTTTTAAAAACTCTCGTTTTTATTTCAGTTAACGAGAATGTTTTTCAATTTTAGTTTTCGTTTTATCGTTCGTTTTCGTCAACTATAATAACCTTGGTCGGCATTTGTCTTCTGAGGCGCAAGTAATTTATTAAATGAAGAAAAGTTTCACGCAGCTTCTCCCACAGCAGCAAATTGTTTTTACTTTTGATGTTTGGCGCCAGTTAATCAGGAAGTGACGATTTTGTTCTCTTTGACTCATTGGATTGAAACGCTGCTTTATTCGCACGTCTTTTATGCAATAATCCAGTTTTGCGCATGGGTAATTCGCATTTTTGGATGGAAACATAGCTAATGACAACAATTTTGTTTGCAATATCTTGAGCTTTAAAATCTGTTTTTTGAAAGTTTGTGTTTTCAAGCCCCGAAGTACCAATATCGCACAAAAAAAAGTTTCCTGTTTTTAGTTGAAAATTGTGTTCTGTAAATGCCCCCTTCAACAAGCATGCTTTTTTCTTTTTTGTTCCTCTAGGGAAGTTGCATTAAATATGTATTGAGCTAAAAAATCAAAGGCAGCACATACAGTATGCAAAGGCATTAGTATTCTAATAATCATTGTAGATGGTAAACTTAACGGCAAAGCTCTTTTCTGGATGCAAATAATATTTGAGAGATCCTGTCAGTATATCATGACTGCGTGTGTTCCTGGCTCTCTGACAGTAATGAGGAACAGAGCTGGTTTCTATGGTTTCTGTGGGAGCGGTTGAGGGCACAGACTGACACCGGTAATGATTACTGACACTCATCCAGCCAGGAGAACAACAGCAGCTGTGTGTGTGCGCGAGACACAGACAGACAGACAGCGAAACCTCAAGAGTTGTCAGAAAGTGTACGGAAAAGGGAGACAGAGACAACCTGAGAGGAAGACAGGCAGACAGCGAGACAGACGTGACAGTCAGAACTAATGGGTATACAACGTGTGTGTAACTCCTGTCAGACACTGTAGTACTGTGGCTAATGATGCGTCCTGTCAGTCCATTATCCATTAGAAACCACACTTCCTGTCTTCAAATATACAGTACGCACACATGCTGACCTGGTTGCCTGGCAGGACTGTTACTGTTATTCACAGGGTTAGCCTACCACATACAGTATGTGGCATTCTGTATACGGAGACAGCAAAATAAACAAGACAATATTGTGTGGAATAATGAATAGAAAAGACTGCATACCTGCCTAATGATTGACAGCTGAGCAACCAACTGACCTGATCTGTTTGTGGCTTCTACAGCTGCAGATTTCTCTGGCAATGTATACAGGATACGGGAAGTCATACAGAGAAATGTCACATATTTTCATTATAGAAATATAGCCGACTATCCTTTTATTTATTTCAGTTTATAATATGACTGCATCGCTGAAATACATTTGCATTATTTACATTATTATGAATTATTATACTGTATATTGTCAACTACATATCAACTTTGACAGTAGACAGCTTGCTCCTTAAGCACAGATTTAGTCCAAAAACAACTGAACGGTTCACTTCATAACTATACTGATAACTACAGGGAGTGCAGAATTATTAGGCAAGTTGTATTTTTGAGGATTAATTTTATTATTGAACAACAACCATGTTCTCAATGAACCCAAAAAACTATTTTTGGAAGTAGTTTTTAGTTTGTTTTTAGTTTTAGCTGTTTTAGGAGGATATCTGTGTGTGTAGGTGACTATTACTGTGCATAATTATTAGGCAACTTAACAAAAAACAAATATATACCCATTATTTTCACCAGTGAAACCAATACAACATCTCAACATTCACAAATATACATTTCTGACTTTCAAAAACAAAACAACAACAAATCAGTGACCAATATAGCCACCTTTCTTTGCAAGGACACTCAAAAGCCTGCCATTCATGGATTCTGTCAGTGTTTTGATCTGTTCACCATCAACATTGCGTGCAGCAGCAACCACAGCCTCCCAGACACTGTTCAGAGAGGTGTACTGTTTTCCCTCCTTGTAAATCTCACATTTGATGATGGACCACAGGTTCTCTATGGGGTTCAGTTCAGGTGAGCAAGGAGGCCATGTCATTAGTTTTTCTTCTTTTAGACCCTTTCTTGCCAGTCACGCTGTGGAGTACTTGGACGCGTGTGATGGAGCGTTGTCCTGCATGAAAATCATGTTTTTCTTGAAGGATGCAGACTTCTTCCTGTACCACTGCTTGAAGAAGGTGTCTTCCAGAAACTGGCAGTAGGACTGGGAATTCATCCTCAACCCGAAAAGGCCCCACAAGCTCATCTTTGATACCAGCCCAAACCAGTACTCCACCTCCACCTTGCTGGCGTCTGAGTCGGACTGGAGCTCTCTGCCCTTTACCGATCCAGCCACGGGCCCATCAAGACTCACTCTCATTTCATCAGTCCATAAAACCTTAGAAAAATCAGTCTTGGGATATTTCTTGGCCCAGTCTTGACGTTTCAGCTTGTGTGTCTTGTTCAGTGGTGGTCATTTTTTAGCCTTTCTTACCTTGGCCATGTCTCTGAGTATTGCACACCTTGTGCTTTTGGGCACTCCGGTGATGTTGCAGCTCTGAAATATGGCAAAACTGGTGGCAAGTGGCATCTTGGCAGCTGCACGCTTTATTTTTCTCTGTTCATGGGCAATTATTTTGCGTCTTGGTTTTTCCACATGCTTTTTTTTTCCACATGCAACCCTGTTGACTATTTTGAATGAAACGCTTGATTGTTCGATGATCACGCTTCAGAAGCTTGACAATTTTAAGAGTGCTGCATCCCTCTGCAAGATATCTCACTATTTTTGACTTTTCGGAGCCTGTCAAGTCCTTCTTTTGACCCATTTTGCCAAAGGAAAGGAAGTTGCCTAATAATTATGCACACCTGATATAGGGTGTTGATGTCATTAGACCACACCCCTTCTCATTACAGAGATGCACATCACCTAATATGCTTAAAGGTGCAGTATGTAAGTTTGACACCCAGTGGTTGAACTAGGTATTGCATTCCTGGATCATAATAAAAGTACGCTGGGATGCCAGATTGTGTACAGGAGCGAGTGATTTAAACTGTGTTCTAAATAAAAGCAACGACACGCGATAGAGGGAATATTTTCCATATTAAAAGGAGTTTTTGTCCTAACCAACACCTCGAATTGATATATTAGAAATGGCTTCTATTTCTCACAGCTGAACAACAGAAACCTATGACAGCTAGATCACCTCAGGTAAGCCTTGTGTGCTTTATTCTGTGCTAAATGCTAACAATGCGAGTTTGAATGCATTTTACATGGCATTTGTTGCCATATACTGAAAGCAGAAAGTTCACCTCAGATCTTGAAAATACAATAAACCGTCTGAAATTGAACTTTAGAACTAAACACATATGAGTGATTCAGCATCTACATTGATGTTAAAGTGGGTTAACATGTATTAAATAGATTCTAAACCTTACCGTTTCGTGAGCGAGTGCATATTCTGTGCTTCTGAAAGGCTGTATTTACATTTCTGCCGTGTTTCGTCTGGTGCAAACAGCCAAATAGCTGATCACTGCCTCTCTCGTCACAGCGTGTTGTTAGGACACGCGGTTACAATGTAACCTGCTCACCTAATGTTTACGTTCGTAATATTTATGTAATTTGCTAATTAATAACCTCATGTGGAACTGCATCTGTCTCCCATACTGTTCTTTTTGGTCACGGACGCATGCTTTCAGAGTCTTTCTGAATGAATGAATGAAATGCGCTGTTTTCCAACAAGGCAACCCAGGGTGCTGACATATAATTGGCTAAACTGGCATCGTGCATATGAAATTTATCTAAACAAAGACAGCGTTCCGGCACGGAAAACCCATTTTCAAAGCAGAATATCTGACTTCAGCATTGTTTTTCAGTTAAACAAGTATGTTCACTTGGGATGTTTCTTAAATATCTGCACACATATTATGGTATTTTTATGCTTTAGAAGAGTCAAAAACTTACATACAGCACCTTTAATTGGTAGTAGGCTTTAGAGCCTATACAGCTTGGAGTAAGACAACATGCATAAAGAGGATGATGTGGTCAAAATACACATTTGCCTAATATTTCTGCACCCCCTGTAATTCTAAAGTTTTAATTGATTATAAATCAATGTGAATTTAGAGAATTCCATCCCACGGCTCTAACGATAATTTTACAGTTAAAGGTTTATTTCACCTAAAATAAAAATTACAGTTCTGTTACTAATTCTCACCCTCAAGTTACCTTTCCAGTTACCTTTCACTTGGTTGCAACACTGTCGTATTACCTCACATCCACTGCTCTTTGTTTCAAATACAGGCATTCGCACACAGGCATCTGGGGTATACTGCCACAGCCATATCAACCTGCAGCCCAAGACTGGTTACTCACTGAAGCTAACTAGGTTGCTGTTGGAAGTGGTGTTAGTGAGGCCAGCAGAGGGCTAGTCCTAATGCCCCAGTAAAGTGAAGGGGACACTATACTGTCAGTGAGCCCTGTCTTTCGGATGAGATGTTAAACAGAGGTCCTGACTCTCTGTGGTCATTGAAAATCCCATGGCACTTCTCGTAAAGAGTAGGGGTGTAACCTGGCCAAATTCCCTCCATCAGCCCTTACCGATCATGGGCTCCCAATTATTCCACACCACTGAATTGCCTCTATCACCGGCATGGGCCGGTATAAGATTCTGAAGATAACCTTGGATAAAAATATCACAGTTTCACGGTTTTGCAGTATTGTGATTACTGCTCTATAATAAGTTCTTTTTAAATGTCCGGGTAAAAAAAATACTTTTTTTCCCTTTTGAACACAATATATTTTATTTTGAGAAACATTTAAAATATTTTGGAACAGTAAACATGTCAGGCTAAATAATTAAAATGAATCATTGTTTTAATGCGTTTCAAATTGTTTTTTTTACAATTTAAAAGGGCATTTTTGGATGTATTTTCTGCTAGAGATACTGTTGTCCAAAAAATAAATAAATAAAAAGTCAAACACATACCTTAGGAATGGTATAGCAGTAAATTCTGACGGTTTCAAAACCTGAGAGTTTTTTTAAACTGCGCTATACCTTGAAAACGAGTATTGTCCCATGCCTACTGGTGTGATGTGAGCGCACTGGCGCCGTTGTCCTGTGGATCATCCATGTGGATACTGCACACTGGTGGTGGTTTGGAGAGACCCCCCATCATGATTGTGAAGTGCTTTGGGTGTATGGCCATCCACAAAGATGCGCTATATAAATACACAATACATTAGAACTCAGCACTCGTGAATGCGTGCCCTATACTAATGATACTAACTATACTATACTAACTAGTAGTTATTGCACTTAAAAGTGTTGTCGTAGCTTCATAATATTTCGATTGAATCACTAAAGACACATGGACTGTTTTGACTGGACTGTTTTTGGTACTCATCTAGACACTGAATGAACTGGGACCACTGCTGTCTATGGTGAATCAAGGAGCTCTTGGATTTCATCCAAAATATCTTTTATAATTAATGTATGTTCCGAAGATGATCGAAGGATGAAACAACATTAGAGTAATCAATAATAAAATTTTCATACTTTATTGAACTATCCCTTTAAAATGTATGTTACTATCTGTTGGTATGAATGCTATTTTTGTTACAGTTTCACATCCCTAATGAATATGAACCATAGCTTTATTATAATAAAATGTAGTATCCATGGTGTGTCACGGTGGCTCAGTGGTTAGCACTGTCGCCTCACAGCAAGAAGGTCGCTGGTTCGAGTCCCGGCTTTCTGTGTGGAGTTTGCATGTTCTCCCCATGTTTGCATGAGTTTCCTCCTGGTGCTCCAGTTTCCCCCACAGTCCAAAGACATGGGGAATAGGTGAATTGGATAAACTAAATTGGCTATAGTGTGTAAATGAGAGAATGTGTGGGTATTGTGCCTGGAAGGGCATAATTGCCAGAGTAATTAGAGGTTCATTCTGCTTTGGTAACCCTTGATAATAGAGGGAATAAGCCAAAGTGAGTGAGTGTAGTGTAGTAGATTTTTTGGTGCATTAATTATCACAGTTTTACTACAAACAACTTTTACTCGTTAGCAAAACAATGTTTGATTTGTGGTTTAATTACATGATGGTATTTTTTGTTACCATTTTAAAGAGTAAATCCTAAACAAGGTTTTCATTTTCTAAATGGCAAAACAAACTTGCATTATCTACTTTTCGGCACCATTAGTCAAATCCTCAAAAGTGAAGGTCTGGGGATCAGTTCATCTACATTTTATTTCTTTACTTGATATGATGAATAATTAGTTTCAAATCATTTATATGGTAATTATGGAAGTTTAAACAGCTGTAATTATATTAAGCCAGTTCAGTCCATGAATTAATGTTTGTAGAGGAACCACACTATGACCAGATGAATAGTATCATCTAGGGTTGGGTTGCCGATGGCTGATGGACACCAGAATGCTGAGCCAGCATCGCAATCTTTTGCCTCGCCCCCGTCGCAGCAGCAACCCGCTCGCGAAAAATACACACGGCCCCATTTAAACTATTGCATCTTAGTTTTAAAATGGCATTTTAGAACGAAAACGATCCACGTCCTCACTGGCGTTTCACCTAGCATTTCTGAAAAGCTCTCCTTCCACACTATAACACTGAAAACCCACATCACCTGACCACACACACAAACTCTGTCATGCACTGCAGTGTATGCGCAAGCCTGAGCTCCAACAGTCAGCGGGTGGTTTGAGCACAAAACCCCAGAGAGCAGTGCACGTCGGACAGTTTATCAAGAATGTTCCGCTGGATGGCGTCTCACTATAGTTGTTAAATGTGATATTTAAATAATCTTGTCTCTATCAAATGACTCTTCGGTCTTTTGAATCTATCAGGTAACGTGTCACAGCGTCAGTACACTGCTTCTGTCTTTCGCTTTCCTGCTTGTGCTTAGTAATTTTAGCGAAAACCTCAGATACTGTTGGTTGGTTCCTGTTGGTTGTGCACCTTTTTTACCAACAAAGTTTGTCGACGCCATTATAACGACACAGATCATTCTACCTATTCATGCCAGAGTCCCCCGGAAAACGTGATTGACAGGTGGTAGTTTGTGTGTAACTTTATTTATTTATGATTTGGTTATGGGTAAAAAAAAAGACCATGCGGGTCAGGTAGTTAAAACGGTGAGCTACAAATAATTCATTCTTTATGAATTAAATAATTATTCATATATAATTAATTCACCACCGCCTACGACGACGATGCCATTGTTCATCGCCATGTTTACTCTAGTATCATCCATAGGTGTTGATACAGAAGTTGTGCTATTATATATATTTACAATATATTAGTATATTTACAATGTGTTTCATAAACAATGCTAAACTATGCATTAGCTACTTACTTTTCGCGCCATTAGTCAAATTATTTTCACTCGAATCCAAATCTCCACTCGAGCTCTGATCCTAATTATTCACTTCGTTGTATTGATTCATTTTGATCTACAGTCATGACGACTTCTGTTGTTAACTGCAGACTCTGTCCGACAGAAAAGAAAAAAAATGATTTTAAAAAAATTCTAATGAGATCTGTCCATACTCTCCAGTTTGTGAATGAATTTTTCAAGTGCCCTCAGGGAATCGATTCAACAGAAAAAGAATCGGTTCAAAGGAACCACCATAGCGCGAGTATTTCTTAAATTAGCTTAATTAACAATGAACTGTTTTGTCTCATGAAATGTTGTGGATTAAAATAAAAGAATTATATGATTTTGAATACATAAGGAAAATATAAGTAGACTATGATTACATATTTGCTGTTGTGTGAATGGAATAGTTCAAGGGTCAAACCTTCTGTGAGACACAAATGAAGAACTTTTTTTCTTTACACAGTGACAGCCAATAGATAACAAAGTAAATAATGTATTCAGATTGAAAAAATTTGGTGATTTAATTTTATTATATATGTAACCTACTACTTCATATCTGACGAAAGACCAGTAATATCCATTTACCAACTTCTTACAATGAATCCTGTGCAGCAAAACGCCACCCACATTATCTTCAGAAAACGTAAACATCTATTTTTAACATACACTGTGACAATCAATTTGCAATTATCACAGTAAATTGATGAGTGAGAGCTGGAGAAGGCTGTGTGAAGTAGGCTATGCATAGCGTTTGTCTATGTATGTGTGGGTGTGGCTGTGCATGCATTACAGGTGTGTGTGTGTGTGTGTGTGTGTGTGTGTGTGTGTTGGTGAGTGGGTTCACATTATGAGTATGTTTGTGAGCATGTGTGTCAGTTAGTGCTGTCAAGTGGGTGTAGGTCATGTGTGTGTGCTGTGGTGTGTGGGGGGAGGCCAGGTTAGTGGGTTACAGTCGTGTGTGTGTGTGTGTGTGTGTGTGTGTGTGTGTGAGTGGGTTGCTCTGTTAATGCAGCTCTATTGGCAGTCCTCCAGAATACTGGAGTCTGTGTGGTGATCTGTTCTGCTTTCTGAAATATCGATCACACCAGCAGCCAGAGGCGATTCAGACACACTATTTAGACATACAAAAATACAGGCAGATTCCATTAGCAAGATATAGTTTTATAATAGTATACTGCTATGTTCGTTTTACAATTGCGATGCAAAGAATCAAGAATTATGGAGATAACAAGAACTATAGCAATACGACGTTTAGGAATGTACTGTGTTCAGCATAATTGAGTACACCCCATTGTGAAAATGAATATTTTTATCTATTTTTCAGTGAAAATAGGCAATGTATTTTGGGGCATTTAAACAAAACAGATTTATTAAACAGATATATTTATTTAAATAATATTTTAGTCACCAAACATATTTAGAAATAGAAAGATAATACATTTAGGGCGTACTCACACTATGTACAGTTGCCTTGACCCAGGCCAAAGCACGCTTGTCCCCCCTCTCGTCTCCCCCCACGGCCCGCACTCAGGACGTACTCACACAATGCTATCCGAACCGTGCCCAGGCCCGTTTCCCGAATCGTTTGAGAAGTGTGAGTGCTCTGAACTGGGCTCAAGCACAGTTCACGTGGGCGGCCCTGGCCCGGTTGGAAGAGGTGGGCCAGAGCACGGTTCACTTGGGCTCACACTGCAAGCGTGCCCGAGCCCGAAACTGAAAGTGAGACGTGACTTTTAAGGGACTGTATCATATGGATTAATTAATCATGCGTACTGTTCAATGAACGCAAACTTTCGTAGTTTATTAAAGACGTAAACCCCTCACTGCACGACAGCTGCACCTTCAGCAAACCTCTTAATTCCTGCAGCACGAGGACTTCATGAGCGTCATAAGTGGCTGATCTGTTTGGCGAAATATTTGACTGCGTGTCACTGCATATCAAATAGAGGTGTGAACCTACACAGGTCTCACGGTTCGGTTCGGTTTCGATTATCATGCCATCGATTCGGTTCAATTCGATATCTCGGTGCATCACGGTGCATTGACGATGCTTTACATACACACAGTGGCGCCCCCAGAAAATTTTCTTAGGGGTGGCCAGAAGAGGCCGCAGCAAATCTTGAAGTGGCACACAAAAAATTATGAATTCAGTGTAATGTTATATTTTTGTTTCTGGTAAATGAAATAATGTGGTTTTAATTCATTTAATTAATTAATCTTGAAATAATGCAATTTATTCCTTGAAATAATTCAGCAAGTACATGTGCAAACCAAATAAAAATCTATATTTAGTTTAAAAACACTTTTCATATATATATATATATATATATATATATATATATATATATATATATATATATATATATATATATATATATATATATATATAACTTCAGTTATTTTCACATACTTTTATTGTACAGCATACAGTATATGTCATGTCTAAAATTAATGAAGATAAATGAATGAATAATTAAAACAAACAAATGAACAAACTGAACAAAAGGCATTACTATACACACACACACACACACACACACACTCGCTCACTATACAGACCCTAATAATATCATTTATCCATAACCCTTTTGAGCCACATTAATATTATTAATGCAGGTTCTTCTATTGATGCACCTTAAGGTAAATATTAAATTGCCATTGCTGTCTATTGAAGGTGTGTTCGTGTTGTCAACGACGATCGGGGAGGGCAGTGATGGTTCTAGTTTAAATGACACCCTGGGCGAACCAGAAATGAATGTAATGAAGTCTTACCTCCCTGACTCTTTATCCCTCCTTTCTGCTTTAAAGCCATGCTTAGTGAAAGTTACTACATCATCATATTATATAAACTTTAGTTTAGTCGACTTTCAAAACTCGATGCGTGCCGACACCTCTGTACAAAAGGCTGTTACTCCGGTTTCACGGCGCATGAGCTGCGCGTATTTTATCGCAATGCATGCAAAAAACCGGGATTCACACGGGAGTGCGTGAGGCGCACGGGAATGGTTTTCTGCGCGCATGCGTCAGTTTGCTTTCACCAGCGTTGAACCAGCGCTGAGGGGGAGAGCAGTGAATAAGCTACGTCAGTGGCACCAACAATAATTTAGTGGCTGCATTTTATTTATTGAAATATTGTGAATTTACATAAGTACATTTAAATTAATAATGTCAACAGCAAACTCATATTGGGGTGGCCAGAGTTAAATACCCCTTGGGGGCGCCCCTGCATACACAGTTTTATATTTTCTTCACAGCACAGCAATTCTTGTATTAAAATGAATAAATATATTTATATACTATTTGTAAAACAATTTTGTCCTTTAATACAAACAGTCAGATATATAAACTGTACCTTTAAACAACACGAGCATTTATAGCAAATAAACAAATATAAATATGCCGCTCGCTTTCTGAGCCTTGTCTACCAACTACCAAGTTCTTTCTTACACCCCTTTGATTGGTCACGCGCTCAATAGAAAGGGCTGCGATTGGCTCTTACACGCTGGTGCTCTTCACAGATGCACTCATGGGCCACAGTGAGAAAGAGAGAGAGAAATGGAGATTACTTTTATTCTCTTAATCGCCGTGAAATAGGGGCTTTTGCTGTAAGTGTCAGTGAAACAGTGTTCAGCAAACACACACGCAGCGAAATTGTGCACAGTTTCTTAGTTTTTGCGTAGTTAGAGCGTTGTAAATACTCGCGCTCGCGGCTCGACATAGCGCATATGAGATAAATGACGTCAGTACGTAATAACCGGTTATGATTATTACTGAACCGATACCGAATTGTCCGCGTCTGCATCGCGGTGCACCGAAGAAACGATTAATTTTGACACCCCTAATATCAAACGACTTAAACTATATAACTAAAGAAATCTCCACTGTACTGAGCGAAAGCGCTTCTCTACCTAAACTGAACAGCGCATCATCGATGACATAAGCGTGCCCAGGCCCGAATGTAATGTGAGTGCGGGCCGTCAGGGGAGATGGGAGGGGGGACAAGCCTGCTTTGGCCCGATTAAACGCAACTGTACAAAGTGTGAGTACGCCCTCACATTACATTCGGGCCTGGGCACGCTTACATCATCGATGATACACTGTTCAGTAAGCACTCTCGCTCAGCACAGTGGAGATTTCTTTAGTTATATCGTTTAAGTCTGATATGCGGTGACATGCAGTCAAATATTTTGCCGAACAGATCAGCCACTTTTGACGCTCATAAACGATCATAAAGTCCTCGTGCTGCAGGAATTAGGAGGTTTGCTGAAGGTGCAGCTTTCGTGCAGCAAGGGGTTTGCATCTTTAATAATCTACGACCGTTTGTGTTCATTGAACAGTACGAATGATTAATTAGTCCATATCAAACAGTCCCTTAAAAGTCACGTCTCGCTTTCAGTTTCGGGCTCAGGCACGCTTGCACTCACACTGCAAGCGTACCGCGCCTGAGCCCAAGTGAACCGCGCTCAGGCCCACCTCTTTCTACCAGGCCAGGGCCGCCCAAGTGAACCGTGCCTAAGCCCGATTCAGAGCTCTCACACTTCTCAAACGATCCAGGAAACAGGTCTGGGCACGGTTCGGATAGCATAGTGTGAGTACGCCCTTAAATCCAAGCAAAAAAAATTTTAAACCTACAAAATTTCAATTAAATTCTTTTTTTAAAATCAATTTTTTTGCTTCTCTTGATTTTTCCTTTTTTAAATTTGTATTTAAAGAGCCCCTATTATGGGTTTTTAAAAATTACCCTCCATGTAGTGTGTAACACCACTCCAAGTGAAGTGAAATATCCAGCTAAGGCTTAAATCTGAAAGTGCATCGTGTATAAAACTATTGATTCATCTAATAAAAAATTGACTCAAAGTGGGTCAAATGAATCGTGAAGGTAACGAATCTTTAGCTGTGTTGGCGTGACGTCAATACGGAACTCAAGCCCCTCCCATTTGTTGCATGCGCTGACTCAGGAAAATTGAAACCCCCCGCCCACAAACACTAGAAAGAAAAAGAGGAAGACAAACACAGTAGCAGATCTTGGTTGAATCATGTCGTGAAGACGCTGTGCTCTGAAGTGTGAGGGAAAGTTAGTGTTATTTTCCCTACTCAAAGACGAGGCTGTGAAGAGTCAGTGGTTGAAGTTTATTTTTGCAAAAATACCTCAGCATTATAGATCTAGCCTTGTGCTGTGTTCCCGTAATTTTTCTGACGAGTGCTTCAGCAATCTACACGCTTACAACGGGGGATTCATCGTCCGTTTGCTAAAGGAACGATTAGAAAATACTATTGATGTATGGGAATTGTCAGAGCTTCACAGGAACTTTACAGTACACAGTTCATGGGTCAGTTTCTTCCTCCATTTCACAAGTGTGAGTAACTTAAGTGTGATTAAAATGATTGCCTCCTTGTTTTCTCTAGCTTGCATATTATGTATTTAATTGTGTTTTGTTACTTGTAACCACTCAACGCCGCTTGTACTGAATCTGGTTAACTCTTTATACTCTCATGTCGTGTCTAAAACCACGTTGAAAACGACACCTGTGCCGATTTGTTTGCGGATTTAAACATGTTTGCTAATTCCTGATCTACTGCCGTTTGTCGTTGCTATTTCCACCATCAGTTGTTCCTACACACTTGCAAAAGTCAAGTTTCGAAATAGTTCAGCTTTTCTCACTGTGTGGATTAATACAGAATGTGTGTCACTTATGGTTTAGAATAGAGCAATATGCTGGTGTTTATCTGCATTGCTTTAATGCACTCCTGCAATGGGCTTACACATACACTCTGCACTCTGACTACTTCAATATTGTTGATAAGCCGTGGTGGGCATTTCTCTTTCTTTTATGCTGAACACAGTCAACCAATCGCAATAGACTGGGTTATCAGACCAATCAGCGCAGATTAGCATTGCGCTAAGGAGAGGTTTGGGAACAAATGAATCGCTGAACGAATCATATGGGAGTATTTGGGATAATTAGGTAAAAATAAATGCATGTTACCAGACGATGAAAGTGTTTTTTGATCTTGCACGCATATCAGACTGTTGTTGGAGACCCCCAAAACCAAAATATAACCTTTTTTAATGCATAATAGAGGCTCGTTAATATTTTTCTCTCACATATAAATTTGTGTATACTAGTGTTTGGACCATTATCGTAAGTTATTTTGTTAGATAAGCTCCAGATTTGGCTTCAGTACTGACTAATCTAATGTTCATGCACAAATCTAATATTGTATAGCTTCCTGTTAAAAATATGAATGTTTTTAGTCATTTACTATATGGTAATTGGATGGGTTTTTTTTTTTTTGAGAAATGCCATGTTTTTGTATGCGTATCATATTTTTCTCTTGTTTTGAAAATGTTTCTCTTGCAAATATTAATACTGTAATGCATTTGTATATATTTTATTAATAATTTCTGAACTTTATATCAATCAAATAGTTAATAAAATAAATAAATAATAAAAATGTATCACAGTTGACTGTTTTGAACACTGAAAATGAATTGTTTCTAAAGAAATGTGTGGCTGATTTAATATAAAATATGCTAAAAAGGAAATATTTTAAGTTGTAATAATATTTCACAAGATTACTGTTTAACCTGTGAAGGAAAGTAATTTTTTCCCAAACAGTTACAGTGTTTCCTCTAGGATTTTTCCAGCTGTGGCGGCAGGCCTTTTGATCTACCAGCTACCTTTGGTGTTATTTCAATGACAAATGTGACGCAGTACTACAAGTCGAGATCGGATTTGTGTAATACGAGCATTTAGATCTTTTTGCTTGCGCTAGGATTTCCTCTGTTCATGCACAAAACGTCTTGCACGCCCTCAAATATACGAAATATACGCTGCTCAAGTGCAATTTAGCGCGTTTACATAGTGAATTTGTCTCCAACCTTTATTAGATTTGCTAGGAATATTTATGAACGTCTCCAATAGACCTACAGAGCGACATTAATGCGTCCTGAGGTAAAGTGAAACGGCTATAAACTCCAGCAAGATAAAGTCTTTGTTTGTTGTATGCAGAGCCATAGACCTTTATCTATAAATAAAGTATAATTATGGAAACTGTGTTCATCCTAACTGAAAGCTATATGTCATGTTTGTTGGCCTCACGCATCACGCACCTGTCAGTCAGTCAATCAGTCGGTCAGCATGTCACCTTAAAGGGTTAAACAAATAACGCACAGGCACAGCACTACTACGGTTACAGGAAAGTTTGCGCTGTTATAATTCACTTATAATGTTATAATTACCTTTTAATATGTTTTGGTGCGATTATAACCCACTATTTAAAAAAAACGACAATGTTTTGAATGAGAAGCTGTAATGTAGCCGTGGCGGGATGAATTTTGGCGTGGTGCCCCGCCATGGTAGAATGAATGTAGCGCAAACCTTGCAGTTATTTTTTTTACAGACACTCAAACATACGACTTGTGGCAGTATATGGCTAGCAGTTATTTAGTTAATAAACTGATGTATCAAGTATTTAATTAAATATGAAAACATAATTCATATACGAAGAGAGAAATTCACAGTTCCCACAAAAGAAATTTCCATTTATCACCAGAAATGATGAACGATAGATGTAAGGAAGAAATAAAAGCAGCCTGCAGGTTAATTATAGTGGATAACTGTGTCACAGCATGTGTGTGTAGATAGGGTTCATGACACCACTGATAACCTCTTTCATTACCTTAGTGCGTGCGTATGTGTGTGTCAGAGAGAGAAAGAGAGAGAAGCTCTTAATTTGCTTTACACACATCCAGCTCACTTTGATACATTTTTTAATAGGCCTCTGCGTCTCATCCAGAGAACTGACTGATTCCCCCCTCAATTCTTGTCCTTCCCAATTAATCCTCTTTTTTATTTTTGGAGTGTTTCTCATCTCATCAGGCTGTCTCTCGCTCTTCATATTCCCTGTCGAGAGTGTGCAGCCCACGTTCACTTTTCTAACTCTGAGTCTGTTCATCCCACACGTGGAGAGAAAGATTGAGATGGAGGAGAGACGAGCGCAGCGTGTGGTACGTCCCATGTGACGCATGGAAAGCCAGACAACAGGATTCCTTTTTCAAATCTGCGGGATGAATCTTGTGTATCTTCACAAGAGCTTGTATGCATTACTGATTAAAAACTGAGCAAAAAGCAGCAACTAACCGTGAATAGGTGTAAAAAATGCATGTGAATGTGGTTCGGCATGGTGTTTTTCCATTTGTTTGATAGAGAGGAGTTTGACTCATAGAAGACAGACTGGCCAAAGAAGTTTTTTAAAGTGATACAGAAGTTCACCTGAAAATTAAACTTCCAACACAGGCTCATTGGAAATATGTGCTACATTTAAAAAATCTGCTTAAACATATGTTTGGCTCAAGGTTATAATAGTTTCGGATTTTTCATTAGTTTTAGTTTCTATTTCGTTTTGACTTTTTGTTTTCATATGCAGTTAGTTTTAACTAGTTTTTAGAGGGAGATTTACTAGTTTTTATTAGTTTCTATATTTTGAAATGACTTAGTTTTAGTTTAGTTTTTATTAGTTCCAGTATTAGTTTGTTTTTTTAAATAAGGATATTTGTTAGATGCAAGATTCAAAATCAATAGAATAAATATTCTATAATGAAAACTCAGCCATACATTTTTTGAAACCTGTGTTTAGAGGATACATGAACACTATCATCTACCAATATCATACCCATCCTCAAATTCAAATACAACAGCTCACAAGACAGCAGCCTTAAGTACTATATGTGTGCAATATCTGCTTCTGAGGTTAGATACACATTAGTGATGGGAAGTTCAGATATTTAACGCGGATGTTTGGACTCAACATACCAAAATGATGTAGTCAGCAATAGTAATTTCAGTCAGTTAAAACATCACTATGAATGTCTAACAGTAAAGTTATGCAACCCAACTGAATCATGATTTCTTTATTTAAATTTCAATACGATTTTCTGTTATAAATAAACTTACGTTTTTTCACCAGATCCTCTCATTTAAGCCCTCGGTTTACCCGCGGTGCTGTTGTTCAAGTTTAGTTTAGTCACAGCAGGCTGTCATGTGCTGTTTGTGTTTGGTTCACTGAATCACACATGCGCAGTATTATCGGTTCACTGCTTCTCAAATTTGATCTCAGTGTAACATTACTGTTCTAATAACTGAATAAGAGTATATATTACATTATTTAGAGTCAGAGAGGGGTGTTAGGCTTGTTAAAAAAAGTAAGTAGTTTGTGGATAAGTGCTTACTGGAAACACGAATCGTTTCAAATGATTCAGTTCGATTTGGTGAACTAGTTCAACCGGTTCACTTAGAAGATCCGGTTAAAAAGATTCGTTCGTGATACAGAAATAAAACCCATTATTGGGCACAAATGTGTTAAAGTAATAGTTTTAAGTTTCTGTAATGCTGTCACCGTGCTGCTGTCATGTCCACTCGTTGTTTTTGTTGCGGGAGCAACAGCGAGGATGACTGGAGGAGAACCGGCTCGATCTGGCCAATGGCAGCAGGATTACAGACTCTGAGGTGCCATACGGGTCAAACACCTGCAGCGCGAATTACATTTACTTCTAATTGGTTTACAGTAAGATTATGTATTAAATACATTTACAAATACAAAAACAAAGGAGGTTTTTGCTATAATTTTTGTTGTACACAATACATGTACACAATACAGTTTCAGTTAGTTCTAGTTTTTTTTAAAACTCTCGTTTTTATTTTTATTTCAGTAACGACAATTATTTTACATTTTCGTTTTTTCGTTCGTTTTCGTTAACTATAATAACCTTGGTTTGACTTTGTTTCTTAACACTACTGCGAAGTATGACATCGACAACATTTGTTCCTTTTCACATTAATGATATGTAAAGGAACTGCAGATGTAAAATAGCCCTTTGGCTCATTTTGACACCTTGTACATTTCTGTATTTTTAAAGGGGGCCTCTATGTTTGCCTCTATGTGCATCTCCATATGATCCACTTTTCTGGTGTGGTCAGTTGCTCACTATGTACAGTGTTGTACTTGTGTTGCAGAGAGCTGGATGATGTGACAGCAGCCATTTTTTTGCAGACATGCAGACATGCAGACTGCACACTAGCTTATTAATTGAGAGGAGACAGAGAAATAGAGCCAGTTATGCGATGAGAATAATTAGGAGGCCATGATCGACAAAGGCCAGTGGGCAAATTTGGCCAGGCCATCACTATACTGGGGTGTTAGAGCCTACACAAAGTGCAGGTTGAGCACCCCCTGCTGGTCTCACTAACACCTTTTTCAGCAGCAACCGTTTCACATTTGATCTCCCATCCAGGTACTAACCAGACACAGCCTGGCTTAGCTTTAATGGGCAACCATGTGAGAGCTGTGGTAGCTGTCTTTAATTTCAGCTTTGTAGTTATTGTAGTGAAGGTAAGTTTCAAATTGATACAGGAGTGATAAAACACATTACAATTCTTAGACAGAACATTCTAAAGCTGTGCTCACACTAGAGTTTGAGCTTGTGAAAATCTGTCGTACGGCGCTGCAAAAAGGGGCGGGATTAAATAAGATGATTAGACATTAAAAAAGCGAGCGATTGCTCCATATTTTACATTTTCTGTCCAGAGAGGTCATGTTTTGATCCTCGATTGGTCTCACGCAGTTAAGTGATGCGATTTCGCAGGTCAGAGTTCACCAAGCTTGAACTTTCCAACGCAGCGATCTGCGAAACTTGACGCACGACCTTGGGTTTCCGGTCTGATGCATTCGTGTGCGTATGAATGGAAGTCTATGGGGAGAAAAGTGCAGTGTGACCGCACCTTAATGCAGACGTACCCAATCCTGTTCCCAGAGATCAACCCTGATCAAACGCACCTGTCTTTAATTAGCAAGTGCTCCTTCAGATCCTACTGAGTTGGTTTAGTTGTTTTTGTTCAGGGTTGGGGCTGAATTCTGCAGGATGATCTCCAGGAATAGGATTGGGCACCCCTGTTTTAAGCTAAGGGATTACTTTTAAGTAACAGTAAAAATTAATCTCGAATGTATTACAGTTTGGAAGTAACTCGCACAACACTGTCAGTATGATTTTTTTATTTTTCTTGAACTTTCTCCATCTATTCATTCATTAATTCATTTTCTTTTTGGCTTAGTCCCTTTATTAATCAGGGGTTGTCACAGCGGAATGAACCGCCAACTTATCCAGCATATGTTGTATGCAGCGGATGCCCTTCCAGCTGCAACCCATCACTGGGAAACACCCATACACACTCATTCACACACATACACTACGGACAATTTAGCTCGTCCAATTCTCCTATACTGCATGTCTTTGGACTTTTGGGGGAAACCGGAGCACGCAAACCCACGCAAACATGGGGAGAACATGCAAACTCCACACAGAAATGCCAACTGACCCAGCCGGGGCTTGAACCAGCGACCTTCTTGCTGTGAGGCGATTGTGCTACCTACCGTGCTGCCTTTCTCCATCTGTGTTTCATGGAAAAGTAATAGGTTTGGAACAAGATGAAGATGAATAATAGCAAAATGTTCATTATTAACTGAACTATTCCTTTACTTTTAATCATATTCCAATAAATCCTGTGCTTTCTAGTGCAGTGGCTTTTAAATAAAGAGAGAAGCTCCCACACACGCACACACACTCATCCACAAATACAGACATAGAGTCAAGCCGCCCCCGTCCCAGTCCGTCTGACGCCCACGAGGCCCCCCTGCTGTGCCTCCTCCTGCGAGCTTGGCTCTTGCTTTCTGAAGCCAGTGGGAGGCTCTTTCATCTCCATCTCACCAGCGGGCACCGCACTGCCAGCCTGGCATAATCAGCCTGGTGCTGACATTTTAGCATCTCTTTTAGCCGGTCTGTTATTCCTCTCCACCTGATGTCTCTCTGTCTCACTCTGGGTCACCAGCCCTTCAGCAGGAAAAACAATAGAAACCTGTTAATTTTGTCAGAGCCGCGGCCTTGCGCTTGAGCTCCAGACATGCTGAGATGAGAGAGATGAGAGCTTTAAATCTGACCCGTGTCACATCTAGAGACTTCCTCCAATTTCCTTTCCTCAATTTCCATTTAAAAAAATAGAAAGTGTTAACAATGAAATGTCAGCATTCATACTTCTGGTGTAAAACCTGTGTGTGTTAATATATATATTTCATGTAAATCTACAGGAAAATATTGATTTAGTTTTTCGCAAGTGAGAAGCAAAAGTCTTCTTATAAATGTAGTATAATTATAACACAGTAAATATTTGTAAATGGCACTGTCAGAATTCCTTGTATGACACTGCTTTTTTTCACATGTAATAATTTATGGTGGGGTGACACAGTGGTTCAGTGGTTACTGTCACCTCACAGCAAGAAGGTGGCTGGTTCGAGTCCCGGCTGGGCCAGTTGGCATTTCCGTGTGGAGTTTGCATGTTCTGCCCCATGTCTCCCCGGGTTCTTCCCACACAGTCTAAAGGCATGCGCTATAGGTGAATTGAATAAACTAAATTGGCCATAGTGTATGTGTGTGTGAATGTAACATTGTGTATGGGTGTTTCCCAGTATTGGGTTGCAGCTGGACAGGCATTCGCTGTGTGAAACATGCTGGATAAGTTGGTGGTTCATTCTGCTCTGGTGACCCCTGATGAATGTCAGGACTATATAATTTATGGTTTCTCCCTTTATTTAAAATGATTTAATTTAACCTGCAAGACCTCAAATGATTTTACAATATTATTATGTAAAGTACCATACATATTCTTAAATGTAATCATTATTATATATTGAAATGGAAAAAAGAGAACTCATTAGGGTTAATATTGAAATTTAATATTAACCTACTTTTTATGTTAATTATTAAAATAAATTTGATAATTTAATTATTGAATTTAATATTAACATATTAATATTATTTAATATTATAAATGTGAGATTTAATTTATTCTATAAAGTTATGATTGCATTTAATCAAAAATAAAAATTTAACATGATTTTTTTTTTTCAAGGTAATTACAATTGGTTAGAAAAATAAATAGTTGCATTTGTTGCAGTTGAAAATTAAGAACATTTAAAACAAACTCTCCTGAAGTTAACCCTCTGAGGTCGCTAGATCACTGTGGCTTGTTTAGCCTCTATTTTTTTCTTATCAGTGCCAAAGACACTAAGAATACTCTGTTGATTTTGGTCACACAATAAGTGTTCTACACCATTCGAATCTGTTAGGTGTCTACTTTTTTGTGTACACTTACAATGACAACAAAAGTGTGTGCTTTTGCAAAATAAGGAAAATGAACAGTGTACACATTCTTTTCTTTTGTCTCTAAGGGTGCTTTTACACCTAGACTTTTGTTTCGGAACCTGGTGCGTTTGCCCAGTTAGCGCGGTTCGTTTGACATATGTGAAACGGCAGTCTTGGTTTATCTGTTATTTCTCATAATGTAAAGCCTATAATGCATAAGCCAACTGCTGTGTATGAGGAAATGTCTTACCTCTGATTTATATCTGGTGACGATGTCTGGTGTCACCATTCAAAATGAAAGTGCAGCTTTTCGCTTATAATGTGTCTTATGCTCATTACCATAAATTAAAATAACGATGTGACAGCTGAGCGGGACTCTGAAAAATAAACTCTGACCAATGTGAGGAGAGTTACTCGCACATGACTTGTTTTAATCTCTTTTTGGTTCGTTTAGAAACTTTGCCTTGTGAAAGCGAACCACACCAAGATCAAAAATAAACATTGTAAAAATTTTAATTCTTGTTTCAGAACAAAGAATCGATCCACAGGTGTGAAAGCAACCCTAACTGTTTTTAAGAAATGCATCACTAAAATGCACTGAAACTCTGTGAAATCAAAACACACAGACATGAGACAAATATCTATATAAAGCTTGAAGTGTCTACTTTAAATGCAGCATGTTGAATCAAACATTGTTTGATAAAGTAATCAGTATGAAACCAACACTATGTCTAGTTTCTCAGTCTGAGCTCATTATTTTTAATTGCGACTACGCCCACGAGATACTTTGTTATTACAATCATCCAGAGATGCGCGTGACATATAAACTGGTCAAGAAAAAAATTCACATAATTGTGAAGTGAATATTCTAGCCTACAAACATGTGTACTAAAGTTTTATTCAGGCTCATTCAGTGTGTTTTTTTTGGACCTTATTTCAGCTACATTTTTTCTCCAAAAACTTACTAACCACGCATAATATTCTTTTTCTAAAAAAACGCAAGCATGTACATCCACATTTTTCGCATATTATTGTAGCACAGTTTGTGCTGAATACAAAAAAAAATACATGTTAATGCCAATACTATGTAATAAGTAGCTGAAATAAGCACAAATGTCAGGGCGTAAAAACATTTTAGGGGCCGCAAAATCACCTCAGAACCAGAGGGTTAAAACATTGGTATTGTGTTATTCAAAACTGAATATAAATATGTGAACTGTTAATAACCAGATATTTTTACTCCACATTTTAACCCTGAGAAACACTTTTTGCAGTAGCTTGTCTACATACAACTATCGCTTGACTTTAGAAACCATCATGACCGCTGTTTGTTTGTGTGTGGTGAAATCCATCTCAACTTTTACACATCTCTCATTCTCGGTTTCATTTAAAAACCAGCGATGCTTTTAGAGTCCTCGTTTTTTTTCTATCTTTATCCTGTGAAAGCTCCAAGCCCACAGTATGGCAGGATCTGTAACCCAACTACAGGCAGGTTCTCCAGACTAACACGTTCATACACTCACAGCCACAGTGGGAGTTTAATGGCTGCTAACCGAAGCCCAGAGGAGCCGCGCCCTCATACTGTGGGATGCAACAGGAAAAAGAAATGAGTGCTGGGGAATCACTAACTGTGGGAAACTGTTTACTTATCTTCTCTATGTGATTGCTTTCCATCTGGGATGAAAAGCCTCTTAATTGAAATGTTCTAGAGACGAGGTGAATGCATATTGTCTATTAAAAAACATGACATGACTTGACTTGAAATATACAGCTATGCTAAAAACACTAGAGACACCACTGAACATTTCTCAGCTTCTCTGGATTTATCGAATTAACTCTTAATTGAGTAAAATGCCAGTATTTGTTTTATTCTGTAAAGGTAGCTGATAACATTACAGATTTCACTCTTACATTTATTTAGCATGAAGTCCATTTACATTTAAACCATCTTTAATCATGGTCCACACTGCCATTTTCAACAAACATACGTTTGTTAAGGAACGTAACCAAATATCTAAAACAATTTTGTGAGCTAGGTAGGAATTTCTTTATCATGTATAATGTCAAATATGAAATCTGCTGCAAAGGAACCACTTTTCTGACACCTGTACTGAACTGAAATGGGCAATACTATTGTGACTGAAAAAATGGAAAATATTACCAGAAAATATTAATTTGATAACACACATGCTGAACAATTCTCACAAACACACACAATACAAAAATAGTGCAGACCAAGGTGAGAACTACATGGAGTTTCTAGGGGATTGACCCCCCAAATGAATGCTTGATCCTCCTGAAGGACATCAAAACAACAGGTATGGGGGTCAGCTCTCTAAATAGTGAGAAATAGTTTGCTCTGATCTGTATCTGAAATAATAATATTAATATTAAAATAATAGATAAATATACATTTGACCACCCCTATAGCGGTTCATACCATTGTGAATGCATAAAATGTAGCAAGTAACTGTAAGATCAAAACTAGCTTGAATACAGCTGACAAAAAACATGAAATATTACACTATAAAGCTATATATCATCTCAGAATTACAGGGAGTGCAGAATTATTAGGCAAATGAGTATTTTGACCACATCATCCTCATTTTGCATGTTGTCTTTCTCCAAGCTGTATAGGCTCGAAAGCCTACTACCAGTTAAGCATATTAGGTGATGTGCATCTCTGTAATGAGAAGGGGTGTGGTCTAATGACATCAACACCCTATATCAGGTGTGCATAATTATTAGGCAACTTCCTTTCCTTTGGCAAAATGGGTCAAAAGAAGGACTTGACAGGCTCTTGCAGAGGGATGCAGCACTCTTAAAATTGCCAAGTTTCTGAAGCGTGATCATCGAACAATCAAGCGTTTCATTCAAAATAGTCAAAAGGGTCGCAAGCGTGTGGAAAAACCAAACCTAAAACCAAGGCACAAAAAACTGCCCATGAACTGAGAAAAGTCTAGCGTGCAGCTGCCAAGATGGCACTTGCCACCAGTTTGCCATATTTCAGAGCTGCAACATCACTGGAGTGCCCAAAAGCACAAGGGTGAAATACTCAGAGAGTAAGAAAGGCTGAAAAACGACCACCACTGAACAAGACACACAAGCTGAAACGTCAAGACTGGGCCAAGAAATATCTCAAGACTGATTTTTCAAGGTAAGAAAGGCTGAAAAACGACCACCACTGAACAAGACACACAAGCTTGAACGTCAAGACTGGTCCAAGAAATATCTCAAACTGATTTTCTAAGGTTTTATGGACTGATGAAATGAGAGTGAGTCTTGATGGCCCGTGGCTGGATCGGTAAAGGGCAGAGAGCTCCAGTCCGACTCAGACGCCAGCAAGGTGGAGGTGGAGTACTGGTTTGGGCTGGTATCATCAAAGATGAGCTTGTGGGGCCTTTTCGGGTTGAGGACGGAGTCAAGCTCAACTCCCAGTCCTACTGCCAGTTTCTGGAAGACACCTTCAACCAGTGCTACAGGAAGAAGTCTGCATCCTTTAAGAAAAACATGATTTTCATGCAGGACAATGCTCCATCACACGCGTCCAAGTACTCCACAGCGTGGCTGGCAAGAAAGGGTCTAAAAGAAGAAAAACTAATGACTTGGCCTCCTTGTTCACCTGAAACCCCATTGAGAACCTGTGGTCCATCATCAAATGTGAGATTCACAAGGAGGGAAAACAGTACACCTCTCTGAACAGTGTCTGGGAGGCTGTGGTTGCTGCTGCACGCAATGTTGATGGTGAACAGATCAAAACACTGACAGAATCCATGGATGTCAGGCTTTTGAGTGTCCTTGCAAAGAAAGGTGGCTATATTGGTCACTGATTAGTTTTTGTTTGTTTTTGAATGAACAGAAATGATATTTGTGAATGTTGAGATATTATATTTGTTTCACTGGTGAAAATAAAATAATTGAAATGGGTATATATTTGTTTTTTGTTCAGTTGCCTAATAATTCTGCACAGTAATAGTCACCTGCACACACAGATATCCTCCTAAAATAGCTAAACTAAAACAAACTAAAAACTACTTCCAAAAATATTCAGCTTTGATATAATGAGTTTTTTGGGTTCATCGAGAACATGGTTTGTTCTTCACTAATAAAATCAATCCTCAAAAATACAACTTGCCTATAATTCTACACTCCCTGTAATAGGGGTTCTCAGTTTATTCGTAGGGTTCCGTTCATTTGTGCCTGTAAACATACTTAAAAGTTTCTTTATGTGAAACCATAATCTCACTGAAGCAGAACTAGCCACCATCTGTAAAGTGATGTCAAATGGTGTCTCGCTCAAGGTCAGGGTTCTTTGATCTGCCTCGAGTTCACAATGTAGATGTCCGACTTGTAACACACCGTTCAAGAAGTTATTTACCAGTAGGAAATGGGGAAGAAGTTCCCAGTTGTGTGGAAACTGTCTTATTATTCAAAATTAACCATAAAAATGCATGATTTGCACCAGAGTTCAGTTTAATTGAACCAAATTTTTCACTCTCACGACCAATTACAGTGGGACATCTTTCCAGCATTAGACAAGCGCTGTTGGGTCACCCTTTTTGCTTGTGATGGAGCCACCAAAGAACACCCGGGATTTTTGGCCCCCAGCTATTAAAGAAATCTGTGTGTAGAACAGCCGTCACCACACCATAGTACTTACAGTATACAGGTAATAATGACAAGTTCAGCTTCACTACTCTTAAACCCAATGCCAAGCTTTGTACATGTTAAAGTGGTGAGTATCTGGCATTACAATACCCTTTGTACAGACCAGTTAAATAAATAATTAAATAAATATGGGCGATTCGGTGGCGTAGTGGGTAGCGCTGTCGCCTCACAGCAAGCAGGTCGCTGGTTTGAGCCTCGACTGGGTCAGTTGACATTTCTGTGTGGAGTTTGCATGTTTTCCCTGTGTTGGTGTGGGTTTCCTCCGGGTGCTCCGGTTTCCCCACAGTCCAAAGACATGCGCTATAGGTAAATTGGGTAAGCTAAATTGTCCGTAGTGTATGTGTGTGAATGAGAGAGTATGGGTGTTTCCCAGTGTTGGGTTGCAGCTGGTAGGGCATCCGCTGCATTAAAAAAAAAACATGCTGGATAAGTTGGTGGCGGTTCATTCCGCTGTGGCGACCCCTGATTAATAAAGGTACTAAGGCCGAAAAGAAAATGAATAAATAAAATATTCAAGATATGGTTTGGAGGGTTATTGATCAAAATAGACAACAAGGGGGAGCTATTAGTAAATGTAATATTCTGAAATAATTGCATAGTGTGAGTTTATCTCATAAATTATTTCATCTTTGACCTAGCTAGCATCTAGATTGACAGAACAAGACTGATATGATTTAGGTTTGTAGTCTTTCTCTAAGTATTTCCCAACCCATCCTCAGGCTTCGTCAGAATGGAGTGTGTCGGGGCCAGATATTCAGTCACACACAGGGTCAACTGTAATCGACTTCTGCTTATCCCTCGAGGGGTCACTGATTCAATAATGCCATCACTGTTCAATGACACGTTCAAAACGGCACAGTTTCTCATTCCAACAAGAAACATCCATCTAGGTCTTGAGGAAACAAAACAAGACTAGGGACAACTTAAGACAACTCACCAACTTTAAATGAATTAAATATCACTAATGCATTGTTTTTGCTTTAGCGTAGTTGTTTTAATGTTTAATTTGATCCTTTATTTATGGCCTAACAATATAATATTAATTTCATTATCAACTGTTATGTTTAATACATGATTCATTGTTCAATCATGTTTTCTTTTGTACTTCTCATTTTGCAACAAATTGTTTTGTAAATTATTTTAAATATGCTGATACTTTTATTTTTCAAAATAGCTAAGGCTACATTCTCACATTTTATTGAAAGGTATGGGTGTCAATAAGAGTTCCTACTTGTATTCATGTACTGTTGTACTGTTTGTTAGGATGTCAAAATGACCGCCATGACAAATTAAAGGAAAGTAGGCGGGGTTTACAGAGTCAGATGGCGAATTCTGCATGATGTAAGTTTGTAAAAGCAAAAATTATATTGTTTGACTACTATTTTACGATAAAAATGTTAAATTACTGACCGACGTTAATATCAACTAATGTAAACCAATCAGTTTAATCACTTTTTTCCATTTAAACTTTGGGATGTTGCTTTGAAAATTGTATAGGTCTAAACTGAATGTGACGAGACGAGGTATTTTCGACAAGTGAAGTTTATGTATAAACTAATTTTGAGAGCATAACATGCTTATGATTCCCGCATTATTCAATTTATGATTCACCAATCAGATGATTCCTAAGCCACTATAAATACCCTAAGTTCCATATAACAGCCATCTTCGTTTTGAAGAATCCCCCCTTCCACCCCTACTCCTCCTCCTTTCCTAGATGGGTGGCACGGTGGCCCAGTGGTTAGCACTGTTGCCTCACAGCAAGAACATCTCTGGTTTTAGTCTATACCAAGCCAGCCGACGTTTCTGTGCGGAGTTTACACATCCCCCCCGTGCTCACGTGGGTTTCCCCCTAGTTCCCCGGTTTCCTCCCACCGTCCAAAAACATACAACTTAAGTTAATTGACTAATCCAAATTGGCACCATAGACATGCTCCTAGTAAGTAGTTATCTCTTAAGAGCAATCACTATCTGTTCATTAGCTACTACAGTAGGGGAGTTCTCGAGATCTACCTGAGCTCAAACTCCCTCTTGCCTTGCAAAAGGGAGGGAGCCCCAGGCTCGAGGATATTATGAGCTTAGGTCCCGGGACAGCATGCCAAACAAGCTTTATAATCTCATCAGCTAAGTGTGAACTCTTGAAACCTATAAATTCAGTGGTCACGCTTTTTTGATGCAGCCCATATCAAACACACCTGCCTGTAATTATCAAGTGCTCCTCAGGTTCTAATTAATTGGTTCAGGTGTGTTTGATCAGGGTTGGAGCTGAAATCTTCAGGAAGGTCAATCGCCAGGAACAGGGTTTTCACCTATGATCTGGTTAATAATATAAGTTAATTTCTAATTAAAATCTGTTTATGAAATGAATTTAGAAAGCATCTTCACTTTACAGAGTGCCTGAAAGTTGTAACAGTATTGCAGCTTAGCAGGTAGGTTTATTGAAGTGTTTTGGAGACATTGAGTTTGACATCGTTTGTTCTGGATCACGCTGAGATCAGATCTTTGTATGACAGATGTCAGACTCCTGTGCATTCAAAAGTAATGCATTTTAACAATTATTGGAAAATAATGTTTGAAAATGTAAAATGATTTTCCTTCTGACAGCAAACGATATAGAATGACTGGTGGCATGTGTCAGATGGTGGATAATTTACTTTAAAAAAATAATTCATTACTAATTATAGAATTTCAACTGGGGACACAGTGGCTCAGTGGTTAGCACTTGTCATCTCACAGCAAGAAGGTCGCTGGTTCGATTACCGGCTGGCTCAGTTGGCATTTCTGTGTGTAGTTTGCATGTTCTCCCCGTGGGTTTCCTCTGGGTGCTCCGGTTTCCCCACAGTCCAAAGACATGCGTATAGGTGAAATGAATAAACTAAATTGGCCGTAGTGTATGTGTGTGAAGGCAAGAGATGTTTCCTAGTACTGGGTTGCAGCTGGAAGGGCATCCGCTGTGTAAAACATAAATATGGATAAGTTGGCGGTTCATTCTGCTGATGAATAAAGGGACTAAGCTGAAGGAAAATGAATGAATTATTTCTACTGTATTTAAATTGCTTTTTAATTACTTTGTCTGAAAAGTAATTTAATAAATAATTTAATTACTTGACTAAATACTATCCACATAAATGTCAATACATAAACAATAGAAACTGAGACAAACAGGTTTTAGTTTTTTATTTATATTTAAAAAATTTACTTTTTTAATAATATGAAACATTTTAAACATGTTAAACATATTAAACATGTTTTTATAGACATTTTTATAATATACACTTATCAAATTTTAAACAAAATGTTTTAAAATGTGTTCTGTGTATTTGCATGAATTTAAATTTCATTGTTTATTATTCATGTGCAGTTGTTGGACAAATTAAAAATCCTTTAGTTAAATTACGTTTATTTTCAATCATTTATAATTATGTTAATATGCAAAATATCCAAATAACAAAAATATAAATATTTACAACTACTCTGCATCTCTGAATTTATATACTTTATATTGTCATAAACTAGTTTCTAAATAGTTTTTTTAATTAAAATATGCAGTTTTTAAATGATAAATGTTCTTTAGATGGAAAATGTAATTATTCTGCTAAATACAAATTACTCTTCTTCTCTGAACCGACTTACGACTGTTTATGCAATTTATTTTATGCCCAGTATTTAAAGTAAGTACATTATAAGTAACTGTAATTAAATGACCTAAAAAGAAAAATAATTTCTTACTTTACTTTTTCAGCAGACTTCAGCATTACACCCAACGCTGTATTTGACAATGTTTCATTTTGATCAAATTAATTTTCCTTTATGCACTTGTAGTACCTGTGCCTTCTGAATTATTCATCAGCAGGCTTCCCTGATCTGATTGACTCGTGTGATTAGCCATATTACCGTCAATGACAAAAGCACTACTTTGATCTCATTCCAAGATGTACTCTTTTTGTCTACAAGCTGAACAGATTTTCTTTGCAGGATCAAACCATTGTGAGCAGAAAGAAAGTTTATTTACAACTGAATAATAATATAAACGAAAGTGTCTAGAGACACTTCTAAGTGTCGCGTAGTAGCTATTTCAAAGATGAGAGAAATGCAGTTCCACGAGGCTAGCAATAACAAACACAACAAAGATTTCTGGACAAAACTTTATTTTGGATTATGGGTCTATACACTGTACATCCTGACACTGCAGTATATAGCCGAACTACTTTCAACTCTAATCTCATAGAGCTCTCTATCTTACATTATAGTCCATGTGTGGGGAGAAGGGAGGTCTAAGGGGGAGAAATTGGCCAGATCCAAGTTGTATAAGCGGCATCAGTAGAAGAAGAAAGCATACATTAATCTCTTACATAAAATAATTTCAAGAGTTGCAAAGTTTATAGTATATTTTATAGCAGCAGTGAAGGGCTAAGATATATCGGCATGGGAGAATAAAGAACAGATTAAAACAAGAATCTGAATGGCTGATTCAACCAGAACTGTCTTTGATATTTAGTTGAACGTAAAAAAACATTGAAAACCTGAAAAATGAAACGTTTCTACTGAACATTGCAGAAAAAATGACTGAATATGCTTGCGCTGGGAATACAACCTTTGAAATAAAACATTTTCTTTCTTTTTGCTTAAAAAAAAACACACAATGTAAAGATAACAACTATGATGTAAGTTTTCTCATTCTGAAAAAAAAAAGAAACACAATATACATTTATGATACAATTCTTGTAAAATAAACAAAAAACAGCTATATACATTGGTGAATTTGTACTTTCATCGTTAAACTGGCTAATCCTGATCATCATTCATCAGTGATGTTGTTATTGCTGTGTTTTAGCTTTTTTAGTTAGCAAAAAATGGCTCTTTTAGGAAAAAAAATCCACAATTTTAGTATTACATTGGGAGCAAAGGAGCCTCTGTGATCAATTTCTCCCTTTTTTTTAATAGAAAACCATGAACAAAGTGAACTGCACATATCAATTTGCTTGTAAAAACAACTACAAAACAACCTCATCTGAAAGGTTTTTTTTTTTTTTTATATGAATGATTTTTTTGGTCTGTAAAAATGCACAGCCTCTTGCTACTGTTAAGACACTGAGCTTCCTCTAGACCCCATCTTCGCCGTAGCCTGCAATGTATCGATTCAAAGGCTCTTTTTATATCTATAGCAAAAAGTAACCTCTTAAATATATTTTTTATTCTTAAAAACAGAGAAAGAAAAGAGTTTATTTATTCCAACATACATTTAAAAAGCTATCTTAGTATAAGATTGTAAATTCTTCTTTACCAGTGGCAATTGGTGCATTAAATTCTGCTATGCATTTTTCTTTATTTAACTATTCATAAACTTTCAAAGGAAAAAAAATATATATCAAAGGAATACTGATAAACTGGCATTAAAACCTATCAAATAAGCTGCGGCTTGCTCCTAAGCA
>LR812526.1:24693611-25011111 GCA_903798195.1 Danio kyathit
AAAGGAAAAAAAAAATCTATATATCAAAGGATACTGATATAAACTGGCATTAAAAACCTATCAAATAAGCTGCGGCTGCTAAGCAGTGATAGTCAAGTTCTGGCAAAATGGGGGAGCCTAAAAAGTGCAAAAAGCACTAAAGCTCCCCAAATGACAGTGCAAATGGGACGTCCTGTTCTCTTCATCTGACCGGACGGTCAGCATAGGAACAGCTCAATAATTGTTCCACTTCTAGAAACCCCAATGGAACCTAAAACAGGCACTTGCGGGTCTCCAGCATTGCTATGCACATAAGGTTGGTTTTTAGCCAAGAGTAAATGCCGTTAATGTTGCGTTTAAGAGCTGGAATTTATTGTTAAGTGGGTTCTGTTTTTCCTTTGTAGTTAAAAACAACGCTTTATATGCATAACACAATTAAAAAAACGACATGTACAGTTTTAATGCCCAATAATGAATATATGAATGGCAGACTTTATCTTTTCTTTAAAATTCCATGCATATGAAAGAAATTACGTAAGCTTGCTATTGAAAGGAGAACATACGCAATAAATATTCACACATCTTGAAAAAACATCCAACAACAACAAAAGAGCCAAAATGTAACATACATTCTGATTGCATTGTACCCAATGTATATAATCACTTAAAAATATATGTATTTTCAACAAAATCTCTCCCAGCTAAGTGTGTGACCGTCTATCATTCATTCGTTCATCCTCATCATCTTGTTCACAGCTGAGAGGAGCACCTGCATTAACATTTACTCCCTTTTACCAAGTGTTTCTCAACCACGCTCTCCTGGAGGACCACCAGCTCTGCACATTTTTCATGTCTCCTCAATCAAACACACCTGATTCAGATCATCAGCTCATTTGGAGAGACGGAAAGAGCTGTAATGAGTGTGACAAACAAAGGAGACATGCAGTCCTCCAGGAACGTGGTTGAGAAACACTGCTTTTACCGATTCGTGTGTCCTATTCATCGCCGACAGTTTTAAATTGATTCGAAACCGTTCGAAGTCTGTAGGACAGTAACAATAACACTTTTGCAACAATTATATCATATATCGATAGCTATGATAAATGAATTCATTAATAATGTCAGATTGAGGGAACGGCTTTGCGCACCGTTCAGCAAGCAAGCATGTAGAACTTTATTTTTTTTAAATCTTGCGTTTTATTTACAATAGTTCGTCTTAAACACATGATTAAATTGCATTTATTAGAACTGCATATAATTAACAAAGGTTTATTTCAATTTTATACTTAGGAATACTAAAAAAAACGCTCTGAGATAAATGTGTGGGAGAGTGTGGGAGCGTAATGCATTTAGACAGTATTTTGTAATAATGACAAAGTGCGATTCATTATTTTGTAAAGTAAAAAAAACAAAAACAAAGCGAAAGAAACATTTTCATATTTACATTATAATTTACTTAAAAACAACAATTTGTGGTTCTTGATCACATGACACCTCCTGCCCTAGAAGCCGTTTTTTATGCTTTTAGTTAATTCCTCAAAGTGGCCGACTATCATCAACACCTCAGCCCTCTCGTGTGACGTCGAGAAGAAAACCCCAACCCTCACTGAGAACAGAAGCCACAAAACTCCTCGCCGATTGGTTCTGATCCCCAATCACACAACGGCTTGTTTGCCATTAAAAGAAAGTGCTCATGGCTTGATCATAACACTTACTTGAACTCAAATCTCGCTCGCTTTCAGTAGGGCTGAACTCCTCTAGCCACCTCTAGCTCTCCTCCAACGCTCTCCTGACCATCTTTACCGAGTTAAAGATGCAAGTGTGTAACCATTTGTCTCCATGGCTTCTTTTAACCAGCGTGACATGTACATACTATAAAAGGGGTAAATTTGAGGCTCTTATAAGTTTTTTTTTTTTTTTAAATCTCATACACACTAAGTCTCTTGAATAGCTTATTTGAAGTGATTTTCCTCAAAAGGATGAAGACGATGATGATGGCGAGTCCTTGTCTCTTCAAAAACGATGATGGGCGGTCAGCATGCGAAGATCTCCTTAAAAACTGACGTAAAATTTGTCGTCACCAATTTTGTTTATAGAAAAGTCTTCATTTGAAAATGTATTCAGTTTCAGGCACAGTTAGCTTTTGTGCTATTGTCTTCTTTCTTTCTGATGGATTTTTGCATTTTTGTTTTCCTTTTTATTTTTAAAACATCTGGCGAGGTGCATTTCAGTGCTCTCGTTGTCTAACTTCCCTCAAAAAATGTTCTGCTTTTGCGCTGGCTGAGAGGCGGTGGGCGGGGCTCACCCACATGCTAGTTTGTCATGATTGGGTGGTCGGTGCTGTCAATCAGGGCGGTGTTGATGTGGATTGGGGCGGAGTCAAGAGACAGAGAGAGGATCAGTTGTTGGAGTCTTTGGCAGGTGGGTGTGCCACGTCTGTGCCATTTTTTGCAGGGGCTTTTGGGCCACAGCTGTTCCTGTAGCTCCTTGACCACTCTCTCCAGGTGCTCCCGCGCCTCCCTTTCCTGGATCAGATCGGCTCTCAGCTGCTCTCGGTCTGCCTCGGCGTGCTGCAAACTTTACTTGCAGGTCTTCAATCTGAAAGCACAACATGTAAAGATGTATAAAATGGCCAATTAAGTGTGCAGTGTGACAAGATGCACTTTTTGTCAGCTAAATATGAAAATTCTGTCATTGTTTCTCACGCCTACTCCTTTCTTAATAGAAGATATTTTAAAGAATGTTGGAGACTAGACATTACACTTTGACTTTTTATAGGACATTCACACGGGCATCAGCGTCAACGCTTCCCATTCACTCAGGCTTTGCCGAACTGCATTGTGGATTCGTCGACGCCGCTTCAGTGGTGTTGCTTGCTGCAGAAGTTGGGAATTCCTTAACTTTTCAAGCGCCAACGAACACATCAGCCAATCAGATCGCTTTATGCATTACACCAGCTCAGACAGTAGTCGATTGTGGACTAATTTCATTGGCTGACGTTGCAATGACGATCGCGTCAGCCCCAACTTCAGACACACCCTCTGTCAAGCGTTGACGCTGAAGCCCCATGTGAATCGGGGCTTAGATTAGATTTTACATAACATATTGTAACATTTACCCAGTTGATCAGTTATATTAGGAACTGCAAGCATATTTTTTATTACAACATTTCTAAAATGTTGTTTAAATCTTTTAGATTTTTTTTTTAACAAAAATGTGCACAAATTTGCAGACATCAGAACATTGATTAAAGTCATGTCCAATTTTTGGTTTAATTTTTGTGACATATTAGAGTCAAATGTTTTTAGAGAGGGGATTTACGGAAATCTGTTTTTTTTTTTTTTATCACTCCACAATTTAAAAATACAGCAAACAGCCAGGAAAAAAATCTAAATAGTTTTTCTTGTTTTATTTTAATATAGTTGTGACGGGGCTCACTGTGGCGCAATGGGTAGCACAATCGCCTCACAGCAAGAAGGTCGCTGGTTCGAGCCTCGGTTGGGTCAGTTGGCATTTCTGTGTGGAGTTTGCATGTTCTCCTCGTGTTGGCGTGGGTTTCCTCCGGGTGCTCCGGTTTCCCCCACAATTCCAAAGACATGCGGTACAGGTGAATTGGGTAAGCTAATGTGTGTGAATGTGTATGGATGTTTCCCAGTAATTGGTTGCAGCTGGAAGGGCATAAAACATGCTGGATAAGTTGGCGGTTCATTCCGCTGTGGTGACTTCAGATTAATAAAGGGACTAAGCCGAAAAGAAGAATGAATGAATAGTTGTGACAGGAAAGTGTGGGGAACAGACATTGGAACAGGATCAGTGACGGAACCTAGCTACCTTCTTAAAAGGCATCATGTCTGCAGCTAAACACAGACATACAAACACAAACACACTGGCAGCCAAACATCTTAGTGCCGTCTCGCTCTTGTTTAGTCTGAAACACATCCTGACAGGAAGTGAGTCGGTTTCCTTCTGAGAATGAAGCGTATCTGATCAGACAAGCGGAGCCACACCCAGTCTGAGAGTTCATCTGACAGTGTGTGTGTGGGGTGGTAGGTCATGCGGCATCAGTCGAAGCAAACTTCTGATTGCTCTTCATAAACTCACACTTGTTTATCCCAAACACTTCCAGCACAGGGACAGTCACTCGGGAAGAATCTGCGCTCAAAGGTCTTTGAACCCGCAATCTTTGGTTTACTAGGCCAGCTCTTAAAAGGCTTATCTTGGAAACAGTATATGTGGTTAAACTGACCTGCGCAGAGTATTTGGCCCTCAAGCGTCCGGCCTCGCAGCCCTTGTCACAGACCCGACGCAGCTGTCTGGCCTGCTCCAGCTCTCTCTTCAGCCGCAACGGGACTCGTTGGCCTCTCTCATCTTCCTCTCGCTTTCGCACAAGCGCTCGATCTCCTTGCGCAGGTTCCTCTTCGCCTCTGTCGCCTCACGGAGCTTCTCCTTCTTCGCAACACGGAGGAACTCCAGCTCCTGTGAAAGACAGGGCAATAACCTCGTGATCATTCGCTCTATTAGGGAGAGTCACTGCAGGCAAAAGCACAGTTTTTCTAAACGTTTTATAAAAATGTTTTCAACTACACCGAGCCATAAATCTTCACTTCAGCAGTAGTTGATTACATCAAACTTCACAGTTTTATTAATAGCTGTATTCTGAAGGTTTGTACTCCAGGGTTTGTTCATAACGCGTTTGCCTGATTATATTATATAAAAGTAATTAGACTGATAGAAAATGTGGGGCATTTTGGAGCATACAAATCTTTTATTTTTTAAATTGAAGATACTTAAGTTCAATGGTTTGGTTAAAGTTAAAACAGCAAAATTTATGTTTAAAGCTAAGAATAAATTCGCAAATGCATACAAAAGTTTTTTGAAGAAAGACAAGGAGGATATAATCTGAGAGAAGAACAACATTTTATGAGGTTGAAAACAAGAACAACTTGTGTGTATGTCTGTATGTGATGTGAAATTGTCAAACAATGTCAGGATATTAATCAATTTAAAAAGTTGTGTAAATATATATTATTAAAGGAATGTAAGGATGAATAGGGGTGATTGAAAAAGAATAAGATGAGAAATGTATGATGAAATTTCAATTAATGGCTGTTTGCAATACTATGTATTTTTTAAGGTTTATGTTATCATTCACTACCTACTGCGCGCACCGTGTCGCCCCAGGTTTATGTTATAAATGTAAATATACAAATGGAATCAAACATATATTGGTCAAGATACCAAAAGGATAAAATATGTCTCATGTAAAAAGAAGAGATAAGTAAAAGAAGAAATAAGTTGAAGTGATAGACGAATGACGTGTGTGGTAATGGGGTGGGGAAAATGTGCTTGTGCTTCATCCTGCTTCATTTCGACCATGTTGAAATGTATTTTTTTGAAGAATTGTTTTGTGTATGATTTTTCAGTTTTATTTTTTCTTATTTTCTAAATAAATAAATCAACATTTTATTCTAGAAATAGATTTCTTTTCCGGCTGTCCGCAGTATATTTTTAATCATGGAGTGATAACATTTGACTAATATGTCACAACAAAAAAAACAATATAATTAAATGTCTGTCTGATGAGGAGTCGGTGTGCTCAAACGTTACACGCTTTGTGTTAGCATTTTTATTAAATAAATTGCTATTTTTTGGAGCTTTGGTGTTGCTGCATTTTTGATATTTTTTTTTTCTACAAAAAATAAACAATACATTTGTACATGACATCATTCAATGTTCTGATGTGTGCGGATTAGTGCATTAGTAAATTAATATTTAATCAAAATAATGCAATATTTGCATATTTAAACAACATTTTAGAAATCTTGTAATACAAAATATGTTTGCAGTTCTTAATATAACCGGTCAACTGTGGAAATATTACAATATGATATGTAAAATTGATTTTTTTACCATATTAACATGTATTGTTTTGGACATATATAAGACTTAAGAAACATGATTAAATCCATAAGTAAATCATTAATATATTTCCATATTCCAGGTAATTTAAACATCATTTAGCAAAACAATGGTTTTCCAAACATTTCTATACAGAAAAGTTTTCATTGTGCCATTTATGCCATGTTTTTACAGTACATAAACACTAAGCTGCTCTGAATTTCTCAAGACTGCAACTGCACAGCTGAATAGGAGTGGCACCCTTTTCAGTTTCATTTACTGTGGCTGATCATGTGAACAATATAGATGAAAAAGAAAGTTTGACTTTGCACTTGTGCTACAACAATTTAGTGCTGTGGATTTCCGTTGTAATAAAGTTAACTAGATGTATGATATGTGCTAGTAAAAATCTAGTATAGAACCTCCAATGACCTCTTAACTTACATAAATTGTTCAATTCATTGGTACAATTTACATAATAGATTTTAAATGATTTCTTGAAAACCTTTCCCTTTTATTTAGTTTTAATACATGTCTCTGGATGTGTACCTGCTGGAGGCTCCGTTTGGCTTGTAATGCGGATCCAAGCTTCTCCTCCTGCTTTACTCTCATCTTCACAATCTCATGCAGAAACTTCTCCTTGGATTCTTTTGAGTCCAGGCCATTGTCCAGTGCCTGTCTCAGCGTCTCCAGCTCCAGTCTGACTCCAGGTTAGTCATGGCGTGTCCCTCTCCTCCAGACAACAGGGGGCCCTCTGGGGGTCCGGCAACGGGTGTCACTACTGCTGGTAAAGTGGCCACAGGGCCGGAGGGAGAGCTCAAGTCCTTAGCTGAGCTCGAGGAGGGAAACGACGGGAGGAGAGCGAGGAAAGCGATGACGTTACTGAAAAATAAAACAGAAGATCGATTTTGAGTGGCCAATCAAAGTACAGCGTTCAACCAAAGTTATGAATAAACTTAAAGGGACAGTACACTACATGAATTTGTCATTTAGTCACTCTTTACTTGTTTCAAACCAAACAAAATACAGGATATTCTAAAGAAAGCTAGAGACCTGTAACTTCCATAGAAGCTGTTTTCCCTACTCTGGAAGTCAACTGTTTTTAAGCTTTCTTCAAAATATTTTCTCATAAATGTTTGGAACCATTAGCGGGTTAGTAAATAGTGAGTGCATTTTTATTTTGGGGGTGAACTGTCTCTCTGTCTCTGGCTGTATCACTGTCTCTCTACTCCCCCTATAGTTGGTGTGTGGTGAGCGCACTGGCGCTTGTTGTCCTGTGGCCGCCGTCGCACCATCCAAGTGGATGCTACACACTAGGTGGTGGTGTAGAGAGACCCCCACCCATGATTGTGAAGCGCATTTGGGTGTATGGCCGTAACACAATAAATGCGCTATATAAATACACATTACTGACTTACTACTACTTTAATGCACATAATATATGATAAAGCATTTCAAAATGAACATTGTTTCCATCCAATGTGTTAAAATAATAAAAAAATGATCATTTCTGCAAGCTGAAAAAAAACCCCTTATGCCTTTTTTCCCCCCTTTATTGCAAATAAGTTTCACCTCAGAGCAGCAGAAGACACACATTCCGTAACAACGTTGTCATGTTATCTTGCGTTTGAAGTGCAGTGACCAGATGTTTGTCAAAATAATAAGACATTTTATAGGAGGGTAATGTACAATGTATTTAGGCTTGGTTCACTGTTTAGTCTACTTATCCAATCACATATTCTGCTGAGGCAAAAATCACCATGATTTTTTAATGTGCATGAATGAATTTGTGTGAAGTTTATGCACTGGATCAAAAATGTGTCCCATTCATTTGAGTTTATTATGGGCAATTTATGCACATCTTGGTGTTTCCATTCAGTCATTTTTTTTAATGCAATATCCTAAAATGCACATAAAATAGGTGGATGGAAACGTAGCTTATGTAGGCTTCACTGGTTTGTGTGTTGGCAGCACTGGGATCAGTTTTTCAAGCACCTGTCAAACGCACAAGATGTGCTTTAAAATGAGCCGTAAAGGATGAGGAATGAAAGAGGCCTCATTGATTTTCTGCCGCATTCACACAAGCGCTGTTACCGTTCTAATCCACCTCTCTCCAGAGCGCTCAAGGTTGACTGGAAATGAACTGTTTGCAAATGAAGTGTGAACCAAATCTTAACGTCTTTAAAGAGCACTTTTGTTTCACGACACGGCAACACAATCGCCTGTCACAGTTGCTTCTCTATGAAAGTCTAAAAGTAAATCCAAAACTAATACTAATACTCACACATGTTAAAAGAATGTGGCATTCCTCAACAGATTTGGAAGAAAGTAAGTACTAATCTCTTGTAAAAGCTTGAGCAAAGCATTTCAGAGAGTTTAAATGCAGAAAGGGACAAATTCCCCAAAAATCAAAATGGGATTTTTTTTTTATGTGTTAAAAGTGTCTAAATATGTTTTTTAGTAACCTTTTGTGGCATATTAAAGGCTATTAGATGTATCAGCTTATATGTTCTTGATAATTACACAATAGCAAGATATTCCGTAACATGTATAATCTTAAGGCTTGATATTATTTTCTGAACAATGTTTATTTTGTCCCACCATAGAGTTCATATATACCCACTATATACAGTATATATATATATATTGAAATATGTACTTTAGATATAGATATTTTAATTATATTAACTATATTTTAACAGAAATTATTATTTTTATTAAAGTATTTTGTATTTTTATGTATTTTTTAGCTTTTTTTTTTCCACAGTGATGTCAAATCTGAATTCTAGTTTCATTAATCTAGTCTTCAGTGTCACATAATAATTCATAATAAAACATTTACTATCATTATACAGAGCATCCGGAAGTATTCATAGCGCATCACTTTTTCCACCACTTTTTTTTTGTTACAGCCTTAATCCAAAATGGATTAAATTAATTTATTTCTCAAAATTCTCCACACAATACCCCCATACTGACAATGTAAAAGAAGATTTTTTTGAAATTGTTGCAAATTTATTAAAAATAAAAACCTGAAAATCACATGTACTAAGTATTCACAGCCTTTGCCGTGAAGCTGTACATTGAGCTTCAGGTACATTCTGTTTCCACTGATCATTCTTGAATGTTTTCAGCAGCTTATTTGGAGTTCACCTGTGGTAAATTCAGTTGATTGGACATGATTTGAAAGAGGCATACCACCTGTCTATATAAGGTCCCAGGTTTGAGAGTGCACTGTTCAAAGCACAAAGCAAGCATGAAGACAAAATAATTGTCTGTAGACCTCCGAGACATTATTGTCTCGAGGCACAAGGCTAGGGAAGGTTTATCAGAAAAAATTTCTGCTGCTCTGAAAATATCAATGGAGTGGCTTCACAACAACTCGGTGAATGACCTTGAGTGGCCCCAGCCAGAGCCCAGACCTAAATCCTATTGAACATTGAGAGATCTGAAAGGGCTGTACACCGTCGCTTCCCATTCAACCTGATAGAGCTTGAGAGGTACTGCAAAGAGGGAATGGGCAAACAATCCAAAGACAGGTGTGCCAAGCTTGTGGCATCAAATTCAAAAATAATCGAGGCTGTAATTGCTGCCAAAGGTGCATCAACAAAGTATTGAGCAAAGGCTTGTGAATACTTACATACATGTGATTTTTCAGTTTTTTTTTTTTTTTTTTAATAAATTTGCAACAAATTAAATAAAATCTTTTTTTTTCACATCATTATGTCATTATGGGAGGTATTGTGTGTAGAATTTTGAGGTAAATACATGAATTTAATCCATTTTGGAATAAGGCTGTAACATACAAATGTGAGAAAGTGAAGCGCTATGAATCTTTCCGGTATGCTCTTGTATATGTTGAAAACAGCTGTGTTGTTTACCATTATTATTTTTCAGGATCCTTTAAAAAATAAAGTTTAAATAAATATTTAATTTTTTTTTAACCAACATGTTTAAATATCACAATGTTATAATGTACCCCGTGAAAGTCTCCATCAATTTCTGCAATATTACTCCAGCATTAACAGTGATGTGGATCATCAGTTACTCACATTCCTCTCGACTCTCCACCTCCACCTCCACATCAGACTCGTGCTCCTCTGGCGATGCTGGCAGGGGTTTGCTGGCAGTGGCCGTGGGGCAGGGCTGTGGGCTGGGCTGAGTGTCGCCTGTCAGCCTCCTCTTCCTCCCGCGGATGGCACCTTCACTCTCTGCCCCGTGAGGGTGTGAGCTGCTGGGGGCCGACGGAGAGGCCTGTCCTCCTTTCTGCAGGGGCGTCAGGGCCACGTTTGGGGCCACGGCACTTTCCAGACTCTTGTAGTTGTAGAAGCTGCAGAAGAGGATTTAGGGTGAGTACACTATTTATGCATTGGTGCTAATTTCAGAGATCCATGAATTTGGATGATATCAAATAAGCAAGGATCGATAACCAGCATCCTGTTTTTACCATTGTTAGGTTTTGTGATTATGACACAAATAAATGATTTATTTTTTGTTTTTTTTTGCTAACATTATAAAGAAATGTACTGTATAAAGAAGGCTACTAGACAAGGATATTATACTCTACTCTTGATGCATGTTTTTAAAAATGTCTCTCAAGGAAGAATTTGTAATAATTTATTAATCAAAGTGAAAAATCTTTTTAATGTAAAATTTGAGGTATTTAATTTTTTTTGCATTGTCTCTTGTTAATGTATGAAATTTGTCATTATTAAATGTTTTCATCTTTATGAATGCCTGGAAATAGCCATGAGTTGCTGTTCTTAAGCATAACTAAGTTGTATACACTACCGGTCAAAACTTTGGGGTCAGTATGATTTTTAAATGTTTTAAAATAAGCTTATCCTGCCTACCAAGACTCTGTTTATTTAATCAAAAATACAGTACAAATTAAAAAATTATGAAATATTATTGCACTATAAAATAACTGTCCAAAAGTAGTTTATAATTGAATTTAATCATTTATTCCAGTGATTTTAAAGATGATTTTTTAACTTCATTACTCCAATCTTCAGTCACATGATCTTTCAGACATCCCTCTTATATTTATTATTATTATTATTATTATTATTATTATTATTAATGGTAATATTAATAAAAGCAAAAATGACTGGAGTAATAATTTCATTTGAAACTACATACACTAAGCAGTTATTTGAAATTGTAATAAATATTTAATATTTTGACACATTTTTACGTTTAATAAATACCACCTAATTAATGCTGCATTAATTAACAGAATATATATTTTTTTAATTCTCTAATAATTCTTAAAAAAAAAAAAAAAGACGGAAAAAAATGACCCCAAACTAGTGTATTTATTTTAGCTTTGCTTTTATTAGTGCAAAAGCAGCACTTGAATAAATGTAATTTGTTATCAGGCAGTCACTAGTCACTATAAGTATATATAAGTCGTATTGTAACCTGTGAATGATTACAGAATTCATATTATTTGTCTATTTTAATTTAATTTTAGTCTATTGCGTGCAGTGCCTTAATAACTGATAAATTAACTAGTTATTAACTAAGTACAATTATTAACTATAAGTAAATGGGGTTAGTTTAGGGTTTCTGCAGGTTTCACCAAGTTAAATTTAAGACATTTTAAGACCCTTTTAAGACCATTATGAATGAAATTTTAGACTTATACAGGGCTAAACACTAATGATTATTTCTAATGACTGATTATTTCAAGTGAATCAAATGTAATTATTTCTTAGCGGCATACTTTAATGTGTCAAAACAAAAAACTAGTCATATACACTATTTTCAACATAATTTTACTTTCTCTTTTTTTAAATGACAAGTTTAACATTATTAAAAGTATATTTATTGTTGAGGCAATTACATGAATAAACAAAAATATATATTTGTTGGCTTTTGGTCCAAATTGATTGAGTATAACTTTTATTCAACCTAATGCATTTCTGTTTAAAACCTTAAGTTTCATGCCTATTAAAAATAGTCTAGTCCCCCTTACTTCTGTAAATAGTTTTTGTAAGAATGGAAGATAACACAAAGCGATATATTGCTCTGCAATTATCATGAGGAATTGTGTAATTGTTTTTAGTTTTCTTTCCCTGATTTCATTGAGATGGATTGTTGGTTATTGGATGGATGTCGGCCCTTTTGGGTAGCTTTACTTGGACAGAGGACAATTAAGACCTGTTTAAAATGATTTAAGACATACAACACAAACATCAGTGAATTTAAGACATTTTAAGGCCTAAAACTTGTTTTTGAAATTTAAGACATTTTAAGACTTTCTAAGACCCTGCGGACACCCTGTAGTTAAAGGATAACTTGCAGGATATTGTACACAAAGTTACTTTCAGAATATTAAGTCAGCAATCTGTAGCAGTGAAACTAAAGGCACCTTTTTCAGTTCGATACAGCTTACTTCTGGGGCTTTTCCACTGCATTCCGTACCTATAGTACTTTTTTAGTACCACTTCGGATGAAGCGAGCTGTACTATTGCCAAAATGAGACATATATACATTGCTTATCCCTTATTGGTTCAAGAGAATCATCAGTACCAGCATCATTAAATTTGCATTATGAGATACCAAACCCGCCTCTATGTTGTTGTGGGCTGGCTTGTATTGCATTTATGATGATGTCACAGCAGTAAAGGTGACGCAACTGTAAGCAAAAATTCCACCGACCATAAGTGGTACTAACCTCCAGTGGAAATGCAAACTGAGCTGAGAGGAAACTGCACCGTACAATGCAGTGAAAAAACGGTTTAAATCTCCACACAGGGAAATATACACTCTAAAAATGACCAGATTGCTGATTTGACCTCATAGACATCATCATCATCATCATCATATAGTCATTATCATTGCAAGGCATATCAGCATAAATTGGCAGACGTTTACATTTCAAGCGAAAGTGATGCACTACAAGCTGCTGTACCGTAATGACAATAACCAGCATCATCTTAAAGAGTACGGGTGATTTAGAAGTGAATAATCCAAACCAAATGGCAGGTTCAGAGGAAAAAAGCATCTCTGCAAGCCACAAACGAGGGGTGGGTAGAGAGTAACGGCTGTTGTGAGTGGTTTCAGAGAAACCGATCTGGGCCGGACATGGTGACTCACTCAAAGCCTCTCTAGTTAAGATGGTGAAGTTCAAAACCACACATATCTAAGCAAACAACCAGCTTACATCATGCTCCTCTGAACAGAAGATTTAAACCTTCTGCTGCTTTGCTTTGGAAAAACCGCAGCCGAACATGACTAACAAGCTGGTTTCACACAAATCAGCATATTCACACACCCTTTCTTCAGGTTACTGATACAGTCATATAATCATGTAAATCATGCACTGAAACATCTTTTATACAATGATGGTTTAGACACCATTGATATAAAGGAGATGTAGATTTGACTGGTTTATTGGAACACATAAAAAAAAAATACATTAAAGTTCATATTTTATTGACATTATTATATACTTTTGATCGAAATATTTAAAAAAATATATAAAAATGGTTTTATACTTTAATATTAATGTTAAAAATGTTTTATAGAGAAATATTAAATAGATATTTAGACAATATGAATTGATATTTAAAAAAAAAACTTAAATACTTGTCTAAATATCTATGGAAATAATTATTTATAATATAAAAAAAAGAGTAATATATATATATAAACCATAACCATACATCTCTGCAATGACTCAAATAACTTATTAATAACGTCATCTGGAATGGCAAAGATGGTTCTTGCAGAACTCAAAGAGTTCATTTCCAGATATTCTTCTTTGGCTCTTGGCGAAGGCGGTTATACTTTGTTCCTCTCCCTCCCATATCTTTCCTGACTGACTCCTCTTGTCTCGTCTTATTCTATCTCTGAGGCTCTCCTTGCCCTGTTCTCCAAGCAAATAAGGAACTATGGATTTGATCAACTAGTCTCTGAACGCGATTGACGCCATCTTCTCAACGAGAAGTTTGGGTTCGGAGGAACCCACCTGCCCTGCGGGGACGTTCGCAGCTGAATATGTGATGGATGGTTGGGAGACAAAATGTCTTGATACCTCAGGCTGTTGATGTTGCCATCCACTTTGCAAATCTCTTGCATGCCCCCATACTGAATGTAACCCCAAACCATGATTTTTCCTTTACCAAACTTGACTGATTTCTGTGTGAATCTTGGGTCCGTGCGGGTTCCAATAGGCCTTCTGCAGTATTTGTGATCATTGGGATGCAGTTCAACAATGACTCATCGGAAAAATGTCTGCCACTTTTCCAAATGGTCAACTAGAAATCAAGTTATTTTTTTTGCTCTTACAACTGCGATCGACGACAAGATTTTTTTCAGGAAGCATATATATATATATATAAGCACATGTATAATATATGAAAGCACATTCAAATATATTTAATTAAGATGCAAATGTTTCTGAGAGCCATGCAACATTTGTTTTGAAGATTTACCTGTCTCGTAACATGCTAGCGGGTCTGCCTGCTCCGTCTTTATCGCTAACAGAGATGTTTGGAGACCAAGGCCTGAAGGCTGACGGTCTCTGTCTGGGCTGAATGCAGTTGAGCCCCTGCAGCGACAAAGAGAAAGATGTTAAAAGACATCACAGTAGAAAACACAATCCAAAAAGCATTTCAGCATGAACACACAGAGAACTGGGACCATCTGCACGCTAAGAATGAAAAACATTTATTTTTATTTTATTTTTAGAAAAGCTAGCAGAAAGTCTCTTGAATTTAACTGAGGGAGTGAGAGACGGAGATGAAACAAGCCTGAAGGATGACCAGAGGCACAAGTACACCGAGGTCACCGTGAAATCAGAGACCTGCGCAGGCCTATTTGCAGGCTCTCTTCATTTTAGGAGAATTGATTTTTTTGTTTTTTGTTTTTTTCAAAAGAACATCATCGGTTATTTGGGTTGAGATCCAGTTTCAGAAAAGATCTGATTCTCTGTGGCAAGAAAACAGTTGCTTGGCTCCGAAAACCATCTGAGGAGCGGCCAAGTTTCGTAAAACAGCCTTGTATGTTATTAATACGTAGATAAATATAAATTAACTTTGAACTCTGTACTCTCAGACAACTAATCACATATATCCACTGACAGAAAAAAAACTTTCTAACCTTATTGGCTGACGCTGAGAGGGACCGTAGCCAATCAGGTTGCTTGTCTTTGTCTCCTGAGGGTGACTGCTGGAAAGTCATCGTGTTTGGGCTTCTTGGCAGGAATGGGATCAGACGCCTAGAGAGAGAGGAAAAAGAAAGCCAAAGAGAGAGAGAAATGATGAGTGTTGCTTAATATGAAGAGAAAAAAAACCTCATTATCATCATTGTCATTCTGATTTGGTACATTTGATGTTTTCGCGCTCGGCTCAGTGCACATTATAGTGTCTAGTCAAGCGTTCTGATGCCCTCTGGAAACTACAGGACAGTAATAGTAGGATCGATGTTAGCATTAAATGAGAGGCGCGCTGGAGGGCGTCTATCACCTTAGACAGAGCTGTGAACTGCTGGAGACAGGTGCAAAAGGAACCATCTGAGGACTAAATCTGCCGATGGTAAATTTAGTGAGTGTTGACACTATGTGAGGCTGCGTGTGTGTATGCCGGAAAGAAAAGCTTTGATGACTGTTCAGATGATTAAAGGGTTAGTTCATGCAAATATTACATTTTGTTTTGTTTTTTTTAAAGTTACAAAGCTATATTACATCTATGGACCACAAATGAAGTCATTTTAATCAAATATGAGATATTGATGTCCCTCAACTGAAAATCTACTCATTCAACAATTCAAATTGTTTGTATAGAGATTGAAAAACATTTATTTAAGTTGAATTGAACGTGATCACTTTACATGATGGATATCCATAGGGCTGGGTGATTTGACCTAAGATCAAAATCTCGATTAATTGATAATTTTAACTCGATTACGATTAATGAACGTTTATTTTATTTTTTTGCCCTCATAGCTCACTGACAAGTTTTGTACAGTAAATATGCTCACATATTACAAGTGAGAGATTTTGAATGAAGGTTGTACTTGATTTTTTAAATAATTGAAGGAAATACACACAATCTACTATTTAATTATTTATTGAATATCAACATTGAAAAAATTAAATTAAAACACACATTGCCTAAAACCAACAGTTACTTTTTTTCCTAATAAAAAAGTGAAAATAAATAACTTGCACTTTTGGAAACAATATAATTATTTTTGAATGTTTTTTTTAATATTAAAAGTAGAAAATAAGCAGAATCTCTACTCTTCTAAATAAAATAATTTTTGCATATCCTGTAAATAATATTTTACACAGTGGACTTCTTGAATAATTCTTTAAATTCTGTAAACGAATTCTGTAAACAAATATTTTAATGTGAATATTAATTTTATTTTAATGGAAAATATGCCATCTCAAGGCATCTCTGGCGCAGCTTCCAATAATCGTCAGTGTAGTGCAAACGTGTGACGAGTCACATTTTTTGAGAGGTGTGCTGATATATAATCGCGCAAAGGCTGTGTCTGACCATACCTGTGCGTTCAACACAGAAGTATAAATCAGCCTTAACAAAGCGGCGTCAAACAAGTGGTAGGGAAAGTCATTGAAATGTGGAGTTCTGAATGTCGATTTCGATTACTTTTCGATTAGTCGCCCAGCCCTAGATATCCAACATAAACACAACTTCAACTATCCTATTTCGCATGTCACACAAGAATGCATCATTTTTAATTTCATTCATTGACTGAGTGATGGATCTCAACAGGTGGATAGTTGGATATAGCATTTAAATCTTATGACAAATCTCAATTTGCATTATGTTGTCTTTAAAATTTGTAAATAATGAATGTGTATGTAGCATTTTGAAATCATTTATATATATTTTTTTGGAAAACATACTTGACCAATGATCTGCTATGTGTCTTATTATGAACATTTTGAACTGTCAGAGTTTTGCAATATAAATCTTTGAAAAGTTGAATAAATATACACATTTTTTGTATTTTCCATGGGTTTTGGAATGAGTCAATGACCCAAGTTTTATTTTGGGGTGAACTAACCCTTTAGGAGGTTGACAGAAATGTCTGCTTTTATGTTTTCCACGTGCACATGTGAGTGCAAACACACATAAAGGCAGTATTTGTTTAGTTGTGTCACTAATGGTTGTGCGATGACCTCACTCCTGCTGGATTCCTCACTGACTGCAGTATAATCCCCAAAATACACTGACCTTCCTTTTCTACACACTCATTTAGTCCAGAAAAACTGCGGTGCGCACCACCCACACACTTCTCGCTTATTACAACAAACCGCAGACGTTTAAATGATAAAATAATGCACAAGGACTGGACAAGCGGTATCAACCTCCGGCTATAAATCTGTGCCAGCTTTGTCTGCTAGACTTCGAGAGTCAGTGAGAGCTATTTTCAAGCAGGCCTCCTCGTGGGAATGAGACAGAAACTAAACTGACAAACTGCAGCGTCCCGGCCTAGTGCCCTAACTGGCCTGGCAGCAGGGGCTTCTGGGTAAAGTTCTTCCAACTGGGTTGAATGGTGTCTGACACAGTTAGCCAATCATACGCTTAGAAAGCTGCAAGTCAGAGATGCAAAAAAAAAAAAGTGTGATTTTTGAATAAATGCAATGAAGAAGTCAATTGTGGAAAGAGAGTCATTCAAGTCGTTGCTGTTTGCATACATGAGTGATTGCATCACGTATGAGCTCATTCGGCATGCAGGCTGGTCTGCTTGGGCGTGGTAAAATTTCCAGCAGCAGAGCATGATTATCTGACCCCGAAAGCAGTCATTCGCCACGTGCCTGTATTTATTCATGGATCAGACCTCTGACATAATAACACCAAATCTGGGAGATCTTGACTAATCTGGGCTAGAGGAGACTGGAGGATTCAGAGTCATAGAGCATCATCTACGCATGCTGGAAATAACATTATTAATATTATTTAGCTAAATATATTGTGCATCCCTGCTTGCATTGCAACACCTTGTCATTGTAATAATGAACCGACAGTACTTTAGATTTTAGCAAGGAAACTTATAAGATCATGCAAACTATACAGTACACACAGTCAGATCACACTGCAGGACAGAGGAAAATTACTACGAATAAGACACTTGCAGACTTGGAGGCCATTTACATGACATGATTTTTTGTCCTGTTTCTAGTCCAAATGTCTAAAAATTCTTGAATCAAGAAGCATTTTCAAGACAAGCAAAACATAGTCTTGTTTTGAGAAATAAGCCAAAATAAAGCGAGGTTTCCCTTAAAACAAACAAAATAATCTGCCAATGGTGTAAGCAAAATAATCTTAAACCCAAAGGAAAAACAAGATTATTTTGCTTACCCCATTGGCAGATTATTGTGCTTGTTTTAAGGAAAAACTCATTTTAAATTAATTAAATTTTTATATATTATTCCTTAAACCAAGACAAGGCAAACCAAGAATTTTTAGATATTTGGACTAAAATGAAGACAAAAAGTCTAAGTAAGAAAAGCATTTTTTGCAGTGTGTTTTCAACCAAACACTGGAAAATGTGTATACGTTTTGGCTATTTGTTTACATGACAACAGCATTTTTGTAACTGAAAGCGGACAAATGGGTTACAAAGCAGAACATTTAGTCATTTTCATGTCTGTGTAAACAAAAAACGATTACATTATGCATGTCCATGGTACATTTTGGGGGAGGTGTATAAGGCAAGTGCAAAGAAAAACACAACAATGGCGAAGTACATAGTAGTGTTGTTGGTGCTCAAGTGTTTGCTGCAGTTTCATCAGCAAAGTGTGAATGTACTTCACAATGCAATCAACAGCAGAGACACATGTTTAACACATGGCAAATTCTACATACACATCAGCGACAAGCCACAAACAGCATGTCATCTTCACTTCCTCACAGGTACTGTTTACAAGGTGAGAGCGCCAAATACTGGCCTGACATAAGCAATGCTGCATTTTCAGACATTTTCGTAGATGTGTAAACAGGAATCGTTTTGAAAATGTTGTGTAAATGTATCACTCACATCCTTCATTAATCAATCTACAAAACAAACCACTTCTGAAAGTACGAGTCGAACAGACAAATAAGAGAAGCTCAAGATTCAGACTTAATAGTAACTGCCTGACAGTCACTAAAGTGTGGACTTGAGGAAGGGCTGAGGGTGGCATTTGGGACAGAAAGAGTCGTTGCATCCTCTTTCTTTCATTTTTTTGGTCAGAAAAAGGGGTCCTGTTTCAACGCCCCAATTTTAAACTGTTCCTTTGCCTCCCTTCTTGCATCAAAGTGTGCAAAACTGCACCAACCTTTGCAGCATCTCTGTCTTTTTTAGCGACAGAAAGGATGCTGTAGACAGACTGAGCGATGTGCAGACAGGAAATCACACCTCTAGATACGACGCAGGATGCAGCAGCATGCGAGAGACGCACTTAGATGTGCACTCAGCTCTTAAAGAGACAGTTTACAAAATAATATTGTCTGCTGTACTTTACAATCAGAACATCAAAGATTTTTCTTCAGTAGAACAGTTTTTTTTCAGTGAAAATTCTCTGTGATTCATAAAATGCACATCAAATGTTGCTGTAAATTTGAAAGTAAAAAAAAATATCTATATATTACAGGAAAAGCTAAATTAATACGAGTACTGCTATGAATATGCTGTGGATTAAAGCTATTGATATTGTAAATAATGGTCAGTTTCTTGCATGGATTGATTGTTTTAAGTCACAACTCTCAATGTATCGAATTAGCAGTCAAGAATGTTAGGTTTGTTTTGCTCAGTGTTGCCAACTTAGCGACTTTTCAGACCCCCCTAGCGACAAATTTTCAAAAAAGCGACTAGCGACAAATTTTCAAAAAAGCGACTAGCGACAAATCTAGCGACTTTTTTTGTGAGTTACTGGAGATTTTTATGAACTGTCATGAGTTCATACTGTACCATACCTACTCTTCTCAACGAGCTGCGGGTGATGCCGTCGGCCCCTCCCCCGCCTCAGAGCACTGACAGGCGGCCCAGTCAGTCCTGGTACAGCCCTCTCCCACCTGCAGCCAGCAGATCACTCCTCTGCGTACCGACGGCAAATGATTTAGCACGTGGAGTGTGAAGGTATTTCCATTGTACAGTCAAACCGATCTGCTTCTCTTTTATTTTAACTATTTAATTTGACCCTTTAATCTTTTCTTGTTCACAATCACAGATGTTTTAGTGACAGTTTCGGAACTTAAGTCTGAGTGTATTACGTCTGAGAGATTGCTGCAAATTCACTACACAGCTATATTGATATACTGTATTCAAACAGCAAATAATTTAGTTAAATTGACAAGCTTACATAAAGCGTAGTGCAAATATAAATACCCCTTTATTAACCATAGACTGTAAACAAACGAAACGGTAGAACATGATGACGTCAGTAATATGCAAATTGACGTATGACGGAATCTAGCGACTTTTCGGGCAGAGCTTAGCGCCTTTTCATTGAAAAGAGTTGGCAACAGTGGTTTTGCTACCGCAAACAATTTTGTGTTTAATAGACGTCTAAAAGATATCTAAAAGTAGACAGCTTGGCTAAAACAAGGTAAACTTTGCTGTCAGTGAAAATCTAATTGACGTAGCCCAAAGCTAAACTAGTTATCAAATAGATGGATTAGACAGACTTTATATGTGTAGTCATTCATTTCTGTTTATTTGATGACTAGTCTAGTTTTAGCCCATTCTTAGATGTCTATTAGATTTTCACAGACAGCCCAAATTTAGCTGTTTTAGCCAAGACGACTATGTTTGGACATCAATTAGACATCTATTAGACATCTTTTAGAAACAAAAAAAATGCTTGTTAGGTATTGACTTGAATTTTATGAATCACCAACAGCGACAGTTCCAGCATAAACAATGTTCTACTGAACAAATAAAAAGACTTTGATGGACTGAGGGTGAACAAATTAACACCAAAATGTTTATTCTTGGGTGAACAATCCCTTTAAAAATATGCAACTATCTCCTTTTTTGATTTTCTTAGGAATCTCTCACCTCACATTTATCAGTAGGAAGACGGTGCATGAATGCCTTCATATAGACTAAAAGTGACACATGCACAGTAAAAACAGGAGTACACAGGACGGACAAGTTTCTGCAAAGCGGTTTAAACTGCAGGTGTCTGAGGAAGGGTGGGGTGACACTCTCTCTCTCTCTCTCTCTCTCTCTCTCTCTCTCTCTCTCTCTCTCTCTCTCTCTCTCTCTCTCTCTCTCTCTCTCTCTCTCACACACACACACATTGCACATTGGTGTGAGAATGGCAGAAAGGCTTTTGCTCGAAGGTTTCTTGTTGCTGGTTTGAGGGATGGCAAAGGAAATGTGCTTAGAAGGGCTGAACACCCACAAGAACATTCACTTCTTGCCACATTACACACAATTAACCTACTAAACAAGTTAAAGGAGTTGCTAAATGGCCTCTTCTGTCTCGCCGTCCCCATCATGCCACCACCCCTCCTCGTCTAGTCCTGTGTTTCCTGTGGCACAGATTGCAGGATTTCCCGCCTAAACAAGCAATCGCGTTCCAAACAAACATTACTGACAGAAACTTCCCCATGTGACGCTGGCAGAGTAAACATCTTTCTGGAGTCTCAGTGAATCAGTTTCCTTCCTATTTAGAATCATTAGAAACCAATTAATCTCTATGAAATAAGTATGTAAATTAGTAAATCATTTTTCTTAGGCTTTATGCTGTTTTTTTGTGTTTGTATGATTTTTGTTGCTGTTGTGTAGTTTGTCTCTCGTTTAAGTGATCTATTTATTAGATAAGCTTGTGCAGCTCAATTTAGTATATGTTATTGGGAAGTCGAATGATCTTTATGAGAATTGATTTATCAGGTAAGCTCTCGTTTTGCTAATGACTAACAGTGTGTACTTTACGAGAACTAGTAATTTTGAGCAGCATAGTTTTTTTTCAGTTAGCTTATGGAGGAGTTGCCACATTTGTAATTATGTTTTGGAATAGGTAAGAAGTTTAGTTAAGCATCGCATACGCTGAAGATTACGCTTTTGTTTCTGCATTTTTCTTTGGTTAGTTAGTTTAGTGGGTTGGGTTTAAGTTAGATTGTTTTGTTATATATATCTCTTTGTTTTGGCAACACTCCTGTTTTTTCGTTTAATTCGATTATTTATAATTACATTTCTATATTCATTAATTGATATGCTCTGTTTAATAGATGAATTTTTGTTTCACTTATCCATCGATTGTGTGTTCTCTTTTTCACCCAGCACCATTAGAGACTCACTGAATGTTATATGTCATCCAACTTAACAACTTAAACACGTAACAGCTAAATTAAAGGCGAATAGCCGTCGCATGTAATCTGCTCACATAAAATGCACCATGCGGGCTACGATCCTATTGGACAACACAAATTTAAATTTGCTGGCTGCTAGTGCTAAGTGAAAGTAACGGCGGAGGCAATAATATCCAGCTGCACACCCGCAAGTTTAAAAAAAAATCTCATCTAATGTATCACAAAATGGAGTTTTAAGAGTATTTCAGGCGAGAACGTGGTTGTTTTAAACTCGAATCAGCAGCGCATCTTTGACGATGTGCTTCAGTGAATGAGGACTCTGTCAGCGGGAGCTCAGTGAGCCCCACCTCCAACAGCAGTTTTACTTTGGGCAGTCAATCTCGCCAGTGTAATTAAAACATGATATTTAATACATCTAATGGCCAGTTTTTGTTTTTTTTAAATATACTATTTGTTGTCAGGTGTATTATTTTGGCAGTATTCGTTTGTTACAATTTATAATTTTTTAACTATTTACTAATTAATGTTACCCTGTTGTACTCTGTCTTTGTTGACCAAACTGCTTCTCTTTATCTTGTACTTTATACTGGTACGTCCATTGTAGTAGCTTATTAAATCTAATAATCAAAGACAGAGGTCATTTATGGTGATTTAAGTTTACATTTTCTTAAATATTAATTTATAATAGTAATTATAAGGCTATGATTTATATAAGTAAATCATTTTATTGTTAATGTACAGGTTTTTGTGCATTTCTACCAAATAACCAACAACTCATGGCGATTATTATCTTGATATAAATGAATGACGGTTTCATACATGTTGACTTCTTTTTCCACACAAGTGATTGTACTTTTGTTTGGGCCTTAAATGGTCCAAACATAAACCCTTTGACAGTTGGGAACATATTTGTACCTTTTTTTACCCCTAAATGGTACATATGAGCTTCATAAGGTGCTACTATGAACCTTTGAGGGTACAACTTCTCCGTTTGTTCCCCAAGTGTTCACAAATGAACCCCAACCATATCCTTTAATAATAATAAATATACCCTTTAATAATAATAATAATAATAGTAATAAATGTATTGTTCATGTTAGTACATGCATTAACTGACGATATCTAATACAACCTTATTGTCAAATGCTATTAAAATTGTTATTAATATTGTTAATATAAGTATTAATATTAAAAGCAGATAATTGAAGTATTCAAATAACATTTTATGTTCGATTCATGTATTCATGTAACTGTATTATGCAAAATATACATTACACAAAACTAACATTTCATTTTGATGATGATTATGTATTATTCAAATATAGGCTTGACAAATACTGCGCCGGTTCCCAGGTCTGTGAGTGTCTTCTGATCTCCACTGACAGGTTTGATTGATGAACGTTGTTAACTGTGAGACAGGTTAAGACCACGAGACGGGTTATTTTAGAAGCTTGTGTGACAAGCTTGTGTATCCATGCAAGTGTGAATGCCAAAAAAGCATTTGTGTTGTTGTGTGCGCGTCAGCGATCCTCCACCCTCTCTCTGACCTGAACATGGCCTCCCCCTTGAGCGAAGCTGCAGGCCTCAGCCGGAAGGGAGGGACTTCCTGTAAACTACAGAGCGCGGTTCTCCATCGCTCACTCCGTCTCTTGCAGTCTTCAAACAGGTTGTCATATCTCTCACCAGCCACTGACCACGAAACCCTAAGTGTGCAGGTGTCAGACTCAACATGATCTGCATGCTTCCTCAGTCATGCATATGAGCGCTTTTGTCCGTACGTCTGTGTTTTGAGAGTGTTTTTGTTCATACGTCATCAATTAGAAAGTTTTAGTTTAGTTTTAGACCTATTCACTGACTAATATAGACCTATAATCGGGTCGGTGATGAATCTACCAATCCAGAAAATGTGCAAGAAGACAACCTAGTAACTTTGTTTTATCTAAGCGTTTATCTGCAGGCATGTGGAAAAAAACAAGCTTTTATATATAAATTAACCCTTAATCTGCATATTTCTGCTCCCATTATCCAACTGCAATTTCATTTCAGAATTCAAGACTATATGAAATTAGCTTGTTTTTGTTATCAAAATAGCGTGTAAAGGCTCCACCCTTCTCTTGTTTTCAAGTCATTTCTGACATTTTGACTGAATTAAACTGGCTTGTTTTATTTCTATTACAACATTTGAAAAGCTCCGCCCACCGCCCACACGAAAGAAGCAACTCATTTGCATTTAAAGAGACGCACAAAAACGGGCTGTCTTCTAGTGATTTCAGCCATTTTGACTAAATGAAATTAGCTTGTTTTGTCATTATAAAGGCTCCATCCTCCCCTCGAAAGCAGCAGCTCATTTGCATTAAAAGAGACACACAAAATGGCCTGTTTTTCTAACCCTCAAATGGAGCTAATTTAACAAGCTGTATTAAATGATCTGTGCAATATGTTAAACTGAAACTTGACAGACACACTCTGGGGATTTATTTGACATCTTATGAAAGGAGCATAATACGTCCCCTTTAAGGTTTGTGTGGGAATAATTAAAGATCAAGTTTGATTGGTGACAGACGCATGCTGTTCTCTGAGAAATCGGGCGTTTTGGAGTCGGAGGTGTAAAGTGAAGCTGTGAATGAGTGGTTTTCTCTGGACTCATTAGGAGCATGTTGTCTGTGCACCACATTGCAAGAAAAAACACCTCTCCGAGTTTGCCAGCAAACACATGCAGATGTTCACGGCTCTTTTCTCACTTTCCCAGACTATCAGATGTTTGGCTAGCACATCGTGATACTCTTGCGACACTTTTCGGTGTGTTTAACTATGGTTGTTTACCTGTGGATTTACTCCATGAAGCTTTCGCACACAATCCAGTTTCAGTTTGGTGCTGTGAATAAATTAAACAAACAAAACGAAAGCACTGAGGGACTATATAGAACATTTTGAGCGATGTAAACAAAAACAATGGTCCCAATGTATTTCCTGTTTTACATTTTTAATTTCTATAGATTTTGAGAATGTTACGATAGCTGCTTAAAACATTAAGTTATGACTGAATTGCCTCTTGTTACAGTTATGAAATAGTTTGATAACAAGCAGGAACTATTCATGGGCCAATGACATGATCACATTGAAATGGTCGATTCAGTTCAGGCAAGCGTTTTCTCAACAAAATTAATTAAAAAGTTGTAGATATAAATTAAGAATGTTGTCATGGCAGTCCAAAAATAACTAAAACTCAAATAAAAATTATTTAAATGTATATATAAGTATTATAGGACTATACCATACTATAATATAGAAATATGCATATATATTGAATTATTAGAAATTATTCAAATTAGCCAAATTAATTACAATTATATCTGCATTATATGTATTTATTTGATTAAATCAATTATTATTAATGCATTAATGATTTGTAATATAGATAACTAATACTTATATAATAATATACAATAATATATATACACTACAACATTAACACTATATGCAAGATTTTTTTTGCTCAGAATAACTTTACCATTTATTTTATTGAATGCAACAGACAATGAATGGACAATGTGCATGACACTTCTAGAATAGCGACACATCACGTCTCGGGTTATTTTTAGCACTCAGATTGCATGGTGGTCAGAAGTCTTACGCTGTACATTGTCGGATAAAGGTCTGGGCAGAGGATTCAGGCCTGTTATTAGTGTCTGTTGTATGTGTGTGTGTGTGTGTGCTGAGGTTGGACTTCCAGGAAGAGTCCAGCGACTCCAGACATAACAAGGCCGCACAACACTTACAAGTGCACCACAATAAGGCAAAGCAACTAAATCAGGACCATCTCCAGCAATCTGTCCAGCACAGACTCCATTTCCAGATGCAAAACCACACCAGCGCCGCCGCACACACAAAACCACATCAAAACCGAGTTCAGCGCAGCTGCTGGCTTGCATATTCTACTAGAAACACACACACACACCACACAACACATAAACCTGGTGTTTTCTAAACTTGGTCGCACCAGAGAGGAGGGATTGGGTTCCACTTCCTCTCCAAATTTGCTTTGGCAACGGCCTGTGTGGGAACGCAGAAGACCCTGCTCCCTTCGGACACACAGAGAGCAAATGTGAAGTTCAGGAAAGACACTACACGTCCTGCTTTTTACACAACTGTCATCATCACACACCTCGCACACTCAACACTCAATCTGCAAAACAAACTCTAGTCAAAATAAGAAGATGCCAACTGACAATGAAGAGACTTTTCATAATGCAAACGATAAAAACAATACAAATATAAAAGCAAATGTTACCATTCTGAAACTAATTAAAAACCACGCTTAGCTTCTTTTTAATAATTGGCAAAGCGTATACATGTTGTTGAGACCTCTGATATCTGCAACCCAGGATAAATACAGTTAAAGTCAGAATTATTAGCCCCCTTGTTAATTTTTTCCCTCAATTTCTGTTTAATGGAGAGAAGATTTTTTTCCATCACATTTCTAATCATAATAGTTTTCATAACTATTATGATTAGAAATGTGATGGAAAAAATCTTAACAGTGAATAATATTTTACTAGATATTTTTCAAGACTTAAGACTTTTCAAGGCTTAACTAGGTTAATTAGAGTAACTAGGCAGGTTAGGGTAATTAGGCAAGTTATATAACGATGGTTCTGTAGACTATAGAGGGAAAAATAGTTTAAGGGGGCTAATAATTTTGACCTTAAAATGGTTTTTAAAAACATAAAAACTGCTTTTATTCTAGCCGAAATAAAACAAATAAGACTTTCCTTGCTCGGTTAAACATCATTTGGGAAATATTTAAAAAGAAAATCAAAGGGGGGCTAATAATTTGGACTTCGCCTGTAGATGGTAAAAATGTAAAAACCCAATCTAATGATATTTTCCCATAGTTTGAGTTTGAGTTAAGTCTAAAACACACTCCCAAAACATTCTGAAGAGTGTTACAAAGAGAACAGAAAGAGAGAGAGCACGATTTTGAATTTTACAATTAAACCACTATATACACAAAATACAAGCAAAAACAACTCATAAGAAAAACCAGATCACCTTCAATACAGTAAACAGAGGCTTAAAACTAATAATTCCATAGAAATGTTTCATTGTAAGTACAAAATGATTTCAACACAACACCAACAAAAACAGAGAGAGAGAGAGGGGAGGAGGAGGAGGAGGAAAGAGAGGATTCCTTAGAGAGGCATAAATCTATGACTCATTTAGTCTCAAACTTAAAAGCATCTAAGAGCAAGATAATCACATTTCAATGTTTTTCGAAAGTTGTTGAAATTGCTGAGGCTGGACCCTAATGGACGCTTATTGATCTATGAATGTGTACATGTTGCTTTCTTCTAGCATGTCTTACCTCATGTCTACTAATAGCCAGATCTCTCGTTAGAAGCAGCTTAATTCTGACTGATGGCTGATAACCAATTTCTAAATCTATACAGTATGAGCTTTTTAGGGAAAGAAACGTACCCAATGATTTAAATCAATGTAAAAGTTTATTTTATTGTCAACAAGTGTAGAAAAGCTAATTTTTGCAGATAAATATTTTTATAATATTTTATTTATTTAATTCATTGACAACTTTGTGGATTATGGACATTATATAATAAAAATAATAATAATTAGTAGTAGTAGTAGTAGTAGTATCATGAAAAATCAGTTTATTATATATATTTTTATTTTTTTATTTTACATAAAATCAAATAAGCAAGCAAATAAATAATAAGCCTGTATTAATAATTGAAAACAGCAAGTATATGATAATTCTGTTTTTTTCATTGAAAAACTGTAATTATAAAGTTTGAAATGATAAACTATTGGAGTGTGGACATTGTTTATTATATTATTAAAGTGTTATTATAATTATTTAAAATAAAATGTAAAATAAAATTGCAATATATAATATCAGCATTACAAAATAATCTAATACTCTAATAATATTCCAACTAACAACAAATAACATTTCTGATTGTGTCACTGACAAACTGAAAATAAACTTTAATAACTGGAGTGTAAATTTATTATAAATTTGATTTTTTTAAATAAAATATATTAGTCTTATTATTAATGCATAGTTAAAATACAATATTAATATATTTAATAATATTAATATTCTAAATAACAGTAATGATACAAAAACAAACAGATTTTATAAGGCCAAATTACAACACTAATCACATCATTTTAAAATCTATATTTGACAATGGGAGATTCTAAAGTTTCCTCAGAGTGTGAGACAGTTGTGAACTTGCTTCTTTCTGGCTTTGCGGATGGCAGTCGTTTCTAGAAAAGTTCAAACGCAGTGACAGTTTAAACCCCCTCAGGAGAGAAGCCTCTTTCAGCAAGGACTCGTTTCTTTCCCTTTTGCCTCCTTTTCTTGCTCTCGTTTTAATGACTGCCTTTCAGCGCTGTCAAAGGAGCCGCCGTCGTGAGCGCACTCATAAAAATATTCAGAGAGCCTCACCGAAAAATTCCAGCGTTTATGACCTCATAAACATAGAAAGCGTCGGAGAGAGAGATTTCTCTCATTCCTCATATGAAGGGGAGGAAAGGCTGATCGAAGGAGAAGAGGCTTGGTGACAGCTATGACTAAAACGAATGTGCAAAAGTGACATTTAAAAAGTTTTTATATGTTTCACAGTCACACGCAAGACTTTCGAAGTGTGCTTTACTTGATAGTGGGTGCACTCAAGGCATGCACACTATAAAGGGCGGTTTACGTAGGTGTTTATTGTTTTCCTTGTCTTCTGTAGTTTGTTGTTTCTCTCGTTCCATCCTGGTTTTTTTCTTACACTTTGAAACAACAGCCCTCTTCAGTGTTGCCACCTTGTGGACATGATACTGGAATCCGATACCAATCGATACTGAAATTTTAAACATTTGAAAGCTGTTGAGCACGTTCTTAAACAGTGATGATTTGCCGTTGTGTTCACATGGTCAACAGAAATGACCGTGATTGGCCGTAAAGGTCATCAGTTCACCAAACTCACCACCGTTTACTGAGTGTAACCACAGATACAGGGACACTGGAGCTTTTTAAAGCCGCGATTTATCAGCGGATCGCACATTTGTCAGCTCATAGACAAACCAGCTGATCGACGTGACTTTGAAACACTGCAGTGTCCCTGTATCTGTGATTACACTCAGTAAACATCAGTGAGTTCGGTGAACTGATGACCTTCACGGCCAATCACAGTCATTACTGTTAAGCACGTGAACACAACGGCAAATCAGCGCTGTTTAAGAAAGTGCTCAGTAGCGCTCAAGTGTTAGCGGGAAATGGACGTTTTTAAAACTTTAGTATCGATTGGTATCGAATTCCAGTATCGTGACAACCCTAGTAGACACACTAAGTAGTGTGCAGACACTGGCACTTAAAACATGCGCACCTGAAAGGATGCATTTTCACTTGTGTCTGTTGTTTTTGCTGTCTTCAGTAGCATGTTGCTGTTCTTGTTCTTTATGGTCTATTCTACATTTGTATGTGTTCAGTGTTGCCTCCTTGTGAATAAACTATCTGCCCTGGATATTAATTTTTGATATTATATGCTGACGTAAAAAATATACAAGACCAAATTTGCATCACACATCACTTGGCATAATCAAGCAATCCCTGTATAAATGAGCTGGCTAAAATATATACTATACAAATATATAAAAATGTTGTCAATCTCGCAAAATCCCAGACAGCACACCTCTTTTTAGCACCAACATGGACAATTACCAATATCTGTGGATTAGCGCACATAATGTGTGCAGGCATGTCCTGTTTCCAGACAGCTGGCCTGGGACGGGGGTCTCAAACACACACACACACACACACACGCCACACACTGGTGCTCAGTGTTACTTTGGGCCAGTGGAACAGTGCGAGTATTTCGGTAGTCTCTGAAGAGTCAAACGCACATGTCTATACATGTGACGGACTGAGAAAAGTGCCAAAACAAACACGCATTCACACAGAATAGGAAACATGGCCTACACACACTCATTCTGGGAGATGCAGAGGTCACAAACTCCTGAAAGAAATGAAAGGGGGGAAATGAAAGAATGACTGATTCAGGAGATGAGGACGAGTGATGTTGAATTAGCCAGTTCAGACAAGATCGCGTGTGGGTTGTCTTTTTGACACGGTAATCCAGATATTATTGAGGCTAATCCCACTATTCTCAATCACTTTCGCTCCTTGGAACTGGAACATCTTAAAAACTCATTTCAGAAGTATTTTAGCTATTTTTTTAATTATTTTTTGTATTTGCTAATGTCAACTTTACACTTTTTTTAAAACAAAACTCTTCCGTTATATATATATAATATATATATATTATATATATATATTATATATATATATAATATATATATGGTTTTCCCCCCAGTCCAAAGACATGCGGTACAGGTGAATTGGGTAGGCTAAATTGTCCGTAGTGTATGTGTGTGAATGTGTGTGTGGATGTTTCCCAGAGATGGGTTGCGGCTGGAAGGGCATCAGCTGCGTAAAATCGTGCTGGATAAGTTGGCGGTTTATTCCGCTGTGGCGACCCTGGATTAATAGAGGGACTAAGCCGAAAAGAAAAATAAATATATATGGTAAAGAACTGCCTAAATGTTGCTATCAAACCTGCACAGAAACAACCAGCATATCTCATGACAGACGAGTCTCTGCATTGATCTCATGGGCCAGCCTGAACACCCGCCGGTGCCTTACTCACAGCTGCAGCTTCTCCACAATGGACGTCCAACATTCTCTAGCTCCTGGCACCTAGACTGCAGTTCTGCACATGAAGTTTGTCCAGAGGAGAAATGGTCTCGCCCAACTGAGCCTGGTTTCTCTCTAGGTTTTTTCCTTCACTTTCGTCAAGTGGTGAAGTTTGTTCCTCGCCACTGTCGCCACTGGCTGCTTGTTTGGGACTTGTGGAGCTGCGCATCGAAGGATTTGCTCTTCAGTGTTTGGACTTTCAGCAGTAAAAATTAAACCACACTGAACTGAACTAAACTGAACTTCAACTCTGAAAACTAAACTGACACGGTTTTAGTTTACTAGAACTTCTATGTTAAGCTGCTTTGACACAATCTACATTGTAAATGCGCTATAGACATAAAGATGAATTAATTTGTAAAGCTAATTTTTTCATATTTGCTATGATTACTGATTAGCTAAAGGCAGTCATCACAGAGACAGATATGATTTCTCAAGACATTTCAACTGTCTGGACTTTTTTTTTTAGGTATTTCAAAACAAATCGATTACAGACATTTAACTGCTGAGCTCATGCAATGCTGATGCAACTTCCAGTATCAAAAGTTCAGAAGTTTGGGGTCATTAATTTTTTTCTTTTGAACAATTTAATCCATCCTGAAAAAAAAAGTTATTTGTTTCAAAAGTTATAAAAATACATTTATTATTTATTTAAAGACTTCTATTTAAAATAAATAAGTAGCTTTTCTCCCCTTTTTTATTACTATTTATCAGGAGCTACAGAAAGAACTTATTTTAGTTTTAGCTGGTTTCAGTATTGACAATAATAATAATAAATAATGTTTCTTGAGCATTTCCCAGAACTGGGTTGCAGCTGGCATAGATATATACACTAGATATTGCATACGGACTCTGAGCATGCGTCAATAGCGCTGCCACATTTGTACAGTGCTCCCAGGACAAAGTCATTCGGCCGCACTAGTCAAGACTAAAGCCCAATGTGAAGATGCTGGACTTTAGCAATATGTACTGGTGTAGTAATGAGCAACAAAGAAAACAAAGCACAAAGGCACATTTTATAGGTAAGATTTCGGTTTTTACGTTTTTGTACGTTATGAACTTTTGTGCTCAACAAGTATTGATGATAATACAGTCTCTTATTGCACTGACCATAAGGCAAAGGAGCACCAACTTGCACTAAATGCCAGGCTTATGCTAGTTTTGTGAATAAATAAGCAAATAATGTAAACGAAATATGACAACAAGACGCTGCGGTGCCAGAAACTTGTATTATTGTCGGCTAAGTGAACGAGTCGTTTATAACGGAGATTCATTCACAAACGAATCGCTCCCTTCGTTAGAATGAAAAGTGAAAGCAGGAGAGGGTGTGTTTCAGGAAACGAGTTAGATCAAATTTAACAGGGAGGGAGGATAATACATTTACATGCACACAAACACACACTCTTTATCAGCAATGCCCATGTGATCACTTATCCATCGATGTAGAAAGGTGATGTAAAATTATAATTTTCGTAATTTAAAAAATATTTGCATACTGACCACCGGGAAAACTCCCGATTATAGATATATGTGTATACATCTCTGGCTCTGGATAGCCAGTCCTCTACTGCACCTTGATCCCACATTCATTTCAAAGAAGCGCTACCCTGTACTAAAATGGCGGCTCTATTGACGCATTCCTTCCAATAGACAGCAAAAGCGTAAGCGACATCTAATGTAAATATCTATGCGCAGCTGGAAGGGCATCCGCTGTGTAAAGGATAATTTGGCGGTTCATTCCGCTGTGGCGACCCCTGATGAATAAAAGGACTAAGCTGAAGGAAAATGAATAAATAAATGTTTCTTGAGCACCAACTCGGCATATCTGACAAATTTCTGAAAGATTGTATGACACTGAAAACTGGAGTAGTCATGATAAAACTTAAGTCTATTATATTTTTATGTTTTTAATTGAAATGCCATTTAAGAATATCACTAATTTGTACTGTGTTTTAATATATTTTAAGCCTTGGTGAACATAAAGAGACTCATATGATTAAAAAGTATACATATCTTTTCTCCCCAGAAGTTGATTTCACAGAACGCTGAGAGACCAGCAATCTTTTTTTAACCCTCATTCATGATTAGTCATTTCCTATAAGTAGGAAGCATAAGAAGTCTGACAAACGGCGTCGTCTCTCTCTTCCCATCTGTTTCATAATGTTCCATTTTCCCCTGTCATCCCGTTTCGTAACTCCATAATACACACAGGCAACACAATTTGAGAAATCAATGGTCCGTTTGCATCCGATTTGGGTAACACCAAATCAAATAAAACAAATAAATTGCCCCCGCGTTTCCGGCTTGTGGCCCGAAGAAACAATTGCGTTATTAATAAAGAAATAATTCGGAAGCAGGGCCATTATAAATAGCATAAATAGGGGATGACACACACAGGATGAACTTGAATGACCCGAGTGGTACGTGTGTGTGCCGTGTCTTTCCCAGCATGCGCCGTCTAGTCGGAAAACACAGGGACGCGGGGAGTCATGAAAGCATTCGGAAGTGTTATTATGGAAAGTAGAAGACCACCGGGGATACTTGGGGACAATGCATGGCCTCTGTTCCTGACGCTGACCTAGCCGGACCTGAGCGCCACACATACGTGATGCACGGTTTTAATTAGCCCGATCGCTCCCGTTCCGCAGCCGCAGGAAGGAGAGACTGAAATAGAGAGGGTGCTATTAACAGCAGGCCCCAATATAGCAGTGTCGAGCCGCCACACAACTGCCCAGCACCCAGCAGACTCCTGAACACACTCGGAAAAAGACGAGAGCACTTTTCTGCTGTTAGAGAGGGAGAGAGAGAGAGGGAGATGACCATTCCTGACCATAACAGCCTCAACTTTTTCTCTCTCTCTGCTTTTAGCAGCTGCGCTTTCCACTAGAATATTCTGTTCTTCTTTTTCCACTGTCTCCCATAGCAACTGCAAAGCTGTATCTGAATAACAGAACAAAGACTTCTTTCCTTTCTTTTCTCCCTCCCTCTTTCCTTTTTTCCTCTTGTCGCTTTTAGTAAAACCTCGAGATTCAAATGGATGCTTCCTTTAAAGGAATAATTCACCTAATCCCCCCAAAAAAGTCATATTTACTCACACTTGTGTTGTTATAAATCTTTGTTTTGCATTAATGGGAATACTGTGTTTTTTCACGCGTCACTCTTGTGTTTGTCCATTTCTGAAAGAATTGGATGTCAGAAGCACTTTAATAATCACGCACGTGTCATTATTATCAGCTCAAGAAGTTCGTTATTTCAATTATAGACGCACGCGAGCTCTCACGAAAGTGAAACCACTTGTGCTTTAGACGGCCTTGTAAACAACAACAGGACACGTAGATTCTGCTCTTCTTCTTGGTTTTGTGGCTGTTCATCAAGATGACGACAAGGTTTGTTTTAGCTCGGGTCGAACATGGCTCGTTATTATATGTATATATTATTACGGTATAATGTCTCGGCTGTGTATTTAAAACATGGTGGTTCCTTTGTTTTCATTCTCCTGGCTTGTGCATGAGCTAGTGACGTATCTCTGTAAACCAATAGCGTTCAGCTCCACGTCTTGCTCTGCCGTTTGGCACCCTTTTGTTGTGCTAGGTACCCTTTTGAAAGGGTACCACAAAGTGGTACGGTACGGTTCGCTTTTTGGTACCTTTTACAGTGGAAAAGCCCATAAAAGCATACTGAACCGTACCATATCGCACCACCCATATATGGACAGAAGTCAACATGGTGACAGTGTTGGATTAAGGTCGCAGAGTGGTGTGAATGTGGGACGTCAACCGGGACATGGGTGCCGAGATGATGACCAATCACATGGCACCAGCAGGCCGGGGTGATTTAGCATGCTAATGCCAGGTTCATTTACAGCCAGGCTCCAGTCTGTGGCAAATTAATGGTAGATGGCCCCAGTCTAACACAATCACAGCTGACCCAGACAGAGCTCCACTAATGCAGACCTCGCTCTCTGGCCTTCTGCCTCACATGCATAACTGCACGCACGCACACACATGCACTCTTTCTGCCTTTGTTAACATTTAGCACAGCGGTAATACATTGCACACTCATGCTAACGCAAGCAGTGAAAACTACAGTAAGCCTGCACACCTCTCCTCTCACCAAAATCACCATTTCAAGGAAGTAAGCGCTTAAATTACAACTCTAAATCCCTAACTAACAATCATGGTGTGTTCTTCTCTCCAACAGACAGACAAATCCTCTGTAAAAGAGCCATGCTAAAGGGATTTTTCACAGCATGGCTTCATATCGCCACAGTCTGGTGGTGGCTGCTAGAAAGCAGGCCACACACCAAACACTCAGGCCGTCCAGACAAACCGGACAAAACCCTTTCCTATCAGAGAGGAAATGGCTTGTCATCATCATGGGTGGAAATGGCCTCCCACAGACGGTGAGGAAAGAGAAAGCTTATCACTTCATAGCAATTTCCAAGCTTTAGGAATGGTTTACGCAAATAGAGAACACTAATATAACTCTGAAACTAGCATATTTGGGGAATTGTTAGTAGTACTTCACATAGTTTGGCACAAACTGAACATAACTGGGATCTCACTTCTCATGTAATCATTCAATCAGTGTTTTAACCAGGGGAAAACTGTTGGAAAGAAAGAATGAATGACAAAGATGTTGATGTTCAGTGGCTTTTGTATCCAACATCTTTTTTTTGTGTGTGTTCAACAGAAAAAAGAAACTCGTAAAGGTTTGGAACCACTTGAGGGTGGGAATAAGGAGAGTAATTTTCATTTTTAGTTGAACCCTTTAATCCCAATGCATTCAACTGAAACCGCAAGCTAAAGCAGAATTAAAAAATAAAATACAATTTTGCAAAGTAGAGTGCAGAGCTTGAGCACAAATCTTACAATTCCTAGAGTTAGAGCACATAGCCTTGGGGTACTCGTGGAGAAAACGCATCGCTTAAGCAAAAAGAACTGATGTATAAAAGTGCTATGCTCAACTGGAGTAAAATGTTTGTAAATCATTTTAATTGGTATATTTAAGTCATTCTGTGTTGATGCGCAAAAATGAAAACTTCTCTCCACAGCCTTCAGAAGAGGCATTTTGTCTGTAGTTGCAATGGTGTGTGTGAGGAATCAATAAAGAATGTCTCTGCCCACTAAACAAACCGATCCTAATTGACCAGAGACAAGTTGCTGGCATTGATTCTATCTTTATGTTGATGTGTGGGTTAGTAGAGGCGACATAAACCAGGCCAATCCACCAGACAGTGCACTGATTCCTAGAGGAAAGCAGACAGATGCAGTTTGCCGGGTGGATTGCATGTGTGTTGCCGGCTTGCGTCTTAATCCGCGAGGTACGTTATCCAGCGACGGCCAGATGGGATTATAATCCACTCGTATTAGTCGTCCAAACCCAAACAGACAGATTTTCTTTAATGAGTGTCTTAAACCCAGAATCCAGATCCTTACCAATAGCCAGAGGACTAAAGAATAATGCAGATCTCTGTGAAAATTGGAAAAAAGTACGTATATAACAGTCAATGTCATGAAAGTTCACTCGAATACATGCAAGCCCTGATCAGCTTAGGTCGTACTCACACTATGTACAATTGCGTGTGAACCAGGCCAAAGCACACTTGTCCCCCCTCCCGTCTCCCCCGACGGCCCGCCCTCACATTACATTCGAGCCATGGGCACGCTTACGTCATCGATGACGCGCTGTTCAGTTCAGGAAGAGAAAAGCTCTCTGCTCAGCACAGTGGAGATTTCTTTAGTTATATCGTTGAAGTTGTTTGATATGCAGTGACACGCAGTCAAATATTTTGCCGAACAGATCAGCCACTTTTGACGCTCATAAAGTCCTCGTGCTGCAAGAATTAAGAGGTTTGCTGAAGGTGCAGCTTTCGTGCAGTGAGGGGTTTGCATCTTTAGTAAACTACGACAGTTTGCGTTCATTGAACAGTACGAATGATTAATTAATCCATATGAAACAGTCCCTTAAAAGTAACGTCTCGCTTTCAGTTTCGGGCTTAGGCACGCTTGCATTCATACTGCAAGCGTACCGTGCCTGAGCCCAAGTGAACCGCGCACAGGCCCACCTCTTCCAACCGGGCCAGGGCCGGCCAAGTGAACCGTTCTTGAGCTCGATTCAGCACTCACACTTCTCAAACGATCCGGGAAACGGGCCTGGGCACGGTTCGGATAGCATAGTGTGAGTACGTCCTTAGTTGCATTCAAATTTTGAGATGCAAAAAAAACTGCATTCGGCCTAGGGCTGTGCGATTAATCGAAATTGAATCGCGATTTGAAACGTTACGATTAGCTAATCGCAAGAGGTTGCGATATGAAATATGTATTATTTAATTTCCCACGCCCAGAGCAAATGTGTGCATGGCGTCTGTGTGTGACAGTCTTACTAGTCAATTGAGTGAGCACACTTTCATTCTGCCAATCACAATTGCACAAACGAACTATATGGAATGCCCACAAAAAAAAAACACAAACAAGAAAGCATGAACAAGTGGGATGATGGCGTCTGCCGCTTCAGAAGCATTAATAAAAGAATTAATATTTTAAAAAAAGGTCATCGGTAATATGGGAATATTCAAATTTAATATGGAACACTTAAAATTTAAGTATTGTTTTGATAATCTGTATTTTGATGCAGGTATATGTGCGTTGTCTGTTATAGGGACTGACTGTAATGTACCATAAAAATATAATTTGTCATTTCATTTTCATAGGACAGTTATATATAGATGCATTAGTTGCAGAATTTTAAATTCGTTTAACGATTTAAAAGCTTCTTATTGAAAATGACGTCATCCAATGTGAATTTACAAAGAGCTTACGACCTACTAACTTTGGTTTGCTTTAAAAATGTTAACAAATTTAATTACAAACTGGCTAGTGGTTACAAAGCCCCTAGTGTTGACTTTATCTTCCAGTTTAAGAAAGAACTTACGAGCAGCTGGTGCAACCCTGCCCAGGAGATAACTAATTCCATAACACACTACCTTGCTAAAGACATGATGCCTTTTAGTGAAGTGACCAAAGAGGGATTTAAAAAAAGTCATCTAAATGCAGGATAGGAGATATACACTTCCGTCTCACACCTATTTTAGTCATTTTGAAGTAGCACAGCTGTACGTTTAACGTCATGATATTTTGTGTAGCATCAAATTATTTTGTTTTGACAATTAAGCTACAGAAAGGCTCTTATCGGCCATATTAGTTTGCTGAGTGTTCTGTATTTTATAATTGTTTTTTTTTTTTTGTTGTTAATAGCTACACTAAGGCGACACAGTGGCGCAGTAGGTAGTGCTGTCGCCTCACAGCAAGAAGGTTGCTGATCGCAGGCTTTGAACCTCGGCTGGGTCAGTTGGCCTTTTTGTGTGGAGTTTGCATATTCTCCCTGTTCGCGTGGGTTTCCCCCGGTGTGCTCCAGTTTCCCCCCACAGTCCAAAGACATGCGGTACAGGTGAATTAGGTAGACTAAATTGTCCGTAGTGTATGAGTGTGTGGATGTTTCCCAGAGATGGGTGTTGCGGCTGGAAGGGCATCCGCTGCATAAAATATGCTGGATAAGTTGGCGGTTCCATCTGCTGTGGTGACCCCCAGATTAATAAAGGGACTAAGACGGACAAGAAAATGAATGAATGAATAGGCTACACTATCTCCCTAATTGAGTTCAACTTGTTTACAGAAAGGTAAACAAAAAGCTTACTGTTTGCTCAAGAGAAGAATGAGTGTTTTCATTTCTGAATATTTAAAACCTAATTTAAGTAAATGTTTGAGTTAAAATCTTTTCAGTTCCTATTTAAACTAACACTCCACTGCATTTTAGGCAGGCCCCAGCAGGCACACAATATTATAAGACGTTAATATTAGTGTTAGATTTAGGTCATGACGCCAGGTGACCAAAATTTCAGTGTCTATGCCAGCGTCTAAGGACAACGTTATTTTAATGTCCAATAACGACGTCAAATTACATTGATATTTGTTGATTTTAGGTTTGTGTTGGAAAGTGACCAAAATCCAACAACCTGATAGATGTCATAGTGGTAACGTCAATGCGTAACATGATTAGATGTTGATATTTGGTTGATTTTAGGTTGGACATTGACGTCGGCCTGATGTTGGGTTCTGACATCAACCCATTTTTAATTCTAAACAAAAATCCAACGTCCCCATGACGTTGGGGTACAACGTCAATATGACGTCATTTGACGTCCTGTGCCTGCAGGGAGTAAGAAGCTACGATACAGATTATTGAGCTGAAGCTTAACTACAAAATTAAATCACAAATCAAATCGAAGAAAAGAAAATTGCAATTAGACATTTTCCCTTAAATCTCACAGCCCTAATTCAACCCACCAGGTATTATTATCCCAGACCAGGAGGTATTTCCTCCTCTGAACGCAGGGATTGGAAAGCTATGCCAGAAAGAAGAGGATGACAAGAAGGGGGCATCGGAAAAAAGAGCGCACTATGTGCCCAAATGCCCTGTCCTACTTCTGTCAAACCACGCTAATGCCCATCTCGTGCTAGTTGGATGCATTTTTCAACTCTGACCATGCCAATTACATGTATGTAATTTAGGTCAAATTAATTCATATGGATTTCACAATACATTATTACTCCTTTTTTCATCTGGCATTAACATGCATTTGACCCTGCGTTCAAATGCAATACTTATATAACCCAGCAGTATTTGACCCATTCCACACAGACACTAATAAATCATGCATCTTAAAATCTCTGTTTCACTCACATGTGTGTAAATAGGTCTGCGGGTGCACGTGGCATATAAAATCTCCAGTTGCAAGCCTGTAATGTTCTAGTTTTAAGAGCAAGCAGGTGTTGGTTTTGACTTTAACCCCCATGATTCGAGCAAACCCACACACACACACACACACATTCTCAAAGTCGCACGCTGACTGCTGTAGTGGACACCAGGCCAAGAGACACACACACACACACACACACACACACACACAGCCACCCAGGTCTCATGTGTCCTGGCCTTGCTCCGGCTAGACTGATAATTGATTGCTGGTTTGCAGAGGGCCGGAGCGTGAACTCAGCAGTGCAGGACACAGTGTGTTAAAGTCACAGCCTGTGTTGACCACTGCTAACGGCTACATGTCACACCACCAGCGCTAACTAAATCCATAAACACTGTGAGTGCAATGCGCAGCCTCAGATGAACCGCGTGTTTTTTTTTCCGAATGTCAATAATGTCTGATTACTTGAACTGGGGCGAACGTGATGCAACAGAGTGCATCAGGTTTACACACACACTGACGTTGACATACTTGACATGAAAATAATGCCTCATTGGTGTATTTTTTTTAATATTTGAAACTACCTACCTATCTACATATCTATTATATCTATCTCCATCCTCCATCTATCTATCTAGTACAGACAATATAATAATATAACCCTATTTGTTGTTATATATATATATCTAATATATTATATATATATATATATATATATATATATATATATATATATATATATATAGATATATATAATAATATATATATATATATATATATATATACATTGAATATTAGCCCCCCTGTTATTTTTTTCCCCAATTTCTGTTAACGGAGAGAAGATTTTTTTTCAACACATTTCTTACATAATAGTTTTAAAACTCATTTTAATAACTGATTTATTAATAATATTTGACTAGATATTTTTCAAGACACTTCTATACAGCTTAAAGTGACATTTAAAGGCTTAACTAGGTTAATTAGGTTAACTAGGCAGGTTAGGGTAATTAGGCAAGTTATTGTATAATGATGGTTTGTTCTGTAGACTATCGGAAAAATAGATAGCTTAAAGGGGCTAATAATTTTGACCTTAAAATGGTTTTTAAAAAATTAAAAACTGCTTCTATTCTAGCCGAAATAAAACAAATAAGACTTTCGCCAGAAGAAAAAATATTATCAGACATACTGTGAAAATTTCCTTGCTCTGTTAAACATCATTTGGGAAATATTTCAAAATGAAAAAAAATTCAAAGGGGGGCTAATAATTCTGACTTTAACTGTATATCTAAAATGATGCCATCACCAAACCGTCATAAACATAAGAGCGAGGCATCAAAGCAAAATGCATATAAATAAATACTTAAAAAAGGGTTTCCAATTAAAAAATAAGATTTCCAATTTTTATTTTATTTTGCCACCTCTATTTATATAAGAACACATTTCTAAGAATTTAATTTTATTTTAAATATCAAAACGACATTCGATGTACAAAATGCACACATGCAAAAACAATAAAGCCAGTCATATAATTCAGAGCTCTTATGTTTATGACAGTTTAGAGATGGCATCATTTTAAAAACACACTGACCACAGCGCCAATGGACGGACCAGCTGTTAAACTGATAAACAGCAAAAAACTGAAATAAAGTGGTAAAAGGAGAGGGGGGAAAAAAAACAACGGAGGGGTGTGAGGGATTGAGTGCAAAGGGCCGATGAGGGCTGTAAAAAGCGGGCCCGTAAAAGCGAGGGTGAAGTTGGGGTCGAATGCTCTCTTTCTCTCTCTCTGTTTTAGGTAGGTTCATTCAGAGGTGACTGACCAGTCCTGAGTCGTAAACAGTCTGAAGTTTACAGCCATCATTCCGGTTGTTGTGCCCCCAACCCTAATCAGGATGAAGAAAGCAAGGCTGCTATAAACTGCACGTGGAGAAGGGGACAACTGATCGCCAAAGCCAGGTCAGGGCAAGCCTGAGGGGGCACGAGGAGTTCAACTGTCCCGCTGGATTCCCAGCAGATCTGCAGAATGCTTTGATCTCTTGTGCTAAAATAAAATAAAATAAATAAATAAAATACTAAAATAAAAAATAAATAAAATAAAACAAAATACAATAAAATAATAAATAAATAAATAAAATACAATAAATAAATAAAATACAATAAATAAATAAAACAAAAATACAATAAAATAAAATACAATAAAACAATAAATAAATAAATAACATACAATAAATAAATAAAAATAAAATACAATTAAATGAATAATAAAATACAATAAATAAAACAAAACAAAATACAATAAAAAATTAAATTAAAAAAATAAATAACAAATAAATGAATAAAACAAATAAAATACTTAGAAAAAATTCAAAAATAAATAAATAACAAATAAATGAATAAAACAAAATAAATACAATAAAAAAAACAAATAAAGAATAAACAAATAAAATACTAGAAAAAATTTAATAAAATAATAAAATAAAACAAAACAAATTACAATAAAATAAACAAAATTAAATAATAAATAATAAAATAAACAAAATAAAGCACAATAAAATAAATAAAACAATATAAATAAATAATAAAATCTATTGTAGACAGCCACATAAAATTAAATAAAATAATAATCTGAAATATAGGTTTAGATATAAGGTAGGGACCATCTAAAATCAATAACATAATCTTATAAAACATTATTTCATTGTACGACAGCGAATTAGCATGCAAAAAAGGAAATTCATTTGAACTAAAACTGAGATTCTATTCATCAGTATAATGTTTTTACAAAATACATATGTGGTATGTTTTTCCACTCCCAGCTGTGAATACTCTATTTTCTATAATGTTGTTACAGTTCTTCCCCAAATCTACACTCACAGTTTGACGACTTGGCTGAAACAAAAAAGCAGTGAAGGAGGAGGAATAAAGCAATAGATGTAAAGAAAAAAACAAGCACTGAGTGGTCCGGGGGTCGCAGAAAATCCTAAATCCATCTGCTCTGTATCAAAACAAACATGAAGGGTGAGAGACAGACACTAATGCTCTTGATGAGGGGAGGTGTTGAAGAAATAACAGCAGGAGGAGGAGGAGAGAAAGAGTAAAAAGACAGGATGTTGTGGTTGAAAAAATAAGAGAGAGAAAAAAATAGGAAATGGGAAAAAGCTTGGCACTTTTCTCACTGGAGTTGGTCTTAATTAAAAAAGGATTGGTTTTATTGTGACTGCCGGAGGGGAGAGACAATTTTACTGCAAACATGTTTCAGACAGACCTGAAAGAGAGAAAGAAAAGAGAAAGAAAAAAATATCTCAGTCTGGGTGGCTCTGTTTAACCTCAAGTCTAACACTGACATTCAATATATATGTTAATGAAGGCAAAGTCCCAAAGTGCAGTCAAAGATCCTTTTTAGCAAGCAGAAAGTTGTCATTATGGTTCAGGTTTGGTGGGTTTTTATGACTGGCACAACAACAATCAACTGATGCGTCACACTTGATGATTAAGAGATTGGTAATGATTACTCACGATCACATACTTCATTTTGAATCTACTGGTTCACACAGAGTCTGACCTGGTAAAAGTGATGCCTAGAACAAACCCAGAGCAGGTCAATTAAACCTGCCAGAGCACCACAATTTCTGAAGACACACGTTTCTTGCTAACCGTTTAGGTGTGCAGACAGGAAGATGACTATTTCCTCAGTATACGTGTGTGTATTGGGTGTGGTGTGCCAATAGTGGTGCAGAAAAGAGCAATTTGCTGAAGAATTGTTTCAATGCAGGAAAGTCTGTCTGACATTATAACGGCAGAAAATAAGGAAGCGACTGACCTCGTCCTCACCCCTATCAGAAAACACATTTCAGTTATTCATTCACTCCATCCACACCTCGCATTCCTCGAACGCAGAAAGGAGTCTGCTTAAAAGCATGAGTGATCTTTTATCGCATCGTTTGCTTGAAGTTGTATGAATTACTATGTAAAAATTCTGCCGCTCCAATAAAGGACTCAAAAGAGCGAGATAAAGAGCACTTAAACATATTTGATTCGTATTACACTGTCTGATAAAAAGCGTCTACGCCAATAAATGGTCTCAACTATACAAATTTGACAAGCAACAAGATTTTTGTTAATTTAGATGTTTTGTGATAGGTTGTGTTGCAGCCCCGCCCACCATGAAATCACATCGGTCCAATCGACCTCTTTGCATAAATGTTGATTAATCATCAGCCGGTGCTGATTGGCTGTGATTTTTAGAATTGTACAAACAAGATGTTTTCTCACAGTGCTAATTAGCCCCGCCCACTCTCAGATTTCATTGGCCACTCTACGTAAATGGTTATTCGTTATTAACCTGTTCTGATTGGCTGTGATTTTCATGTCAACACAATATTAGAGAGGGCTGATTTTTTTAAATTGATTTAAAGAGTCAACATGCAATAAAATGGGTCTTTTTTTTCCATTATTGTGATGTACAGTTGAAGTCAGAATTATTAGCGCCCCTGTTTATTTTTTCCCCAATTTCTGTTTAACAGAGAGAAGATTTGTTCAACACATTTCTAAGCATAATAGTTTTAATAACTCATCTCTAATAACTGATTTATTTTATCTTTGCCATGATGACAGTAAATAATATTTTACTAGATATTTTCCAAGACACTTCTATACAGCTTAAAGTGACATTTAAAGGCTTAACTAGGTTAATTAGGTTAACTAGGCAGGTTAGGGTAATTAGGCAAGTTATTGTATAACGATGGTTTGTTCTGTAGACTATCAAAAAATATATAGCTTAATGGGGCTAATAATATTGACCTTAAAATGGTTTTTAAAAATTTAAAACTGCTTTTATTCTAGCCGAAATAAAACAAATAAACTGTGAAAATTTCCTTGCTCTGTTAAACATCATTAGGGGAAATATTTGAAAAATCAAAATCAAAAAAAATCAAAGGGAGACTAATAATTCTGACTTTAACTGTATATTCAAGTGAAACGACAACAAATGTAGGACAAAACTTGATTATTTTCCTTCTGCTGGGATTTAATGTGTTTCACAGTAACGCATTACTGTATTCTAATAAAATTTTTGGGGAACGCAGTAATGCAACAAATTACATTTTAAATTTGTGTAATTTGATTACAGTTACTAAAGTCACTGTAATTGTGTTACTTACGTTACAAATTGAGTTTTTAGAAGAAAAAAATGCTTCTTTTAAATCACGTTTTTGCTGCAACGTCAGTTAATAATCATGCGCTTTTATATTGCTGGAGAACGCGAGCTGAAATAGTTGCTGACGAGTGTTTGCTTCTTCAAGTGGAATACAGACAATACTTTGATTTCATTCAGCGTAAAAACAAAAATATTGCTGTGAAATGCAGTCTATGTCCAGTCTCTAAAGAACTTTCGACCGTTTTCAACTCGACCAGCATTTTGAAGCACTTGAATAGAGAGCATTCTACAACAATACTCATCACCAGACGACACCAGCACCCAGAAATACGGCAGCCCAACTCAGGTCAAACAGGCTAAATTGAATTTTTGTGCAGGGTCGGGAATGAAGGTATCTTCTGAATGTGAAGTGAAGCGTAGCTGCTTATGTGGCCATTCACATATCGTGTCTTTTCAGTATTTCCAATGGAGGTGCGCAGCTTGCGTACAAATATTCGGAGTGCATATTGCAAGCGCTCACATTTCCAGGCGCAACAGTTGAAAACTGCGAGTCACGCAACAAGAACTGGCTTAATACTTTGATAGAAATATACACATTTTGGTAGATTAATTACCTCAGACCAACACAGAACACCCAAACACTGCAGTGCTTTTTCATACTATGGATGTCAAGGATTACAGGTATCCAGTTTTCTTTTAAATGTCTTCTTTTGTGTTAAAAAAAGACAAACTGGTTTGGAACAAGTGAATGATGAGAGAATTTTAAGTTTTGGGCGAACTCTTTAAGTCTTTATATATGTCAAGTCAATATGTCAGGGGTGTCCAAACTCGGTCCTGGAGGGCTGGTGTCCTGCATAGTTTAGCTCCAACTTCCTTCAACACACTTGCCTGGAAGTTTTAGTATACCTGAAAAGAGCTTGCTTAGCTGGTTTAGGTGTGTTTAATTGGGGTTGGAACCAAAATATCCAGGACACCGGCCCTCCAGGACCGAATTTGGGCACCCCTGCAATATGTCAAGCTGCTGTGATTAACCCATTAAAATGTTTTTCAGTGAATTTTAAATTACTGAAAGACTTTATTTTGCACTTTTAAAGGTATATTTTATTTGTTTTAAGTAACTTCAAAGTAAAGTAATTAGTAATCTGATTACCTTTTACATGAAGTAATTAGTAATGTAATCAGATTACAATTTTCCAGTTGTACTCAGTGATTTGTTATCTATTACTTTTTAAAGTAACTTACCCAACACTGTTTGCAAAAGTGGAATAGTGCAACAGTGATGTGCACAAACAAATAATTGATAACAAATACAAATATTTAAAAATATATATCATTAAAAAAAAACAGATCTCATAGCGACTGTAACCTACATTCAGAGATCTTTCTTTAGAAACAAAACAAAGGCACTTCGCTGATCTTCAGGAGAGATTTCCCATACCTCTTTTGCAGACTAAACTATCCCGCACACACAAACATCCCCTAGACGAAACTTGGAGGCAAAGCCAAAAAATGGCAGCGCTATCCAAAATGTGATCTTAATCCACTGACCAAAACATAAGGGTCCAGACGAGAGCAATTCTCCCATGCATCCAAGCAAACACAATCCTGCCAGCTCTAGTGTGCCGCTGACGTTGCTATAGGCAATGCCCGACACAGCACCAAGCAAAGAGCGGCCATCAGCGTGTGCTTATGTCTGTGTGTCAAGAGATTTGTGCCCTGTTTGCTCCAGCAGTGCAGTTAAAGGGAGTGCCAGCCCGGTGGATGTGTGCGAGCTTGTCTGCTGTGTGTTTGTTTGCGTGCACCTGCCTCTAAAAGTGGGCATGATGGTGTTGGCATTGCTCAAGTCCTATACAGGGCCGCTGCATACCTGAGCACACCTGAACCCTGAGACGATAATCTGATAGCTGACGTGCACGTACAGACACGAAGCTGGAATCCTTTCCCCTCGCTCACAAACCCAAGCAGAAGAAGAAAGGGACAGGCCTTTCTTTCTTTCTCTGTCTCTCTGAAGTACCGAGGCGTGTCCAACTGTACATCTGCGTGTCTGCGTGTTTGTTTAATGTAAATCTGCCTTTCGAAAGTCTTCAGTGAGGCAGAACGAAAGCTTAAGACTGTGACTGGGAAAGAAGAAAGACACCCATACAAAATCACCAATCAGAACCCACCCACCTACTACAACTGTGCAATATGTAGCTTCAAAAAGTCATTCTTGATATTCGTTGTTCTGAAATGGTGGTTTTCATTCACAAAGGATTTTTTTTGTGAAAAAGCTAAAAATTAATTTTATGTATGCACCAAATTAAAAATACATAGCATTAAGCAATATTCTACTCTATCTACAATGCTCAGCATATAGAAGTACACCCCTCACAAATCTCTCTTTTAAATTCATATTTGTAATAAGAAGCTATACAATTTTATATTTGTGCATATATATTAAATTAGTTAAATCTGGAGCTTATCTAACAAAATAACTTACGATAACAGTCCAAAAACTAGTACATCCAAATGTATGTTATAGAAAAATATTAAATACAAATTTAAAAAAAGAGGAAAAATCAAGAGAAGCAAAAAAATTACAAATTTAGTTGAAATTTTGTAGGTTGTAATTGTTTTTTGCAATATTTTTCTTGAATTTCATTGTGTTATCTTTCAATTTCTAAATATGTTTGATGACTAAAACATTATTTTAATAAAAATATCTGTTTAATAAATCTGTTTTGTTTAAATGCACCAAAATACATTGCCTCTATTCACTGAGAATTCACTTTCAAAATGGGGTGTACTCAATTATGCTGAGCACTGTACATACATTCTCTTATAAAGCATTTAAAATATTGAAAACTACTATGAAAACAATTTAAGTAATGACACAAATGAATCGTTGAATCAGTTATTTGAAATAGACGATATGAACGATTCTATTGATTCAAATGATTTTAATGATTCACTTGTCACCAGAGTTTCAAATCAATTCATTAAAGGGTCACGAAACACCAAAACGCATTTTTTGAGATGTTGACAGTCAGATATATGTCCCACGTTGCTAAAAACACTATTAGCACACTAATAAAAGTAAAAATTGGTTGTTTTTGCGTTGTTTAGAACAAATTCGTTCTTCCGGTTTAAAATAAATTTTGAAGCTGCGTCACGGCGATGAAACCATTGTGTAAATTCCAGCATGGAGATTGGTGTCTGTACAATGTGACGTCATTGAGTTTTCAGCACATCAGTCATTAATTCATGAGGAAGAATTGGTTCGAACCAATCAGCGTGCTCTATTGTGAACGAGATGCAACTTAATTAATATGCATGCTAGCTTCAAAGACTCCTTTTACTTGTTATACTTGTTATAGTGTTCAGAGAACTACGTTGTGTTGCCAATCATAAAACAAACAAGTAGCAGAAGAATTGTTTGGAGACATGGGTCGTCAATGTTGCGCTTATAAATGTGCCGCAACAAAGGTTTTGTGTCCATTTCCCCACAATGAGAGCACAGCTGGCATGTGGACCCATGTTTGTGGATTACAGTGGTCTGCTAACATGCGACAAAAATATGTTTGTAAGGAACATTTTTTACCTGAGAGCTTTTCAAATCTGGAAATGGTGAAGTCCGGATTTACCGCTCGTCTCCTTTTTAAAAAAAGACGCAGTTCCAGTTGGTGTTGATTGCCCTGTCTTTGCGAATTTGGTCTGTGATTGTTGTTTATGTTTCTCCAGATGGCAAAGTTAGTTAGTATCATCAGCAGTACTCTTTCAGTTTTTAAAGACATACCTTCGTCAAAATGATCTAGTTACTAATTTACAGTAATATCACTACAACATTATGGACTGAAAATCCTCCACTTCCCCACAGCTCTCAGATCCGCTGTAAATGCTGCTCTCTGAATCACTGTCTATCTGTTGCCGGTGTGAAAATCAGCTGTAGTGCATGTAATAAAATTCCCTTTTTCATGCAAACTCTTCCCTCTTTCGCCACTTAACACTCCCACCTAAACAAACCTGGACTTACCCACTTTCCTGACTTTTTTTCAAACTAGAGGTGTGACAACACCCTGCTGAGACAGGGGGGTTCATGGCTCTTTAAACTAATTTGAAACGAATCACAGAAATAAATCGGTTAAAGCTATACTCTTCAATTGATTGATTGCGAACTTGATTTGCATCTTAAAATGTCAACCAGAGTTCCCAAAATCAAGGAAACTATTAAAACATCTCTGTCTTAACCCTCTTGAACTTTACTGTCATTTGGGTAAAGAAAATGTTAAACAAAACACTGAAATTCCCTTAAGAAAATTAAAGGTTTTAAACCATGTAGTTAGCCACAATTTAACCATGATTTTGCTATACTGATCCTAATTTAACTGTGGTATTTGTAGTAAAATTGTGGTTAAACAAATGGTAAATCATTAGACCTTCACTACAAACCATAGCTAGTTTTTATAAGGCGAATTGTTTGTGAAAATAGCATACATAAAAGCTTTACCATCCAAACATGCCCAAATGTTCACATCCACCCTCCCAAATCCCCCTTAAATTAAAAACCTACACTAAAACTAATTTCCTCACCCACACACACACACACACACACTAAAACACACAGTAATTATGAAAGTGCCTTGGGTTCTAGAGCCTTGCTCTCTTTAAAAGTTGACCTTTGCCTCAGTTCAATCTGTCGAATAAAACTCGAAGCATCAATCATCCCTCTCAGAGCTCCATCTCTCCTTTTCTCCCTCTGCTAATGGCTCTCATCCCTCATTCATGAAGACAGACAGGAGCGAGTTGTAACTCACCTCATAAAAGAGACAGATAGCATGTCATGCGTAGAGCATATGCATCACGAGAGAAGCGGCAGAGGGGAGAAAAGGAAAAGAAGCTTTCCTGGCCTTTCATCTTGTTTCATTAACATTTCATATTAGCACATTTTAGGGGGGCCGTTGTGAAAAAGAATATGCGCGAGACCCTGCGTCTGCATGTTATTCATCATTCAGCACTGCGAGATACACTGTCCATCTCCACACCCTACAAATTCTTGGATGGGCTTTCGTCTTTTTTTCCGACTTGCGCTTTCTTTCGCTCCCCTTCTCTCTCTCTCTCTGTTTCCTTCTTTCGCTCTTGTACTCTCCAGCGTCTGGCAGAGCGAGTGTTTTTCTCCATGGAAACCGACATAACAGTCTGCCTAAGCCAAACTCCAGCTCTACAAACAGAACCAAATCAAATCTATCATCCAGTCCTGTTATTCCTCTCCCTGTCTTTCGCTCTCCTTCAGCTCAGCCAGTTCTGAAGGATACAGTTCCGAACACAGACGTCATTCCCAAACTCCTGGGGATCGTTAATATTTGTGTGATGAGGTTGCGCATGAAACGAGAGCGCGAGCGAGAAATAGAAGGAATATAAAAGATGAAATCATTGACGCCACGCGAGGGTGTAAATTCAGTTTGAGCGCTGCGGTTAACCTTCCTGAATGCTAACACAATTTTGAGCGCGCATTCAACCGGAAAAACTGGCCTTTCTGATTCAAACCCACTTGAATGACAAAAGCCCACAAAAATGGATATTTGTCTTGGTTACATAAGCGTTTAGCCCGCAGATGGAAAAGATGACCGATGTCCAGAGGTACCACACTTCCAGAGGCTTTCCCAATGAAACACATTGTTCTTCCTGGATTTTGATGGACCCAATTGATGGTTAAAGTCTTTCAATGACAGAGTAGAGGGGATTTATCTATCTTTTATTTCAGAGCGTGCTGTTTGTGGCTCAGTTCAAACCATAGACTTCAAGGTGAAAGGTCACGCTCCGTTAAGAAGCTTAAAAATACCAATAGAGCCAATTGACTAACTGGCTTCTTCATATTAACTTCCACATGCTAAGAGATTTGCGAGTGTGTCTCACAGATTTCAAAACCACCGTACAAGTGCACTGCTACGTTACAAAACAGCATTTCGCAAGGTTCAGTGTTGCTACAAATCATACCCTGTGCCATCTTGTTTTATCTGTGGCTTTGATATTCGAACGTGTTTAAATAAAAGGAAGACAGAGGAACATATGTAGCTCACTCTTCAAAGCTTAATCCTTGCATAAAAGAGTCTAAAAAGCAGCGAAACAAATGTCCTAATCTTTTGTGTATAGGTTTGAAAATTTTTCGTTCACACCAAGTACAATAACTATTATGTCAATGAATGCAATTTTAGTTCAAAGTAGGGCTGCACGATATTGGAAAATTCTAATGTTGCGATATTTTTATATTGCGATATAAATAGAATTTCATCAAATGACTTCATATCTCTATTTGGAAAGAATTTATAATGTTAAATCCATTGGGATAATTCTACATTGGGAGTGCATCGCCATAAAATCTAATAAACAATCTATACAATTTTGGGGGTCACATTTTCGTTGTGGTCTGTGCTACTTGCAGTGCGATTCTGTATCTGCAAATGTTGTGAGTATTTTCATGCACATGTTTAGCATAGATTGATGAATTAATGTTTACTATTTGCATCTCCGTAAAATCTAATCAGAAAAGTAAGGATATCAGCACTGCAACTAAAGCAAGGCTAGTCAACGCGACCATCTTCCACATAGCAACCTATGGGTGTGAGACCAGGACGATCAAGGTCGACGCCTTCGAGTTGTGGTTCTGTAGAAGACTGTTGCGTATCCCATGGACAGCGAGAATCACCAATAAAGAAGTCCTAGGGTGCATCGAGCCAAAGACCTCACTGGAAGCCAAGATTACCAAACAGAAATGATCCCATTTTGGCCATGTCATATGTAGCTAATCACTCGAGAAGGCAGTCATGGTCAGTGGAAGTAGGAAGAAAAGCCGCCAAACAACTCGTTGGCTCGATACTGTCTAATCTGATACCAACATGAGCATGCGCGAACTCAATAGAACTGTATGAAGGGGAGTAATCCATAGAATGACCGAAAACCGACCTCGATTAAACAGATAATTGAGAATCTAATAAACAGTCTATAAACCTTTTGGGGTTCCCGGACACATTTTTGTTGTTGTCTGGTGCTACTTGCAGTGTGTTTCTGTATTTGCATGTGTTGTGAGTATTTCCATGCATAACCATCTATAAATACAATCAAGAAAAAGATACAACTGAAAAAAAGTCTAACGGTATTCAAGTACAGTGACTGAATGATAGAAATAAAAATAATTCAATAAAATTAATCATAGTTAAGGTCACAAACGGTAAAAATTCTTATATCTAAATGTTTTTACAATCATTATACAATCACAGGCATCAAAAACACATGCAAATGATGTAACTACTGCGAATGATCACATTGCGTTATCGATATATTGTGCACCCCTAGTTCAAAAATCATTTTAGTATTCGGCACAACTATAACAATAGCTGAAACGCTACCATTGGAATCACTTTCAAAACCTTCACTTATTTATCCAAGTTGATGAACAATAAAACCATTGACAGCCAGTCAGAATCCATCTAAATCAAACAGCTCAAACATTTAAAGCTCCAGACCACAAAACTACAGCCTTTACCTTACATTTTTTTGCTAATCTGGATGCCGATAGTTATCATTAAAATGATCTGCAGTAAACCATTCTTAATCCTTCAAGACTTATTACAAAATGCTATTATCCAGAGGCTCAATGCAAAGACGAACCATCTCCAATTCGCATAATCGCAACAGAACACATGAAAATGCCACATCATTAATGTAACCACAATCCACCTCATTCATTCCGATTCAGAAGTGCTTCTCGAGCGACACGATCCCAACTTTTCAATGACAGAAATGCTTACTGCAACATAAACTTCCATTCACAGTCGCGCATAAGGAAAGCATTTGGTTGGGAGTGGGGGGGGGAATAAAGAGGCTTTGCATAATTTTCCACATTGACTCAGAGTGCGTTCCTTGGCTTGGCTGCGGCTTCCGCTTTTATATTCCCCCAGCCTGTGATGCAGTTTGTGCTCAGTAAAACCCTGAGTGAGAAACTAGCGGAAGAAGCCAGAGACGGAGAGAGAGAGGAGTAGGATGTACCAGTGTGAGTTGGCAAGAGGCAGGATTTTCCATTGACACTGCCCTCCCCAAGGTTCCCCTGTCTCCTTTACTGTGGGACGCTCTCAGAGCCTCGGTTTCTCCTTCCTCTGATGGGACAGTGGTGTGGGGAGAGGGCCGTGTTTCCTGCTGTTCTCATCGCCTGGGTTTTGGCTCGCCGATGGACGAGTGTTTTCCACACCAGGAAAAGAGATGGGGGGAAAGGAGTGGGAGAGGTGGGAGGTTGAAGAAAAGAAAATAATACAATAAAGCCCTAAATGGAAAGGACGTTGCTTTTTAGATCTCACCCTGAAAGAGTGTTTTTGGTCAATGTATAGCTCTGAAATGCTCTTTGTATGTTATTGTTGCAAAATGAATCATTAATATGTATTAGGTTGCATAATATGACTATATGCACACAGACTTTTCATTTCCAGCCAGGCGGCCCAAGGGCTTCCGGTGAACTGTCTTTCCATTACAAAATTGTCACATTTAAGATCTGATTTCTCTAAAAATCAGCGATCTTTACTGTCTGTTAGATACGATATGAAGTGGGTCTCAGATTAGATAAGAAGCACTGCATTAAACTCCATTTCCCCCCGCCATGTCTTTAAAATATGACAGTTAATTTTACCCCAGTATTTTCAATGGAATTTCTGCGCTAGTGGTTACAACGGTCTTTCATCTCGTTTTACGCTTGAACAACTAAATAAATGCTTAAGTCTATTTAACTGAATGTATTGTAATTACATTACAACATCAATGCTGTAAAAACAACCTTGTGAAATTGAAAATAGTCACATCCAGCTTTCAGCGGAAAGTTTATCGTTGGCTTTAAAACTCTAGAATTGCATAGAGCCCATAGAAAAATGTAATTTTAAATAAAATTTAATTTTAATAAACGGACAAATTGCATGTTTCGTTATTTCTATTTGATTGCAAATGCTAAGTAAACAAACAATAATCAATTCAAATCAAATACTTTTGCCCTAAAATATTATTTTATTTTTATTAAGTTGTTAATAAATTTGTATTAATTTAACAATTGATATCAAATATACAAAAAGATAAAATTATAAATATAAAAATATTTGGAAATGACAACAATAATAATAATAATATAATTAATTATAATAAAATAATTTTCACAAGGCCCTTAAATTTAAAGCTAACTTGTAATATAGATACAATAGGGCCAAATAGATGTAATAGGGCCCTGAAAATTTAATTTTGTAAACCTTCAATAAAATGCCAAAAGGCTCTGTTTCTTTAATATTTTTAATGTAAATTTAAAAATAAACTTATCAAAAACACTAAATAAAGAAATGCAATACTAATAATGTCAAATGGCAATAATAATAATAATAATAATTATTATTATTATTATTATTATTGTGAATTAATTGATTAATTATAATAAAATCCTTTTCACAAGGCCATAAAATTAAATTTAAAAAAATCTAAAGCTAAAACAATATCGTTTTATAAGCCTTCAATAAATTGCTAAAAAGTTTTGTTTCTTCAATATTTTTAATGTCAATTTAAAATAAAAGAATCAAAAACTTAAATAAAGAAATGCAATACTAATAATGTCAAATGGCAATAATAATAATAATTAATTAATTAATTAATTAATTGATTGATTGATTAATGATAATAAAATCATTTTAACAAGGCCATAACATTTATTTTTAAAAAAATCTAAAGCTAAACCATCATTTATACGTCATTTATTAATTTTCTTTTCGGCTTAGTCCCTTTATTAATCAGGGGTCGCCACAGCGGAAACAATAAAGATTTATAAACCTTCAATAAGTTGCTAAAAAGTTTTGTTTCTTCAATATTTTTTATGCAAATTTAAAACAAAAGAATCAAAAACTTTAATAAAACTAAACTTGGAGAGGAAAGAATGCTTTAAATATCCATATTTTGATTCTCTGTGACTCTTTTTACTCACAACTGTAGCTAACTATAACAGCAGATCTTTAACATTTTCAGATTTAAACATGGATCATGAATGTATAATTTGTTCTCTTTTTGATCCAGAGTAAAGCGAACAGGCTCTATAAAGGCTTTGGTACTGGTAGGTTTATAACTAAAGCTTACATACTACCCTCACCTGTCTTTTGTCATTGACACTTTGCGATTTAAAGCATTCAAATGTATGCATTTGCACCTGCAGGGCTGCATTCTAGCAAGCTTGTTGGACAGGATGTTTTGGTCTGTGTGGTGTGTGTTTTGGTAACACTGAGTGTGCACAGGCTCATCCAGTTACCACAGAGCCTTTGTCTTCAGACACTGACCAACATGTGGCTTTGTGCAAATTTTCTGACTCAAACTGTTTTGTTGTTTGAAGAACTCCAAATAAAAGAGTGCTTGTGGTATAACTAAACGAAATAAAAATGACATTAAATAAATTGCTTTATGTACTAAAATGACTAAACGTAAAACTGTAAAAAATAAAAAAGAAATAAAAAAGTAATATGACAAATGCAAAATTACAAAAAAATTACAAACTAGAATCAAGATAAAATGACTAAAGTGTGCAAAATAAATATAAATATTAAAGCTTTTTTCTTATTCAAAAAAATTAAAAAGTCTAACTATAAATGTTTAAGCTCATGCACTAAAATGACTAAATCTAAAACTGAAATAGAAATCGTTATTATTTTTATTCTAAATTTTGTAAAATAATAAAATCACAAAAACAAACTGAAATCAAGACAAAATAATAATAAAAGGTCATTTAAAACAATAAAAAGCTAATTAAAATAAATGTTTAAGTTCATACACTAAATAGACCAAATCTAAAACTGAAATAAAAATAGGTATTTCTTATAAAAAAAATTTAAAATAATAAAAATCACAAAAAAAGCTGAAATAATGACATAAATTAAACAAAGAATAAAAATAAAATATATAAATAAAATCACAAAAGCAAACTGAAATCAAGACAAATAAATAAAAAATAATTATAAAAGGTCATTCAAAATAATAAAAAGGTCATTAAAATAAATGTTTAAGTTCATTTACTAAATTGACTTTTGAGTTATTTTTATAAAAAAATGTAAAACATATATACAATGACAAAATCACAAAGGCAAACTGAAATCAAGACAAAAAAATAATAAAAGGTAATTCAAAATAATAAAAGCTAACTAAAATAAATGTTTAAGTTCATACACGAAATAAACCACATCTAAAACTGAAAGAAAATTGTTGTTTATAAAGATATTTTTAAATAATAAAATGCAAAAATCTAAATCACAAAAACAAATCAAGACAAAAATGTAAAAAATAAAATATATATAATCAAGATAAAAATTCATTAAAAGTGTGCAAAATAAAACATAAAAATAAAAGCTTTTATTTAATTAAAATATTTAAAAGCTAACTTTAATAAACGTTTAAGATCATGCACTAAAATGACCAAATCTAAAGTAAATTCATTAAGTCTAGATAGAATTCTTTACATGTCATAAAAGTGCAAAAACAAAATAGCTAAAAACTGAAAGCTCATTCAAAATAATACTAACAAATACTAACAAGATAAATACATTCATTTGTTGTACTAAAATGAACAAATCTTACATCAAACCTTAAAAGAAGAATCAACTCAAGCAAAACCTGATTTTCAGTGTAAATGAACCAATCAAAAGGCAGAAATCAATTTCCCTGATAATTAGTCCACTATGTTGATGTAAACAGAGCATACCGAACCAACAGCTCACGGTTTATCATTTACAACATGATCGGATTTGAAAGCCAGATGTGAGCGATGCACGGTGTGAACAAAAGCCTGCAGTCTGACTGACCCAACAAAAGCAAACAGATGAGCAGTGGCCTACATGAACACCGCCTGCGCCCTCATGCCACACTCCTCCATCTCTCCTGCCAGACGCTCAGCCAACAGCAGTCGGGCAGCTGGGAGCGTTTTAGACCAACATTTGCACCAGGTTTCAACCATAAACAATGAGCTCATTCTTTCGCATCTGCTCCCAGAGACGCCTGCACTCGTGCTGGAGCTCCACAAATCACACTTTTTTTAAGGCCAGACACTACAATAACATTTTGTTTTACACTGGACCTGTCAGTTTTTAGATTTTAGGTCTTTTGGCTTTTAATGACGTGTCTTTATATCAGTTGAATGTAAAGTAAACGTACAAATTACACATTTAAAAAATTACTTTTGTTGCTTGTTTAAACTACTTATTTAAAATGAGTTGAAACAACACAATTCTTACACTTTTTGGGGAGCAACTTAACTGTTTTGTTCAATCCACTTACATTTGTAAAATGATTAAGTTATCTTAATCGGTTTGTGTTGGGATAACATGAAGGAATAGTGTGGAACCCAATTTTTACAGTTACACTTATAAGTGTTTCTTTAGTCGCACTTTATCAAGGCAAGGCAAGTTTATTTATATAGCACATATCATGGTAATTCGAAGTGCTTTACATAAACAAGAATAAAAGAAACAAGAAAATAAAATGATTAAAAGAATTACACATGATTCAAAACAGATTAAAATGGGCTGCTACAGGTTTTAAAGGAATGAAAAAGAAAAGAAAGACATAGTAGTGTGCTCTGTTGGACGTAGCACAGTACTCATTCAGTAAAGGCACAACTAAACAGATGTGTTTTCAGTCTTGATTTGAATGTGCCTAATGTTGGAGCACATCTGATCATTTCTGGAAGCTGATTCCAGCAGGGGGCGTAGTAGCTGAAGGCAGATTCACCATGCTTTGAAGGAACTCTTGGAATTTAAAATTTATTTGATGCTAAAAATCTGAGTGATCGGTTAGGTTTGTATTCAGTGAGCATATCTGTAATGTATTGAGGTCCTAGGCCATTTAGTGATTTATAGACAAGTAATAATACTTTGAAATCTATTCTGAATGTAACTGAGAGCCAGTGTAAAGACCGAAGGACAGGTGTGATGTGCTCTGATTTTCTGGATCTGTTAAGAATCCTGGCAGCAGCGTTCTGGATGAGCTGCAACTCTCTGACTGTCTTTTTGGGAAAGTCAATGAGGAGTCCATTACAGTAATCCACCCTGCTGCTGATAAAAGCATGAACAAGTCCTCAACGGAAACAAAGCATCTAATTCCTGCAATGTTTATCAGTTTGTATCCGTTTTCGATGACAGTAAGATTTCAATTACAAGAAAGACAATTTTCTCAAAATGATTCTTTGGTTTCTTCTCCACTAAGCCATTAATCTCCACCTCAGCAGCATTTACATACAGAACAAATGTTTTTACATAATTTGTCTAAATACAACATTTACCTAGGTCTAAAATATTGTGAAAAGGCTTTTTTTCTGGCTGTATTTTCAGAAATATGAACTGATACGCACTTATACACAGCACCTTATAACAATACAATGCAATACTTTCTCATACGCATTTGTACACAGCACATCCAGAGCTTTTTGTCTAACTGCATCTCTGTTTAATGTTTGTCATATTTTCTCATATTTATTTTCGTGTTGTCACTTGTCACTTTATGTACACTGGAAGCTTAGCCAAAACAAATTCCTTGTGTGTGTAAAGCACACTTAGCAATAAAACCGATTCTGAAAAAAAAGATACACATACTTTGACTCTAAAGGCCCCCTGTATACTTCAAACAAAGTTCTTTTTTGTACTTTCTTTGAGGGTAAAATGAAGTTCGAAAAGGCTGAGTGACAGTGTACTGTTTCCGAAACTTCCGACACTCCCCCCGCAGTAGGCGAGGTTTAAATGTGTCGTGCTGCTTGAGTACTGCTAAACACAACAATAATGGTGCCTGAGAGAGAAGGACAGTTTCATAAACATCTAGCAAACAGCCTTTTCCAGCGAGAAGCACCACAGCACCATGTGACATTGTTCTATATTTGCCGTGGACAGACACCAAATGTTTAGAACTTTATCAGAAGTGGCACGACGTGGTTGTGCTTCTAGAGTCTTTCTGCGAGCGATAGTACAGGAGCGAATACATCTGAGTGTACCAGCGCTGCTACTCGACCCTCCAGCGTATTCATGTTGCTAATTTGGTGTTGCTGTGCTGGATGTTTTACTCCAGTCTGCCTATGAACTGCGGGAATACAAAGCACATCTAGGAAGGTGGAGCTCTACGACATACCCACCAATTTCATAATCATCATGGTATCAATGGTAGCTCAAAGATGTTTAGGAACACAACAAACTCCCCCAAAAAGTTTGCTTTGGTGAGCAGTTTCAACTGCCGAAACAGACTCAAAAAGAACTTTGTTGTGGCCAGATAAGGTTCGAAATGATGTGATTTCAGTTCTTTTTCCGATTTTGTTTGGCCTTAATGTTAAAACTTTTAAACCAGCTTTCCAATATTTGGCTTATTGTGCTAGAAATGTAAATATAATCTCATTCTCATATGTAAAAATGTTTACAGTTCTTAATGTAATCAATCAGCTGTAGACGTATGGTGATAAATACTAGTTTATTTCTTTTACTCTTTGTAACATCATTTTATTCTACGTTTCTTTCACACTCTGTCCTGTTTTTATTTTTCCATTCATTCACTTGTAACTTTCTTCTGAGGGGAAAAAAACTGGCCTGGGATCAGCAGAAAAGGGGAAACATACATCAACACCCAATATGGCAGCGAGAGGAACATCAAGCCATTTCGTCTGAGTCGTTTCCTGTTTAAAGTAGGATGTGAAAGGATAAGAGCCTGTAAAGCTTTCCTGATGGCTTCTTCACTCTTTAACAGAGTCGCTTCTTGCTTTTTTATTTTACTTTTTTATTCATTTTTTTTTTACAAGTTTTCTGTCCGTAAACAGCATTTCAATTAAGTGGGAGCTCAGTTTAAAGGGATGTTTGGTCACTGTTTTTCTTTGATGCTGGGAAATGGACTGAAGTCACATGGTGAGAAGAAACAGCTGACAGATTGAACTGTGCCGCTTAGTTAAACACATTTCACATCTGAAAATACACCTAATTTTAAAGATTATATAAATTTATATATATATATATATATTCTGCATTAACTCAAAATGCATATTACACATACACAGTTTACACTCACCGGCCACTTTATTAGGTACACCTGTCCAACTGCTCGCTAACGCAAATTTCTAATTAGCCAATCACATGGCAGCAACTCAATGCATTTAGGCATGTAGGCATGGTCAAGACGATCTGCTGCAGTTCAAACTGAGCGTCAGAATTGGGAAAAAAGGTGATTAAAGTGACTTTGAACGTGGAATGGTTGTTGGTGCCAGACGAGCTGGTTTGAGTATTTCAGAAACTGCTGATCTACTGGGATTTTCACGCACAACCATCTCCAGGGTTTACAGAGAATGATCCAAAAAAGAGAAAATACCCAGTGAAGCGGCAGTTCTGTGGATGCAAATGCCTTGTTGATGCCAGAGGTCAGAGTAGAATGGCCAGACAGTTTTAGCTGATGGTTTAAGCTGATAGAAAAGCAACAGTAACTCAAATAACCACTTGCTAGATTCAGATGATAGGGTAAGAATTTGGCGTCAACAACATGAAAGCATGGATCAATCCTGCCTTGTATCAATGGTTCACGCTGGTGGTGGTGGTGTAATGGTGTGGGGGATATTTTCTTGGCACACTTTGGGTCCATTAGTACCAATTGAGCATCATGTCAACGCCACAGCCTACTTGAGTATTGTTGCTGACCAGGTCCATCACTTTATGACCACAGTGTACCCATCTTCTGTTGACTACTTCCAGCAGGATAACACGCCATGTCATGAGGCACGAATCATCTCAGACTGGTTTCTTAAACATGACGATGAGTACACTGCACTCAAATGGCCTCCACATTCACCAGATCTCAATCCAATAGAGCACTTTTGGGATGTGGTGGAACGGGAGATTTGTATCATGGATGTGCAGCTAACAAATCTGCAGCAACTGTCATGTCAATATGGACCAAAACCCGGTACTGGTAAGGTGTACCTAATAAAGTGGCCGGTGAGTAATTATCTTTATTATATTTACTATATTTGATTTTCAAGTTGAGTGATCAAAAACGATCAATTATATGTATGTTAAACTTGTTTAAAATTATACATGAAATTTACAATACTGTAAACTAACTATAATAATAATATTAATAGTCTTAAAATTACATATTTATCATATTTTTTGTATTACTGCAAGTCTTGTTGGTTTGTAACATTGATGTATAAGTAATATGCAACACTCAATGAATGCACTACTTATTAAATGTGCATTTGGCTGCATGTGTGTGTGTGTGTGTATTCTGATGCCAGGGGAAGTGCAGGGGTCACAGTGTGTTGTGACTGCTGAGGAGGAGGACAAGTGTGTGTGTGTGTTTGTGTGTGTGTGTGTGTGGTGGGGGGGCTCTGCTCTCTCTGACTGTAGTGTGAGGACAGACAGATGAGCAGGTGGCGCTCAGGTGGGGGTGAGTGCAGGCTGTGGGGGATTGTGGGTAATGCCAGACTTCTCTGCCCTTTACGCTCCACATGCCTTCATACTGCACATGCCTCAAACAAGCGCACCAGTTACTGTGTGTCTCCTACAGCACGTGTACTGTACATCATGTGTTTTCATCAAGCCCAAAGACTTTCCAAAGGGGTCATGATATGAGAAATCTCAATATAAGAGGTCCTTTTCAGTAAAAACCTCCTGCAAGTGTCATTGCTCAAAACATCCTTCCAAAAAAGCTGAATAAAACTTATATTGCAATACAGTACTATGCACTAGCTAGCAGGCGTTGAGACTGCTTCTGATTCAATTGTATTAACCAATCAAAGCATTGTTTTGTTTTTTTTATTGCTTTAAAGTACCCAGCCTTAAATTTGGGCCTTTTCACAAAAATATGGAAAATAATATATATTAGTCATGTTATATAAGTCATTGGACAACAACGATTTGTTCTGTAGAGAATAAAAAAAATTCTGAAGGGCGTAATAATATTGAACTTAAAATTATATGCAGATATATGCGTTTCCTATTTAATTATTAGCAAATCAAAACATTGGATTTTTAGATAGCTTTAAAGGACACACCCTTTAAATCATGCTTTTTCACAAAATTATGGAAAATAAAAGTTTTTTTAATTAATTAATTATTTTTTATTATTATTTTTTACTTTTTTATAAGTGAACCTAAAAGTGAACCCAATTTTTGGTTTTAATATAACAAATATTAATTATTCCAATATTTTTTGTCTGTTAATTTCTGTTATTGTTATTATTATCGTCATCATTGTATTTTTTTAGTAGCCATATTAGTTTGTACTTACATTTTGTATTTTACTTTTAATTTAATAAATTTTTTTATTGACGTAATTGCCAGGCCAACACTTTTTCCACATTTGTATATCTTTTTTTTTTAAAAGTATTTATTACTATTCTAATTAAGAAATTGATTTTATATTTACATTTTTCATATTAATGTATAGTATAAAGCTTAGAATTGTGTGCTTTTTATTTTATTTAAATTTTACATTTTTTAAATATATTTTTAATATTAGCAATATTGCGACGCAGTGGCGCAGTAGGTAGTGCTGTCGCCTCACAGCAAGAAGGTCGCTGGTTCGAGCCTCAGCTGGGTCAGTTGGCATATCTGTGTGGAGTTTGCATGTTCTCCCCGTGTTCGTGTGGGTTTCCTCCGGGTGCTCCGGTTTCCCCCACAGTCCAAAGACATGCGGTACAGGTGAATTGGGTAGGCTAAATTGTCCGTAGTGAATGAGTGTGTAGGGATGTTTCCCAGAGATGGGTTGCAGCTGGAAGGGCATCCGCTGCGTAAAACATATGCTGGATAAGTTGGCGGTTCATTCCGTTGTGGCGACCCCAGATTAATAAAGGGACTAAGCTGAAAAGAAAATGAATGAATGAATGAATGTATTAGCAATATTGGTTCTTCAACATAAAAATCTTTTATTTCAGTTTATTTATTTATTTATTTATTTATTTTACATTTATTAGTCATTTTAAGTCGTTTAAGTTTAGTTTTTTTCATGAATGTTTTAAATGAAAATAACTGAATAATTGCAATATTGGTTTCTATTAAATTCATCAACTGCGGTTCAACCAATTGTGTCTAGGTGAGTCTAGGGGTGGCAACTATTCTTTAGTTTGACCAATGAGGGACAGCGTTTGGAGTCACTAGCTACGTTTCCATCCACCTATTTTTTATATCCAAAATGCGCATAAAAAATTGGAACAGACTTTCTATTCGATATGAAAAGATGCGGATAAACTACGATTGAATCACTTTTATCGAACAAATTCCAGTACGTGCATTAAAAAGGTTATGTGATTATTGTTATAAGAGATCATGTGATGATAAAAATATGTGTGAATGGACAAACCAGCAGGCTGAGCACATTGTAAAACATCTGAAATGTTGTTTTGGTCATTCTAAAACACCTTAACTATTTCAGTATAAGTGTTATTATATTATTAATGACCTCCAGAACTGTCAAGAGCGTCTGTGCTCCGCGTCTCATACCTTTAAACGCAGACCACGCATTCATTGCATGTCGGCATTGTCTTCTGAAGCCCAAGACATCTATTGAATTAGGAAAAGATTGACGCAGCTTCTCCCACCGCAGCAAATTCTGTTTTACTGTTGATATTTGCCGCCAGTTAATCAGGAAGTGAAGATTTTGTTCTATTTGACTCGTTGGATGAAAACGCTGCTTTATTCGCACGTCTTTTATGCAATATACCAGTTTTGCGCATTAAATTATTTCGCATTTTTGGATGGAAACATAGCTACTGTTTGTCAAATGACTTTTTTTGGTAAAACACTTAATGCAATCCAACATTATACAACAGCGAGTGAACGTTGATGCTGTTGCTTATTAAATTACGTTAACCAATCAAAACACTGGCTATTTACAAGGCTTAAAGGACCTACACCTCTTAAAATCAGGCTTTTTCACAAAACAATGTAAAAGAGTCGCTTTTATCATTGTTTGTTTGTTTTAAGTGGACCTAAAGGAACAAGCTTTTCTTATTCATTTCATTTTTTTTACAGTTTGAGCTGCAATAAGCCATGCTCAAATGAGATGAAAACAGCTCAGCTGGTGTACGAGCGATCAGATGTGTTTAGCAGCCAGCGGGGCAAGTGTGACTGAATGGTTGTGTGTATGTGTACATTCGTGTATGTGTGTATGCATGCATGCATGACAAAACAGCTCTTGACAACACAGTGGTTCTCTGTGGAGTCCCTGAATAAACACTGAGCAATCAGGTCTAATTCTCTCATCGGACTCGTGCTCACAACAGCCACTGCGCACTTCAGACTCACTCCACAACAGCTCACTTCACGCAGGCTGTTTAGTCAGGAAACGGCGGCACAGTGCTTTATGCAAAAGTTAACCAGGATCTGTTAGAAAAGATCTGTTAGGATCTTTTAAAACTAAGCCTAAAGCCCTGACATTGTCTCTAATAACTCATCTCTAACAACTGATTTCTTTTATCTTTGCCATGATGACAGTAAATAATATTTTACTAGATATTTTTCAAGACACTTCTATACAGCTTAAAGTGACATTTAAAGGCTTCACTAGGTTAATTAGGCAAGTTATTGTATAATGATGGTTTGTTCTGTAGACTATCGAAAAAAATTTAGCTTAAAGGGGCTAATAATTTTGACCTTAAAATGGGTTTTTAAAAATTAAAAACTGCTTTTATTCTAGCCAAAATAAAACAAATTAGACTTTCTCCAGTAGAAAAAATATTATCAGACATACTGTGAAAATTTCCTTGCTCTGTTAAACATCATTTGGGAAATATTTTTAAAAAAAATTTAAAATAACAATCAATAATAATAAATAATCTAAAAATTCTGACTTCAACTGTATATATTTTGATAAATACAACAAAAAAAAAATTATATATATATATATATATAATATATATATATATATATATATAATTGCCTAATTAACCTAACCTAAATATATATAAATAGATTTAGGCTAGGTTAATTAGGCAAGTCATTGGATAACAGCGGTTTGTTCTGTAGCTAATAAAACATCTTAATAGTTCTTTAATAATATTGACTTTAAAAATAAAAAAAAAATGATTTTATTCCAAGCAAAACTAAATGAAATAAGACTTTATCCAGAAGAACAAAATACTGTGAAAATGTTATAAAAAATCCTTTTTCTATTTAACATCACTTGGAAAATATTTGACAAAATATTGAATTTTTTTATTTTTTATTTAAAATAATTAAAAGACTAATAATTTTGCCTTCAACTGTGCACTGTAAAAATAAATCCAGGGTCCCGCACAATTCATTCATGTTGTCCCAACACAAAATGATTAAGATAATTTAACAAATGAATCCAAAAGTGGATTGAACATAAAACAATTCAGTTGTCAAAAAGTTTATGTTTGTAAATAATTGTGTTGTTTGAGTTCATTTTAAATAAGTAGATTGGACAAGCAAGACATTTTTTGTATGAGTGTTTATATCAGCAATATAAGCATCATGCAGCTTCTTCATTACAAAAAAGCAGACCTAATCTCCAGTGTGTAGTCCATCAAACTAGAGTGTTTCTAACAATGTAAAATTGTCTCTTTTCTGTTCCGTCAGATTTTCTCTGTGCAAGCAAGGTCAGTAAGAAAAAGGGCATGGACTAAAGCCAGCATTACCTCTCTCCTAGTCTCTCTCTCTCTGTGAAAAAAGTCAGTAGTTTGATCAGTCTGTCCAGAAGGCTTCAGGCTCAGACTACAGATGCTCCATCTCCTCCTTCTCTGCAGAGTAACTGCAGGCTCTTAAAGCGACAGGCTCACTTTCTTTACTCTCACTTTGCTTCAGTTATGGCCGCTGCTCACCACAAACACAGAGTGTCATTCTTCTTGCCCTCTATTTCTCTCCGTTTCCCCCCCTTTCCTATCTGTCTCTGTACACAGAATCACTGGTCGGAGAGGATATAAAGAAAAACTGAGGCTCTTTCAGGTGACGCTATCGCAGAAGCCAAATGCCTTGTAAAGTTCTGCTATAAAGATGGAATCACAGCAGCATGGCTGACTTTATGAGGAAAAAAAGAAGACTTTATTCTCTCCTAAAGATAAAAAGGCTTGCTTTTTCAGTGTTTAAACACTTTATCCAATACCAAACTAACATGTTAAGAAAAATAGCTGTAGCAAACTCAATTGTAAATGGTGTAAACCAGGGGTGCCCAAACCTTTTCTTATGAAGGGCCAAAAACCAAACTTGATTGAGGCTAGTGGGCCGAAGGTAGATATAGTGGCCATGAGTAAATTCCTAATTTATTTAATAATATTTAAAAATGACTAGAAAACATTGCTTTATATTACCTGATACAGTATTTGTTTTTTACATTTTATTATAAACTTATTACAGTACAATCTCATTTATAACAGAATTACACTAGTTTTTGCCTTGACTTGCTCGCCAATGTCTTCTGTATCGTCCTCTATCTGTTGAATGACATATTATTGACATAGTATTTTTTTTTAAATTCATATTCATTTACAAGGTTTAATTGTTTAATTTCAGTTTTTTTTTTTTTTGTAGCTCAGCAATAAAACTAAAAAATTAAAGAATGAAAGGGAACTTGTACTAACAAAACAATGTCAAATTAGAAATGACGATCTCTGTGTTCAAGGCATTCGCCCCAACCCTCTCCATCATACTCACTCTCCTCTAAGTAGGGATGGTGGGCCAAATTAAAGGTTACAATGGGCCAACTTTGACCCGCGGGCCTGCCTTTGGGCATCTCTGGTGTATGTTTCAACTACTTATGATATGTTTAAAAAAAAACAATTTTTTTACTTGAATATTTATGTATGATCATAAAATTTGTTAATATTTTAGATTTTTTGTTTGTTGACTTTTAATATGCTTTTGAATATGAATTTATTTTGATATTTGCAGTTATTTGAATTTTAGATGTTTTTAAAAACATTATTATGATTATTATTATTATTATTAGTCATTATTATCATTATTATTACTACAATTATTACTATAATTATATTACATTACATATTAATAATAATAATAATAAATTATTATTATTATTATTATTATCATTATTATTATTATTATTATTATTATCATTATTATTATTATTATCATTATTATTATTATTATTATTATTATTATTATTATTATTATCATTATTATTATTATTATTATTATCATTATTATTATTATTATTATTATTATTATCATTATTATTATTATTATCATCATTATTATTATTATTATTATTATTATTATTATTATTATTATTCATTCATTCATTCATTCATTTTCTGCCGCTTTTCCGGGGCCGGGTCGCGGGGGTAGCAGTCTTAGGAGAGAACCCCAGACTTCCCTCTCCCCAGACACTTCCTCCAGCTCCTCCGGGGGGATCCCGAGGCGTTCCCAGGCCAGCCGAGAGACATAGTCCCTCCAGCGTGTCCTGGGTCTTCCCCGAGGCCGCCTCCCGGTGGGACATGCCTGGAACACCTCCCTAGGAAGGCGTCCAGGAGGCATCCGAAACAGATGCCCGAGCCACCTCAACTGACTTCGCTCGATGTGGAGGAGCAGCGGCTCTACTCCGAGCTCCTCTCGAGTGACAGAGCTCCTCACCCTATCTATAAGAGTGCGCCCTGCCACCCTTCGAAGAAAACTCATTTCAGCCGCTTGTATCCGAGATCTTGTCCTTTCGGTCATGACCCAAAGCTCATGACCATAGGTGAGAGTAGGAACGTAGATTGACCGGTAAATCGAAAGCTTTGCCTTCTTTTTTTTTTTTTTTTTTTTTTTTTTTTTTTTTTTTTTTTTTTTTTTTTTTTTTTTTTTTTTTTTTTTTTTACAGAAATATATAATAATTATTATTATTATTATTATTATTATATATTTCTGTAAAAAAAAAAAAAATTCAGTTTTGGTATTGGTAATATAAATTTCTTTGTGATAATTGGATTTTACTTTGAGATATTTTGGATAGAGTAACACTTCCAAATCCTGAAAGTGTAATAAATGTAATACTAATAAAATTATTCCTGATAAAAATAATTCCTAATCAAATAAAAAATATTCCTAATTGCCTGGGTGCGGCAACTATTTCTTAGTCTGACCAATGAGGCGAAGCATTTGGAGTCACTTTTTGCCAAATCAATTTTGTAGCACATCAGAGTGCATTTTAATTTTATTCTTTTACTTTTTTATCCATTTTGCCTCATTTTACAGAGAGTAAATATCAAACGGAGAGAAACAGAAGAACAAAAACAGATTTAGACTTAACCCTAAATCTCCCATAAGCTCCACCGAAGCGATCACAATCATGTCTGAACAAATGAAGAAGCTTCAACAAGACGTTAACACATTAGCAAATCAGCAAAAGTCAAAGCACTTCCGCTAAGCACAGAATGCCGTCAATGATGTGAGCGTAGCTGTGAAGAGCGTCATCAGCGGAGTCTCGCTCTCTCTGTGCACCAGACGCCAGCACGAGCGCGTCAGCATTAGTCCTTCCTGTCCTCCGCTCTGATCCACCTGCTCTGTATGCACACACTCACGTCTCGCTCTTTCAGGCTTTTCTCCTGCATGCGCGCTGAGTGAAAAGTGGAGCCTCGTGCCAGCCAGGAGAGGAAGCCATTAAACTTTAATGAGAGCTGAGAGATACAGAAACCCACAAGGATGTGCCTGCCTCCTTCACACACACACACTCACACGAGCACCGCAAACTACCGTCAGCTCTTTTTATTTCTTGACGTTCCTCACATCACCATCAGAAGAGAAGTCAAATCCACTGCACACTTGCTGAATGGTGATGAAGAAGGATGGAGTGAAGGTGGTCCTAGTTATGGTTCCATCACAGTTTTAATGCACATATTGAAGTATCAAATCAGAAATGATTGATGGAAAGTTGGAAATGGTAGATTTCAGGGAAAATAATCCCTTAAAGTTGGCATGAAAGCAAAAAAAAATGTACTTGTGTTATTTTTATATGTATATAGCAGTGTTTGTTGTAAACAATGTATCTGTGCACTTCATTATTTTCCAAAAACTGAGCTTTAAACCTTTAATCAAATACCATAACCTTCCTTCCCCCCTCAAAAATGACTTTTCTTCACTTCTGGTCACGTGGAATGCCTTTAGGGTGGGCTATCAGTCATTTAGGGCGGAACTATCAGTCATTTAGGGCGGAGTTATCAGTCAATTAGGGCAGGGCTTTCAGTCTTTAAGGGCGAAGCTATCTGTGCATGTGTCGTTTCTGATCTACCTTCACGGGAGGCAGTGATTCAAACTAATATGATATGATTCTATTTGGCTCCTCATTCTCGTCATCTTCAGGCATTTAAAAACATTCATCAGCAGAGTGTGCAGACGGTTATTTTGGTATTAGGTTAATCCTACACAACTACAAACTGGCATTCAAATCATCCTCCATTTTGTTAGCAACATCAATCTACCAACGATTCCAATCGGTTCCCAAATGACGAAATCATGCTCCGGCCTACATTTGTTGTTCTCATTTCACAAACTGTTTCAATTGGATGTACATCACGATAGGGTAAAAAAAGAACAATCTTAGCTTTCATTTCGAACTGACTTTAAAACAAGACACTGCAGGGTAAAATAGGAGAGAAAAAATATGAATATTAATTACTTTCCTGTTTGATTCATTAAACGAAGTCTGCTGTATGTAAGTGGTGCTGAAGTGGAGATTAATGGCTCGGTATTGAAATCTACTGACACAAATTTATGACATGCGACAAAAGAAACACTTTAAAGTGCATTTTTTTTTATGTTTTCCATCCATTAGACTGAATAAACAAACCAAAAAGCCCAAACTCTCTGTTTTTGCATGTAGTGTCTCATCTTAAAGGGGTTTGACTTTTGTGAAATCGAGTTTGAACGACTTGATGGAAATCTAAAGCAAATTTGGGAGGTTGGGGGTGAACTTTGAAAAGATTTGCTTCACGATAGGATAGAAACATTGGTAATGAAATCTACTAGGGCTGTGTATTGGCAAGGGCCTCACGATATGATACATATCACGATACATAGGTCACGATACAATATTTCACAATATATTTCGATACAATAAATATTGTGATACATTGCAATAGTTCGTATTAGTATGTGTGTCACATTATATTGACAACTTGATAAAGTCGGCAGACAAATTAAAATTCCAATTCCAATTTATTTTCCATCCATTCCAATTCATTATAACTGCACAGTGTGATTGAACAGAGAACTGTATATATTGCAAAGCTTACAAATGGCATTTGTTTTGTCTAATTCAGTACTCCCTGGTAAAGTGTTAAAATCAAAGTGCAGCCACACGTCAGCTCTAAAAGCTGGAGGCATCTTTATATTTTCCGCCATGATCACTCTTGCTTACTTCTGATACCGTACTACTTTGCGTTTTGTTGATCGCGAGTTAGCGACATCTACAGGAGCGGAGGAGGAGGTCGTTTGGCACAACTTGAATCGATACTTGAGGTTGGACTATCGATAAACTATCGTAAAAGAAATTATCGCGATAGTTAGATGTATCGATATTTTTGCACAGCCCTAAAATCTACTGACACAAATTTATGACGTGCGACAAAAGAAACACCTTAAAGTGCATTTTTTAAAATGTTTTTCTTCCATTAGACTGAATTAACAAACCAAAAAGCCCAAACTCTCCACAATGACAAGTGCATCATGTTTTTGCATGTAGTGTCTCATCTTGAAGGGGTTTTGACTTTTGTGAAAATGAGTTTGAACAACTTGATGGAAATCTAAACCAAATTTGGGAGGTTGGCGGTAAACTTTAGAAACATTTGCTTCACGATAAGATGGAAACCTCGGTATTGAAATCTACTGACACAAATTTATGACATGCGACAAAAGAAACACTTTAAAGTGCATTTTTTAAAAATGTTTTCCATACATTAGACTGAATAAACAAACCAAAAAGCCCAAACTCTCTGTTTTTGCATGTAGTGTCTCATCTTAAAGGGCTTTTGACTCGAGTTTGAACGATTTGATGGAAATCTAAAGCAAATTTGGGAGGTTGGGGGTGAACTTTGAAAAGATTTGCTTCATGATAGGATAGAAACCCGGCGTATGGGACATAAGTTGTGTGGCTCTTCATGACCTAGATGATGATGATGATGATGATGATGATGAACGTGATTTAGCCCCACACATTAAGCCCGGAGACTTTCAAGGGGAAATAGATTTGCTGAAGGAAGAGTGGCCTTATCCGATGTCCACTTAGTAGTGCGATCACTCTCCCATCTCTCCCCCTCTCTCTCTTTCTCTCTCTCTTTCCTTCGTTCATGTTTTAGCCCTGTTTTTTATTTAAAAAGCTATTTAGAGGATCATTTCTGAAAGCAAGAAAGCTGCTGTGTGATTCTGTTTACCCAAAGATACTCACTTCCCTTTCAGTACTACATATTTACACGTTTACCAATGCAAAGACGTACAGCAACATGACAAAGTTAAAAGATAGCAATGGTAGCAGAACGTTCATTTAAAGTAGAGTTTCCTACAGTGACTATATAGTTTGCTGAAAGCCTGCGTTTGGATGTCACTATCTTTAGAAGAAATATTTCTGATTTGGTTTTCTCCCCACAAAGAATTCAAAAACCAAAACCAGAAAGAGGTGCGCTGCTAGGTGCTCTTTCTGCTCAGGCCATGTGTAGTGTATCAGAGTCGGGTGGTAAACCAGCAGTCAGTGCGGTGTGTGTCTCGAAGCCACTTTCACTATGCTTTCTGACTGTGTGTGTATGTGTGTGTGTTTGTGTGTTCGTGTGTTCTTGCTCTGCAAAAGCCACTACCGCAAAACCATTTTACCCAGATCCTCCCCTGCTTCGGTCTAACACACATCCTCATGCATCTCCATGTTCAGAGTAACTCATCAGAACAAATAAAAAAATAAAGTGTGACACTTACCTAGAAATGGCAGAAAGCAGGTCCGGAAACATAAAAAAAGAAAGAAAAAAAGAGACAAATTTAGTTGATTTACTTTTTAAAACTTATTTATTGCACAGACCTTCAAATAAACTTTATAAAACAAAAATACATTATTATTATTATTATTATTATTATTATTATTACACAATATTATTATTATTATTATTATTATTATTATTAATTAGAATATTATACACTTTATTATTATTTCTAATTTAAACAATATTTTTATTATAGTAAAATTACAATATATACTTTTTTAATAATAAAAATAATAATAATTACTATTCACAAATGCAATTGTTGGGTAGTGCAATGACAACCAATTTGAAAGATATATTTATGATAAGAAAAACAAAAAGAAATATAGTAAAGTTAGTTAGCTACTTAATTCAACACAGCATACACACACAAAAAGAACTGCAAAACACATACAGCACTTATTCTCTGCATGTTTTATGGAAAAAAAAGCAGCATCTCTGAAGTTGAAGGGAAGGAAGGCAGCCTGAAGCTGACTCTGTTAAGCACGTACATTTTAGTTCGCAATAAAAAAGGAAAACAAATTCCACCCACGCAAAACCACAAGGCTGCGCAGCGCCACATAGACACACGCAAAACACACAGACCTCTGCACATCTTTCTGCACCTATTTGCAGATCTTGCTGCATCTTTCTGTCTGTTTTCTCCAAGCTCTTTGAGTGGTGGAGGGCAGTGTGTCGAGCTCATTACAGGCAGTTAAAGCGGAGAGAAATTCAGCCCGTAAAACCTGCCGTCTGTTCCCCAGAACACCACCAATTACACACACGTTTATTCACACAAAGACTTACAGCTTGTCTCTCAGAGATTTTTTTTTCTAAAAGACATCTTTTATTAGTTTTTTAATTAGGTCTCAATATCTGTAAATCCACACAATCACTTTACAAGGCTAAGCTAGTTGTTTTGAAATAAAATCACGTATTATTAGGATTATCATACAGAATTTATTTTTAAAAATCATGTGAAAATCATAGATAATATTTTTAAAAATGCATCTTACTATTTTAACTGTATAAATTCTGTATGTTTCCTTAAAAAATATACCTAAACTAATGACTCCCTCGACTAAATATATATAGAATAAATAAATTAAATAATAATAATAAACAAATAGATAGATAAATAAATAAATAAATAAATAAATGAATGAATGAATGAATGAATGAATGAATGAATGAATGAATGAATGAATGAATGAATAAATAAATAAATAAATAAATAAATAAATAAATAAATAAATGAGTGAATGAATAAATAAATAATTAATTAAATGAATGAATAAATAAAAAATAAATAAATGAATAAATGAATGAATGAATAAATAAAAAATAAATAAATAAAAAATAAATAAATAACTGAGTGAATGAATGAATAAATAAATAATTAAATGAATGAATGAATGAATGAATAAATAAATAAAAATAAATAAATGAATAAATAAATGAATAAATGAATGAATAAATAAATGAATAAATGAATAAATAAATGAATAAACAAACAAAATAAATAAATGAATAAAAAAATACAATTATAACAAACTTGAATGGTCAAAACATGACATCGAGTTACTGTTTATATACTTTTTTTTGCATTTTAAATATTGTATTTCATTTAATTATAGTAATCACATTTACATTTATCTTAAATGTACTTAATAACAAATAATCTATTAACAAATCTATTTCACTTTATTGAGCAAATTCTGAAGCAGTTGCTGCTGAGATGATTTGATCACACATAAAACCCACAGCCTTCCCCAATTTACCTTAGAAACACCACCAATTACACACATTTATTCACACAACGTCTCAAAACGGCCCACATTTTGTCTTACATTTTTGTATTATGCAAAAGATCTTTGTTAGATTTAAAATTAGCTCTTGATATCTATAAATTCCAAGAATGGTTCAACAAAGCTAAGTCGGTTAGCCGCATGACAGAGGTGTATTTAGTGTGGGCAGATAAGAGCAAAAAAAAGTATTGATAGCAAAACCACTTTACTAATCTTCAAAGTGCAAAACCAAACCTCACCTAAATAAGATATTCTTCAAACCAACGTGCAAGATTCTGTTTTTTGCTGAAGGCTGCGCTAACAACGCTAGGCTAATGAGAACCTCATGGCTCGAGTGGAGCTCAAGTGGGACCTTTTGCTTTACAAACAGACACACTTGCGTGCTCACGGAAGAAATGCATGCGCACACACACGCTTTTCTGCTAATGAGGTGAAGCCTTAGCAAATCTGTTTGCTTTTCTCACCTCACCCCCTCATTACGGCCTACTTCAGACACCCGCAAACCATCATCATTCACCGTTATTCACCAGAATGAGAGAGAAAAGGAGAAGAAAAGGGAAAGAGAGAGAGAAATGTGTGCTAGATCCTCAATTCTGAAAGACTGGTTATTATGCTTCAGACAAGCATTTTTACATTGACTATAGTGATCAATTAGCTATTCAGTCAGATTTGAGGAAGGCTTTTAGGAAAAACCTTAAAAATTTGCTCAAAAAAGTTTTTTCAAGCTGAAAAATATGGTCAAACTCAAACGTTGGATTCAGTTTTTCCCTATTCATTTAATTCAAATAATTAACCGAGAAATTGGGTTGAAATAACCCATCATTGAAATTGAGTTGTTTGACTGTCTAGTCAAACAACCAGTCACCAGATTTTAGGAAGGCTTTAAACATTTTAGGAAGCATTTTAGGAAAAAATGAAGGAAAACCTTCAACCTTTTAGGAAGGCTTTTAGGAAAAACTTTTAAAAATACACTCAAAAAAGTTATTTCAAGCCAAATAATATGGAAAAATATGGTCAAACTCAAACCTTGCATTCAGTTTGGCCCTACACATTTAATTTAAACAATTAACCCAGAAATTGGGTTGAAATAACCCAGCATTCCAATTGTTTTCAATTAAGACAATCTCCAGTCAAACAACCAGTCACCATTTACACCTCTTACATCTTCTAGATCCTCAATTCTGAAAAACTGCTTATTATGCAGGACTTCTGACAAGCATTTTTACATTGACTATAGTGATCAATAAGCTGTTTAGTCAGATTTTAGGAAGGCTATAAATAATTACACTGGTTTTGGGTTTGAAATGTGTGAATATTTAAAAAATGTAACATTCATGTCAGCAAACTTAAAAAGCAGCACAAACAAGACCATATATTAATAGGTATACGGATGTATGTACTACACTCAAAAAAAGACTTGTATAAAATGAGCTGAAATTACAATTCTGAAGAGTTTTTTTGGAAAGCCTTTTTTTTTTTTACTCTATTAATGTTTTATGTTCAATCTAAATCTTAAATTAGATATATTAACTTAATGGATTTGTTTTAGGACAACATGAATGAATTGTGTGGAACCCTACATTTTTACAGTCTGTAATGTTTACATTTATTAAACAAATTTTGAGATTTTTCGCAGCAAATTCCTTATCTAATGTTGGAGGGAAAGAAAACAGTTTGACATATTGAGTTTTTTAGATATTTGCTTGCATGAAAGGTCACTTTTGCAACACTCTAAAAGCGAAAATCAAATTTAAAAGCCAAAATAAGACGATGTATTTTGTAAGAGTTTTTAATACAACAGACATCTAAATATGTTGTATGTTGTATCAAAAACTTTTAAATATTTTGGTACATGTAAAAACTGATTTAATATAAAATATATTAAATAAATATCTAAACCAAATATAAAACTATTGCTCCAATTTTGCTAATCAAATTCTGAGGTATTTCACAGCCAAATTCCTGATCGCATGCTGATGTTGGCTAAACCCTTACAAACAGAAATAGGTCACCAAAGAATTATAGCGTATCAATTTTTATTCCGAGTCCTCAAATGACAGAGATGTTTGCTTGGGCACCCAGGAAAGAAACGCTTCACCCTCTTTGCGGCGGATGAGGTGCAGACAGATGAGCAGAAATCTGACGGTGGAAAACTCCCTTCACTTTCTCATGGAGATTAATCACTTAAGAAGATTGCCTTCAATAGCGATGCTGTTAACAGGATTGCTCTAGCTAATGTTCCTTATTTAACATATCCCGGTCTGACTGAAAAGTGGCACGTTTTCATCTCAAAAGGATCATCCTGAGAGACAAAGGCTGAGAGATGATGGTTCACTTTCTTTCCTCCTGTTTCTCAGCAGGCAAAGTTGCCCACCAAGAGGCCTGGTGCTTAGCAGGGGGGCTACGCGTTATTTTCTGTTTCTTTCAGCTTGAACGACGCAAATGTATTCCTTTCTTTTCCCTTTATAGCTCCGATACTTTTATTACTTTATAAAATGTTGTTTTAATATTCCACTTTAAAACATTTCACGATTGATAAGTCACGAAAATATGTTTTTCTTAATTTAACTTAATAAAATTTGTTACAACTTAATTGTTTTAAGTCATATGAACTGATTTAAGTCAGGTTTTTTTTAATGTAAGTTAATTCACTTGTAAAGTTACCTCCATTAACCCTTTTAATCCCAAATATTCCCATGTATAGCTCCAATACTTTTATCACTTTGTAAAATGTTGTTTTAATATTCCACTATAAAACATTTCACGATTGATAAGTCACGACAATATGTTTTTCTTAATTTAACGTAATAAAATTTGTTACAACTTAATTGTTTTAGGTCATATGAACTGATTTAAGTCAGGTTTTTTTTTATGTAAGTTAATTCACTTGTAAAGTTACCTCCATTAACCCTTTTTGATCCCAAATATTCCCATGTATAGCTCCAATACTTTTATCACTTTGTAAAATGTTGTTATATTATTCCACTATGAAACATTTCATGATTAATAAGTCACAACAACATGTTTTTGTTTATTTAACTTAATAAACTTAGTTACTACTTATATGTTAAGTCATATGAACTGATTTAAGTCAGTTTAATTTAATGTAAGTTAAAATGGGTTGTAAAGTTACCTCCGTCAACCCTTTTAATTTTAAATATTCCCATTTATAGCTCCAATACTTTTATCACTTTGTAAAATGTTGTTATAATATTCCACTATAAAACATTTCATGATTAATAAGTCACGACAACATGTTTTTGTGTATTTAACTTCATAAAATTAGTTACAACTTAATTTTTTTAAGTCATATGAACTGTTTAAGTTTTAATTTAATGTAAGTTGGAATGACTTGTAAGGTTCCTTTCATTCAACTTAATAATAATAATAATTATACATTTTATTTGTATAGCACTTTTCCTACATGCATGCAACTCAAAGCGCTTCACAAACAACAAACAAGCATTTAAATCAACAAATAACAAGATGTATAGACAAATAAAGCAAAATAAACAACAAATATATACTCAGATAGAAGCATACATGTTCACGCATGTATGCATACATCTACACAATCACACACACAATAGTTCTCACATAAGAATATACATGCACACATCGTACATACATACACCTACACAATATAAATAAAATGCATACACTTTAATGTTCATACGCAATTTTAAAAAGGTGCGTCTTAACACGCTTTTTAAAAACATGAATGCTGGGGGATTCTTTCACTTCTTTTGGAAGACAATTCCAAAGTTTTGGAGCATAGTGGCTAAAAGAGGTGCCGCCAGATCGCATCAGATTAACAGAGTGAAATTCTAAGAGTCCAGCACTAGAAGAGCGTAGCAAACGGTTTGGATTATATTTCAATAAGCAATCAGAAATGTAAGAAGGTGTCATGTTGTGTAATGCCTTAACCCTTTTTACTCCTTAGGTCTCCCTAAATACGCAAACGTCATGCCTTTTTTTGATATTATATTGGTGATATTTAAGCAATTGTGGCCAGTGGCAAAAAAATACACTTAAAAAAGTTATTTCAAGCTAAATTGGGAAAAATATGGTCAAACTCAAACGTTGGGTTCAGCTTAGCCCTTTAAATTTAACTCAAATCATTAATCCAGAAATTAGGCTGAAATAACCCAGCATTCCAAAAAATGTCCAGTCAAACAACCAGTCACCATTTACACTTCTTCCATCTTCCAAAAACAATTGTTATGGGTGTGATTAAATAATCTTGGAAATTTAAGGCAACTTCTCATTTTTTACAGTGTTGTGAACATGCTGGCCACAAACACTAGTGATGATAAGTGGGCTTCATTGTGTTTATCTTTCCTTCTTTAACCTTTAAACCTCAGTCGCTAACTGTGAACGCCCGCTTTAGATGGAAGCCGTCTGAGAAATCGAGCACGTTTCCTTTCTCACTAGCTTATCATCTGAAAGCACAGTCTGACTCTAGTTCTCTACGAGTACTTTGCTCAGGGAGGAGAAAAGACACCAAAAATGAGACAAATCAAAAGTGAGAATGGAAAAAGGAAGATGCGAGCGCATGCTTTATAGGGCCAAAACGCTGTTTTCGTGAAGCATCCGTCGAAAGTGTCAACCAACACAAACTCTCACTAGAACTGAGAACATTCACCCTACGCCAGGACTCCTGTCAACTTCTCAAAAGTCTTTCTGAAACACGCACGCAAGTTCCTCAGAAGGAAGTGCTTCATTCACTAGTAGCAGTTTGTTGATGCCTTTTTTTACTTTCGCTCATAGTTTATGATACAAACATCGGAAATGGCTCATGCAAGTGTTTTTTTTTTATGTCAATGACCCCTAATTATGATTATTTTTTCTATAAAATATAGGCTTAAAGAGATTTAAACATACAAAAATTGAAATTTTTCAAACATATATAGTTGAAGTCAATTTTTTTTTCAAATATTTCCCAAATTACGTTTAATAGAGCAAGGAATTGTTCACAGTATTTCCTATAATATTTTTTCTCCTGGAGTCTTACTTTTTTTTCCGGCTAAAATAAAACAGCTTCTTATTTTTTTTAACAACCTTTTTAAGGTCAATGTTATAGGAGGGGGGCTAATAATTCAGGAGGGCTAATAATTCTGACTTCAACTGTATATATAAAGTTAAACTATTATCAAAAATGTTTTTGTTTTGGTAATCTTCAATCAAAGTCTGATTATTTGCAATGTACAAAAAGAAAGCCCCACCCCCTACTTCATATCCCATTTCAGTTGGAAGTATATTAACAAAGTCCCAGCAACTTCCAGTTCATATCAACTTTAGCCTCAAAAAACTATTTGGGTAATTACGCTGCCTGAAACCTGCTGTAAAGTTGTTGACTGCAGAATTGTGGTATGAAATAGATAGCCGTCCATCTGCAGTCGGGCCCATCTCCATCATCCGAGGCCTCATGTGCTGTTAATCAGCCTGGAGAAGGAGACTGACGTCAGCCGAGAGCCAGAGGAGGCGGAGGAGGAGGAGGCTTCCCTGTTCTCCAGATGTGGAGCAGAACCGGAGAGGGGAATAAAAGCGTGCAGTAAAAAGGATCTTGTAAAACAAAATGGACGCCTCTTTCCTCTCCTGCTCTTTAACAATCACAGATTCCTTCTTTCTCTGGAACGGAGGAGAGGCCTCCTTATCAGGAGCACGAAAATGCTTACGGTAACAATTTCACTGAATGCCCCGCTTTTGTCACGGTGAATTATGGGAGTGCGGAAAGCTTACCACAATTTTTTACCACGTCATACCATATTTTGAACAGATGGCAGATGTGCTGCTATAATCATAGCAGGCTGTTCTGTAGGTCTCAGCTTTAACAGTATTAGTAGAGTATTATTTAAAAATAAACATATACATACAAATATTTCCCAAGTCATGTTTATCAGAGCGATGAAATTTTCACAGTATTTTCTAAAATATTTTTTTATTCTGGAGAAAGTCTTATTTCTTTTAATTTAGCTGGTATAAAATCCTTTTACAATTAAAAATATTTCATTTTTTGGAACAATATAATTAAGAATTTTTTGGGGGGGAGGGGGCTACAGAACAAACTACTGTTGTCCAATAACTTACCTAAGTAACCTAGTTAAGACTTTAAATTGCACTTAAAGCTGAAAGATACTATGCTATGTCAAGTCTGAAACTATTTATACCCCTCTCAAATACTGACTCAAACCAAGCAGACACACAACGTCATAAGATGTTAATATTAGGTTAGATTTAGGTCGCCAGCATCTAAGGACAACATTATTTTGACATCCAACAATGACGTGAAATGACGTTGATGTTTTGTTAATTTTAGGTTGTGTTAGAAGGTGACCAAAATCCAACATCAAGCCAATATCCATAACCACCTCATATTGACGTCAAAAAGTCATATTGGTAACATCCACACAACGTCAAGCTGTAACATCATTAGACGTTGATATTTTGCATTGAAAAGTAACCAAAATGCAATGTCTGTGTGAAGCTGGACATTGACTTCAACCCAATTTTCATTTTCCAAACAAAATGCAACTTCCCACGACGTTGGGGTTAGTGCTTAATTTGAGCCAGATCTTGCCGGATCAAGTTCCGGGAAATGTCAGATATTTGTGTTTTGCTTTCTGGTAATTATTTCAAGTGATACGGCATTAACTTTTTTTTTTTACCCATTGTTGAACCATAACGTTATATAGCACAAAATAATTAAAGGTCGTTCAGAAATTTGATAAAAAAAATTTGTATTAACCTCTTAGTAATAGCTTCTTTCACAGAGTGATACTGGTAAATATCCTGAAAATTTCCAGAATGACTTTACCGGTAAATTGATAAAAAAGGTGTTCACACAGGCACGGACATTCCGGAATTTTTCCAGAAAAGACCGTTCACACATCTATTCCAAAATATCGGTAAATTCTGACATCATTAACCAGAAATGACCTATAAACAGCTGCGCTTGTATTTGTAAACATAGAAGAGGTCGGCCTTTTCTTGATGGTTTTACTTTTACTTAAAGCTTTAGCATTCATGCAGCTGCTTTATCCCAGAGACATCCAAAGGCAGAAACGTGAACCGCAGCAAAATGTTACAAATTATGTGGATGGATAAGTATTGTGAACAACTTATATGAAAACATATGGAGGAACACTTTCAGATGTCCAAATGTTAATATTATATGTGTGTGCTGGCGCTCACCGGCTCCTTCACATGCACACGCGTCAAGCAACTTAAGGAAGCAGAGCATAAATGTAAACAAACAGCGGTTTATAATAAGCATCTTATCTATATTTTTTGACACGGTTGGCATTAAGAAGGAACATAGAAATGTTATCTGACTAACATCTAGCAGATAAATGTGTCTGGAAAAATATTCAAAGGCTTTTTTTTTTCATAAACCACATGGATGTTAGTGCGTCTGAGTTCTCTCATTGGCTAAGATGTCTCACGTTGGCGCGTTCTAGATGTGAACGCGCTCTTTCCGGCAATCTTCCTTCTGCGTTCACACAGCACAGCATTCCGGAAAAATGTAATGTTAAGGTTACAACTTCTCTTTACGGAAAATTGGCGGAACGAATTTACTGGTATTTTTTAAAAAAGGGCCTGTTCACACATACAGATCTTTCTGGTAATTTTCCAGATAGGTCTGTATGTGTGAAAGGGGCTATTGTCTCTTTCCGAGAAAACTTCAATTGTGTGGTGGACATCGGTCACGGTAACTTTTATTTCCTAGTTTTGTCCCGGAAATGATCTATGTACAAATTAAGCACTTGTTGGGGTACAACGTCAATCCGACATCATGCTGACGTCCTGTGCCAGCTGGGAAAGTTTTTCTTTAAATTTAAATTAAATCAGAATTTTTCCCCACAATGATGCCTCTTCATCTTGTTATCTTTTGGGAGAACAAAAAGCAAAACTGCTGGTTAAATAAAAGTAACTTTTTCAGAATTATTATTTTTTTAGCTGTTTTAACACAAAAGCCATCTTTAAAACTTCTTCTAGTCTTTAACATTTCATTTGTAATATATTCAGATAAAATAAAGACGCTTTTTATTATTCTTATTTTCATCAGTTCTGAAAGCAGTCAATCCTCCCCTTTAGTGTTCTTCTTTAACCCTTGCCCTTTTGCCGCACGAGAAAACCTCTAAAGTAGACACTTTCTGACTTTCTGGTTCTCCTTCATTCTTCTTTCAAGCCATCCGTGCCCTGTTTCCACTTTACCTTTCAGTGACTCCCTCTGCAGTTCCTGGTCTAAAGTTAACAGCCTGTGTTTCAACCTGACCTGAGACTGACCCGGGCCGGGGCCGTTAGCAGGCCTGCGCTCATTAGGCTGCATTTGGCGTCATTAAACTGATTAGTCTTTGCTGATCACTTTTCAAGATAGCACTTAAAGTGGCTGCCTGTTATTCTTAAAAGGACTCCAGTCTGCCCCTCCTAAATTTTACAGTGTGAAGGGCCATAAAGCCAAACGGGTGTGAGCCGTTTCGTGGAGCGGTCGAGGGTTCGCGACCTCGCCAAAACAAGCACAGGTCTGTCTCTGCTCGGACGGGAGCTTCTTAACATGATGCTTACAAAAATATAATGTGAAAACAGATCGAATCATTTACACTATTTGTTATAAAATCTACAAAGTTTGAGGGAGGGGTGCCATTGTTTTAAATAGTCAAATGGTTGCACTGGGTGAGCTACTGCTATTTGCGATTGTTATTTATTACCACAACACAACTCATATAAAATAAAATACTGATCCATGATTTAATGGAAAAAAATGCTGAGTCAATTCACATACTATCCATCCTAAATAGTATTCGAAAACAGAACTAGTATGTTACAAATCATAGTATGTTGAAATGAGTATTTCAAAGTATACCCGAATGGCCTACTCTACTGCATAATCTAATGACTAATATTACCTACAATACATAGTGAGTTGGATGTGAATTAGATTACAACTACAAACGCAGGTTAAAAGTGTTGACACGTGAGACTGGCAGTTAAGTGGAGAGGGTTTGATAAAGATGCTTAAATGACTGTTAATTAATATCCAATTAAATATAAAAGAAATGGATGGTGTATTAAAATGATTGACAGGAATCAACGTAACGGTCCGTTAATGAGGAAGTAGTCCCAGAAGCTTGCATATCCTTCTTTTACACACTCAAAAGTATGTACTTTTACTTCACAAGAAAAAGACGTAGCATAAGTATAGGCGACTTGGGACGGACCAATTTAATAAATTTGGTCACATTTGAACCGTCCTGAAAATCACAACACTTGTTTCTTGTTTCACAACATTTCTTTCTCCCCCTGATGTTGTTGTTGTTGTCGCCTTTTCTCCGGTGCCTTGAGGTCTTGAAAAGCAGATTTTTGTGAGCTGGGTCAAGCGGTCACTCTTAGGCTCTGGTGAATTCATAGGCATAATGTGGCTTGCAGGACATCTGGCACCTATAAAGTGGCACGGCCATCTAACCTTTGGTCTTCACAGGGGTGAAGGGTCCTAATAAATGCACGGTCATCATCTCAAGGTCATACGTTCATTGTGTGCAATACAATTCAAGACTGAGGTGTTTATATCTGAGATGTTTATGTGAGGGGCTGTCAAAGAAGAGCTCACAAATGGGAGCTGAGTGACGAAAATCTGTTTATTTTAAAACAAAAATGTATTTGTTTAAATATGAATTTTATCATAAATAATGAGAAATTGCTTATATAGTATATTAAACATATTAATATTTAATGTAATAATTAAAATAAATATATATGTACATTATGTGCCTATTAATTAATTTAATGAATTTATTCTATTTTTCTCTTACTGTATTTCAACTAATAATAGTTATTAACAGCCTTATGAATATTTTATAGCTATATATATATTTAATTATTACATGTACAAATTTAATTTTGACTGAATATTTATTTTGTATATGTCATTTAACATAACATTTCAATAAGATGTCATTAGAAAATGTGCAAATATATATGTGTGTGTGTGTGTGTGTGTGTGTGTGTGTGTGTGTGTGTGTGTGTGTGTGTGTGTGTGTGTGTGTGTGTGTTATATTTTACATGTACTTTATTTTAAGTTTTAATTTTAATTAATTATAATAATAAGGCTATAGTATTTTGTCCATATATTTAAATACATTTGCATAAATACTTAAAATAAAATGCATAAAATATACTCCAAAGTCAAATCACTTCACACTAATAGCACAAGATAACATTTGAGCAGAAAGTGCTGAACTACATACACAGTTTGCAGCTCTAGTTTATGCAGTGTGTGAAAGGGTCAGAAGCACAGAGGCAATAAAGGCCGCTTTTGTCCCCAAGCGAGATTCACTCTCTCTGCCTGAGCCATTATCACCAATTAGAGCGTCTGTCCTCATTTTTTTGGGACGCCTCTTCTCTTCTCTTCTCTTCTCTTCTCTTCTCTTCTCTTCTCTTCTCTTCTCTTCTCTTCTCTTCTCTTCTCTTCTCTTCTCAAGCACAAACACCTGCCTGAGGAAAAGCTTCTGCATCGTGTGTCCTTCTGCCCTTCATCACAAAGAAATATGAGCCACAAACTCATGTTTAAAGGAAACTGAAAGAAAGGGGACAGTTGGGACAGTTGCACTTTTGTTACGGGGAGAAAATTTTTGTGATCAGAAGATGATCCTCCTTCTTGCCACACAACTCTTAATGTACCTGTCAATTAACAATTGAATCTGTGTTCATTCATTTACAGCAGTTGTTTTCAAATCTGTTTGCATTGGCAAACTGAAATAGTCTGCTACTGCTGATCGATAAAGATAAAAATTTTATATTTTTGTCCACTTTTGCACATAAGAATAAGAAAACATACAAAAAAAATTAATTACATTTGATTTTATTATTTTATTTTAATGAAGAATAATAAACTGCATTTAAAATATTTATATAATACAGAAAAATTATATAATATAATATAATATAATATAATATAATATAATATTAGTATAAAATAATATAATATAATGCAATATAATTATATTATATTATTTATAATTAAGTAAAAATGCTAAAAATACATAATCATAAAAAATTTTTAATGCATATATTGTTAATATTATTAATTATATTATTATTACAACAAAGATACATAATTACATAATAATGTTACATAAAATATTAAAATACTGTTAAATATATAATTATGAAATTATAAATTTATATTATTATATATTTATATTTATTATATAATTATAGTTACATTACTATATCCATAATTAATCTTAATATGTTTTGGACAAATTCCTACAGAGATTGAGCAAACAACATTTGCACTGGTTTGCAAAACAACAAATGAAGCAAGCATAAACAAGATTTACCATAAACAGACGGCTTAGCAAAAGCTAGAAAAGAAAACTTAAGAATTAACTTTCTAAAGGTCTATGAAATGATTTATGACTGAAAACATTACACCAAAATGCACTGCACTACACTATCATATGATTGCTATTAAGTGACTATTCATTTGCCTCTTAACTTCTCCCTACCATCCATTCCCAAAGCTATACATCTGGTTTACAGCTTCACATAATCAAATGTACTGCCATAATTTGCACATTTCTATTACAATGAGCTCAAATAACAGGTTCTCTGTCTCTCGAATCAATGATTGTAGGTGTTCTGCATGGACTTTTTTTTGGTACCAAAAGTATTTGTTCCGTGTATTACACTGAATCTCTATGCCAGATCTTTAGATGCATGTAACAGCTGGCTAATGCTATTAGTTTAGGACATTAAGGAGGGGGATGAAATCATTACATGCTAGTCAGATAAGCCTGTGTAATGAAACACAAAAACATCCCTTCGGTTTGCAATGCAGACCAACGCGGTTAACCTGTTGAAATACAGATGAAACTACTGTAAAGTTCAATATCATTTGTATGACTATTGAGAAGGGAAATAAAACTTTGATGATAATGCTACACACGCTAAGCTGAAGTGAGCCTCAAGAGACTGCGGTTGAACACGAAGACGGACACTCTTTAATTGCACTAGAAGTGAACGTTTCTATAGAGAAGGCTGTTAAAGTGAATAGTGTGCACTTTGTGGTTGATAAGCCTTTCGTGCCAAGTTGAGGTGCTGATTACCTGTTGTTGACGATAATCTGAAAAGCGGCTTTAGTGGGTTTAAAGATGCGGAGAACCGGCTGCTGCCGCAACCTGGAGAGAGGTCTCACTGACTGGAGGTGATATCACGAGTATGCCACAACTGAGATGGATTAGACAGGGGCATTGATTAAACCTATTGATTATCTAATCTTCTTCTGATTGTAATTTTAACTCTCTTGCGAGTTGGACTCCTCCTCGGAGAGCAAACTCCCCTTGTGTGATGAGCGTGGTGTTGTGGTGGAGAGTCTGGCTGCATCCACATTTGCATACCATCCGTCCTAAATATTATGCAAATGGGGACTAGTGCTCCCAAAGCAAAACTAGCCAATACTAAAGGTGCCAGAATTGTGTGCTATTTCAGGTGTCTGTATGTCATACCTGCCAACGTTTGTCTCTGAAATTCCGGGGGAATGTCGGAGGGGGTCTTGAAGAGGTTGTTTGTCTGAATACACAGTTGAGAACCGGGTAAGTAACTGTACCATGGACAGAGTTTCGGGTGGCCGTTGCGATCAGATACTATACCAAAGTTGGCAACCAAGGAGTGTTACAGACTGTACCAAAAAAGAGGACCGGGGAGAATTACGGGAGTTTTCCGGGAGAAATAACAAAACGGGAAGGTGGCAGGAGATGGGTCTGAAATACAGGAGACTCCTGGGAAAAATGGGAGTGTTGGCAGGTATGGTGTATGTGTACATTAGGCGTAATATTACTGACAAGCTTCTTGCACTGCAGACGAGAATAGGACTGCCTAGGACTATTAGCCATTTCTGTGGTTAGAAAATGTTAGGACATGTAAAGCCTAAGGCAGTTTTTGATTAAGGTAGATGCTAACAATAATAGCAACAAACTAGTGAATAGTCCCCAGCTAGCAAACTATGGAACAGCTCTGTGTAATATGAATGCGCCTGCAGCAGCCATGATACAGCAGCATGTATCAAGTTTCTTGATTATTATGCTGGAATGAGAGTATAGTTCCTAGCCGTATTGGCCTAGATAATAGCAACTCCTCGATCAGCTGAATACAAACTCAATTGTTTAACTGTAGATGACTTGTAAAATAAGCCAATTTCCAAAAGTTTAAATAAACTGTTTACATATTGGCAATAATAGGCCAATTTTATGCAATAATTCTTACCCATAGCCCCTTTACAAAACACGTTTTCATGGTTATGAAAAATACAGGAATCTTCTATCATTTCCAATCAGTCACTGAGTAAAATGAAGTGGCCGCAGTAAAAATAGTGCAAAACTGTCCTGAACTACCACTCCCACGTCGTGAGCAGCCACACAGGCACAAACATCACCGCAGAGGCCAAAGGTGCTTTGCTAGCAGCATGATAAGCTAAGACCAGTGGCGAGGGCCTCTTTCTGAAGCTGAAGGAAACAGTTTCAGCCCTATCTCAATGACAACAGAGGCCTCTCCTCTTCCCCCTCCCAGCCCTCCATCTCTCATGTCGTCCACTTCTCAGAACAGATCTCTCGCTCGCTGATACGGTGAGGCACACCATTCAGTGCAAGCTAATGTCACACTGGTCAAGGTACTTGGAAGCAGAGAACTGGACTAAAAGGGTAAGAGAAAAAAGAGAGAGACAAAGAATGGAGGGATTAAAAGAAAGAGGGTTGAGTAATTTGGAGTGACAAGCCTGTGGTGGTGTGTCAGGCCTTCAAACAACAGGGTTGAGTGAGTAATAGTTGAGGAAAAAAATGAAAGAGAGAGACAATAGAAAGAGGGTTGAGCTTTGCTTTTCAAACCTTCAATGTTCCGTTTATAAAAAAAGGAAGGAAAACATCTTCGGAGATTGCCAAAAGAGAGCTGCCTTTAAGAGGTGACCTGTGATCAAAGCCACCAGTGCATCCCAGATCCCTCCTGTTGGGAATAACCTACCTCTCCCTTTCTCTCCTCCTCGGGTCTAGTGTAATCTCTCCACATCAGCCCATTAATATCGCAGATTATATCAGTCTTTAAAAAGCCCTAGATTTGCCCTCTACGGGGCCATCCTGCCGAGGCCAGTCACTGGGAGGAGGGAAGAGTAAATGCAGCCATGCGTAAAAGCATTACGCTAAACTAGGCACGGCTACTCTGCGTGGCACTGCAGAGGCTGTCAGGCGCACTGTTATGCAGTCTGATCCATAATAGAGCGAGAGAGAGTTCGCCACACTTAGCTGAATCAGGTCACACACTAGCAAGCACACAGATGCAGACGCAAAAACCCCACCTACGCACTGACAGACATGTACATTAATTGATGACACTTTCACTCTTAAACCCTAAATAACCTTTAAAAATCTGAATATTCAAATTCTTCAAGCCCTTGGAGAATAATTCAGAATTTTCAGCTTCTTATTCTGAAAATGTAAGAGCATAGACAGTGGCGTTGCTGAGAATTCTGGTCCCTGTGCACAATATTATTCCTTTAGTTTAGAGCAGGGTCACCAAACTTGTTCCTGGAGGGCCGGTGTCCTGCAGATTTTAGCTCCAACCCTAATCAAACACACCTAAACAAGCTAATCAAGGTGTTACTAGGTATACTTGAAACATCCAGGCAGGTGTGTTGAGGCAAGTTTCAGCTAAACTCTGCAAAGACACCGGCCCTCCAGAACTGAGATTGGTGACCCCTGGTTTAGAATGAAATATTATTAAGAAATGATTGCCAAAACAAATGCAAACTTAACAATATCAATTACACATCAGTGAAAAAGACTTCTAATTTATGACTTACTACAAAGCCAGCTAGCTCAGATCACCTGATAAAATGCTAATTCCCTGTCGCATGCTACACCCTGATCCTTGGTCAGGCTCCATTGCTTCACTTCTGTAATTAAAGAACTTGGACACTATGAAACCTCACTCCAGCATGATGGACAGTTGACCCACACCATCGGGATTGGCTTTCACGGAACGAGCGACTAGCCGTCTTGAGTGTGTGAGACCATCACACACATGCGGTTTACATGTCTGCATGGCTGCACGGTAGACCTGTAATGTTACCTTACAGGGTTACAGATGCCTACGCAACCCCATGCTGTAATGGTTAGTGTCATTTTTAGCATTGGCCGGAGTAGTAAAAAGGTCAGAGAGTCCAAGTTTAAATAAATAAATTCAACAGGAAAGTGGTCAATTAACAGACAAACAAATCTGATATTATTTAATTGGGAAAATGGTCATTTCCAGTCAAATTAATGCAGCATGAAAACAATGAGTTGGGTAACCCCCTTCAGTAATGCAATTATTTCCTGCATGAGCACACCAGCAAAGCCCTCTTTACCGCCGCACGTCTACAGCAGGGTAGGAGATTGTGTGAGCGAGCATTTCAGGCCCACCAGCCAGGAAGCAGTCAGTGGAACTCTTATTTAGCACAGGAAGCTAAGATTTGCTTAGCAACCACATTAACTCTCCTGTCACAGAGGTATTTGGAATTATACCTCTTTAGTGACAGCCGGGCGTGCACGGGCAGGCACGTAACACACAGACGCGCATTTTCCTGATATTTGAACTCACAGAGGAAATACCACTCCTGAGACGCTCAGCAGGAAAAGGTCTGAGCGCTGCTGTGCACAAAACTGGCACTTTCCCTACAATAAATTCCTGTACGTGCCATTCAGGACTGTATTTTTAATGCTCTTAAACACACAAGTTCTTGATTGGCATTGGCACTAACATCCATGGCGTCTTTCAGAATTCATCACTGAAAGTTTTCTTGTGGAACCCAAAGTGGTTCTGTTGTTTTAAAAGTCAGTACATTCAAAGCCAGACAAAATTCAGGCTCTTAACTAGGAGAATGGTGTTTTTCTCCCACAGACAATCTATAGGGTCTTTGACTGCGATCAAGTGATAGTTTGACTCTGATAGATAGTTTCTATCATGGGCCGGAGGAGATTAACGAGAGAGAGACAGGAAGTCGAGCCAGTTCCACTCAACAGAAGCTGAAGAGGTTGGCCGATATGTTATCGAAAACTAAATAAACATTTATCAGCGTGCATGCTCTGCTCGGCCCAATCACTTCCCCGTCTCTGCGTCTGGGGCCCCAACTCAGGTTTCAAAGTTCAGCCGCACAATTTACTTGCCAAACAAATCCTGAACTCAGTTGCCATTAAATACGAGTGTGAGTGAATGGCTGTGATCATCCTTGGTCAATGTGGCATCAATCACACACAACAAGCCAGTACGTGATAGGGTTTGCTCGCTATCATTTGCCGGTTTTCACACAATGATTTCACAAGAGCAATCACCTTTGGCTGAGAGGATCGCTTGTTTACACAAGTGTCAATGTGAAATTAAACACTTTTCATGCAGGCTTTTTTTTAGCCCGGGCTTTTGAAATGAGCAGAGAAGAAAAACACAAGTGCACGCCTTTTACTGAATGAGTTTGCTTTACAATCTGCTCTTTTGATTCCTTTCAAGTTGGTTAACAGTGTCGAAATGTTCCAACAACTGGCTCCTGAGCAAATTCAACAGTTCCTGCTTGGTGAGGGCTTTTGTGGATGGCGAATTGTTGCGCTTGTTGGTGCTGCTGATGTTGTTTGGCAGCCCTTGTCTTTGGGAGAGGGCAGTACAAAGGAGCTTTGATTGGAGTGTGTGTTTGTTCGAGTTGTGCTGACATCTGTGTGTCTGTGTGTGTGTGTGCTCATGAGTCTCAGAGTAGTGCTGGCCTCGCTGAACGCTCAGCAGGTTGACTAGAACATGCTGGCTCTTTCCCTGGAAGCCGCCAGCATTCTGTTCCAAATGAGTTCAGCTCGGGGAGAGCCTTCGCTCTGGGGCACAATCACAAGGCTTACTGTTACAGGCATAAAAGAGGGGCGAGGGGGATGGGACCTGTGAATGGGGACAGGAGAGATCCATCCGGAATGAGAATTAGGGAAAGAGAGGCAAAGAGGAAGTGAGCGATAATATCTTATAACATTGTCATTATTTACTTCTTTGGGACTCTCTATTATTCATTATCTACTCACCTCTCGACCTCACTAGTCTATCCACCAACCTCCCTTCCCACCTACCAACCTTCTCACTTATCAAACTACCTACCAAACTCTATACCCACTGGCCTACCTCCTTGCCCATCTATCTAACTGCTTCTCTAGCCATCTACCTATCTACACATCTCTCTATTGACCTCCATACTATCTAACTTCCTGTCCATCAATCCACTGAACTCTCTACACACTAGCTGATCTGCCTACCTGCCGATCTGCTTCTCTACCCACTGACCTATCAATCTAGCTAATGATCTCTACCCCAAAATATCTACCAAGTTTAAAAACAATAATTTGGCTTTGCACAACACAACTTTCAAAAGCTTACCAACTGAAAACATCACACCAATGGTCTGAGCCAGAGCCAAATTAGCCTGCAATGACAACATTCAAGATCCCCGTTTCAGGTCACTGTGTAGTTCATCTAGAGCAGGTCTGACAAACTGAATAGACCTTAGGTAAATGGAGAGCTCCAGGAAGTGGAAGAACTGGCTGAGGCCCAGTGAGTGCGACTACACCCAGGCAGAGGAGTGATCTGGGCCTCCTCAGGAGACAGTTTGAGCAGCAGAAAAGAGACGGGTCCGATTTCATCCGATAAGCAGGCAGAGCTGGAATAAGGTCCCTGCACAAGGGACATAGAGAGTGTGTGTTCTTTTGTCATCGCTGCCAAAAACTACACACTCAAGAATAAAACCTGCTGGCTTGAATCCTTTCTTTTACTTTCATTTTTACTCATAAGTGTCTGTCTATCTACCTATCATTAAGCTTATCTTAGTCAAAGTTTATCAAAGTTTGTCAAGGAAAACTTATTTTGTCTCCTCTCTGCTACCTCAATGAAAATTTAATTTAGCAACTGGAATTACAACATCCTCAATTCAGTTATAAATGGCACACTACCTGATGTGGAACAAAAGTGTAAGTTGTGGAAAAGCCATTTCATAATAAAGAGAATGTGGCAGCTGTGTGGCTGGAGAGATATTCAGAAAACACTGAGCTGAAACCTATTATTGTGGCCAAACGAGACAGAAGTCTGTGTCATTGGAGAGCTGTTGTGTCTTTAAGGAAGGACAGAGGTTGAGCTGTTTTGTCTCTGTGTCTGAAAGAAGGTAAGAATACTCGCGGACACACACACACATACACACACACACACAGTCAAAATGCCTTCACATATGATGTCTAAGGAGAAGGCATCAAATTCAGGAAGCCCAGTGTAACATCAGAATGTGCTTCCTGCAGCAATCAATAGATCTCAGGGCCATACACCCCCACACATGCACAGACTTTAACAAGGGCGTGAGCGGATAAACAAATTGCCCTTGCACTTTAATCAGACTTAGAGGGAAACAACAAGCCTTTTGCAAAATTTATGTAATCGTTGCTTGAAGAACAGCTTCGCCATTTCACTCTGGTTTTGTTTTAAAAGCCACTCTGCGATCGACCGAACCACTTATGCTCGGTCAAAGCCAAATCGCAGTCAAACTGAAATATTGCCTGCTTTAAAAGACACCTCATCTATCTATCTTTAATAGCGATCATATTTATGGTCATTACGAAGTATCAAGTGTTTAAATATGCTTATACTTTGAATACGAATACTTTTGAAGTGTCGGCCAGGTCCGAGTGAAATCATTCAAGAGATACATTGAGTTGTAGATCGATGGAGCTCCTCGCAGCCGTAGAGAGACAGCGTGAAGCTGATGCTAATTGAGACAGAAGTGAATTGATAAGGCCTGGGCTGCATAATAAGCTTGCTTGAAGCTAACACAGGCTAATGCGTCCATTAGCGTCTGTGAAGAGATGGATGGAGCAACGGATGGTGATATGGAAGGGGGAGCAAGCGAGATGAATGGAATGAAAAGACACTGTTTACCCTATTCAACAATTCTGGACAGATTTGTATGAACTAAAATGTAAAAAGAGCCTTTGCTATCTCTTGGACTATAGCGTTTGCTGATTTGTCTGGGGAAATATTCCACTTTAATTTAATTTAAATTGATGTGCAATGCAAATTGAATTTGATCAAATATGAAATTAGCTCTCCAGTGTGGTGTGAACACAGGTAGAACACCGACACAATGATGTTTTCTTGAAGCCTAAATTCTTTGAGGCTTGGTTAATATTTAGAAATCATCTCAAATGCAGAAAAGCTAATTGATGCTTTTATGACTTCTAGGCTGGATTACTGTCGTGCTCTGTTCGCTGGTTGCCCAGCATCCTCTATTAATAAACTTCAATTAGTGCATAATACAGCTGCCAGAGTTCTTACCAGGTCTAGAAAACATGACCATATCACCCCAATTTTATCCTCCTTACTCTGGCTGCCTGTTAAGTTCCGTATTGATAATAAAATACTGCTTCTTACCTATAAAGCTTTAAACAATCTAGCTTCTGTTTATCTAACCAACCTTCTGTCTCGCTACAATCCAACCCGTTCTTTAAGATCTCAAAACTCAGGGTTTCTGGTAATACCTAGAATACCAAATTCTATTAAAGGAGGTCGAGCCTTCTCATTTATGGCTCCTAAACTCTGGAATAGCCTTCCTGATAATGTCCGAGAAAAGATCGTGTCTAAAAGAAGCTTGGATTCTCTTGAGGTTTTTTTATCCTTCACTTCGTCAATTGGTGAAGTTTGTTCCTCACCACTGTCGCCACTGGCTTGCTTGGTTGGGACTTGTGGAGCTGCGCATCGATGGATTTGCTCTTCAGTGTTTGGACTTTCAGCAGTGAAATTTAAACCACAATGAACTGAACTAAACTGAACTTCAACTCTAAAAACTGGACTGACACAGTTTCAATTTACTAGAACTTCTATGCTAAGCTGCTTTGACACAATTTACATTGTAAAAGCGCTATAGAAATAAACATGAATTGAATTGAACTGAAATGCTTGCCAGCTTCCCTCCATGCATTTCTTCAATAGAAGAGCAGATTTATAGAGCATAGTCTTGAACTAAGTGCCTGAAAGCAGAATGTTGTTGACACGGAATTGTATAAAACAGCAACTACCTTGACCTACTGATACGACAGATTGTTAGAAGCCAAGGTAAAGAGATAATTAAACAGACTGATAGGCCTAATAGTGAGATAAAGGTCAAAGTGAAGAGTGAAAAAGAGAGAGGGGATACATCAGACTTGTACTACAGAAGTCTGCACTGCAGCGCAGATGTAAATAGTAGTAACCTGTAATTAGATCTCTCCACTGGTGCGATTTATGTCAGACTATGTACTTCAGTGAGACAGCCGTATAGAAAGTACACAATAAAGTATTGTCAGATATAGGATGCCCCTTTAAAACCAGGCGGACTAGTTGGAGGGTACAATTATCCTCAATTTCCTCTTGGAAAAAAAAGCAGGCTGAGATTGTGTTCGGCTTTCTCTCCGATTCCATGTCTGTGTGTGCTTGTGTTTGCATGTGAGTGTGTGTGACAGTCCTTTTCAAAGCGAGATTACATGCGTGGGCAGGCGAGGAGTGGTTTCAGACAGTAAATCAATGGATTCCACTGTAGTGGTGGTGTAGGACGTCTGCAGGTTAGCGCCAAGCGCAGGGGGAGCCATGTGGCTTTAACCTGAGCCTTTACCTCCCTTCACTGGCACACACACACACACATACACACAGCTCTAGTTTCACACACATTGTTTTATTTAGCATGTCCACTGTCAGCTCATTTGGAGGAGTGGTACCAGGCTGGAATAGTATTAATTGCGAGGGATCTATGACCTACGATCGCTAACCAGAGGCACAGTGGTAGCCCGGATGCTAATGGTATTAAATGCCATTGTTTCCAACGCTTTTAATTCACCTGGAGTAAGCCGAGAACACACAGACATTTGTGTGTACACAACCTCCTTCAACCCTAAAACTTTTTCTGAACTTCTGATTGGTTAAGAGATGTGTCTAATCTCTTTTAAATGATTCCTATTTAAGGATGCACAACATAGAAATTTTGGCTGATACCGCTATCTCTTTATATTTGGAAGCCGATAACCAGTATATAGTCCTATAATTATAAACCTTGATATGATTTTTTCTAACCCTGATTACAAAAACAAAATAAATTGGACCATTTATTTTATTTACAGCCTTAACTGCAGAAAATAAGGAAACACCTAAGTTTTTCTTTTTTGCAAAATCATTTACAAATTGCAATTCTGATGTTTCCTTTCTAAAACTAAAACCCCCCTAGGTAACACTTTATTTTGATGGTCCATTTGAGTATTAGTAGACTGTCTGCTTAATGTCTGTTGATATTGCTGCTAAACAAACATTTAACAAGAAACTTAGCAAGTACATGTCAACTTACACTGAAGCCTGATTTCTACTTTTGCCTGGCACCGCATCGGGCACCTCACGAAACAGACGAGGCTTTTATACTTGACGTGTTCGCCGTTGCTATATTCTTTAAAACGACAGGGGGGGGCGGTCAAAAGAAACCCACCGTAAAATCAGACGGATAACCCTAGAAGTAGGAAGTTTCCGGAACTACATCATATCATTAATATAATTCAATATTTTTTAACTAATTATTTTTATTATTCTTATAAATTAATTTAATGATTATAAAGATTTTTATAACCATTCAAGATTTTTTTAAAATCAAACTTTGACGCATCACTGCTTTTGTTCATATCTCGAACAGTTCTACCTATTTAAATTTATTAAAATATTAATGACAACAGAATATGGGTGGCTCTACAAATATATTATTTATTATAGAAAGAATAAACCATTATCACTAAAAAAGTCCAAAAAAAAACAGGGCATCAGAATGTTGTAAGCCGATAGGTACAAATATACTTTTTTTGTTATCAAATAAATAATTTTTTAATTTTTAATTATAGTTTTGTAACTATTCAATTATTTTAAATTCAAAATGAATGGTGAAAATGCTTGGCTTGGCTTTAGCAAACTTATTCCAAAACTTTTATAAAAACTTTCCTTCTTTCCTTCTACTGTTGCAATTTCTAGCCAAGAATTATTGGTCATCTGGTTACCTCTATGATCACACATGGACGAATCATAAAGATGTCTGCACAGGCGTACCTGTTTCAGACAAAATCTCTTCAACATGATTCATTATTCAACTTAAATAAAACGCGGCGCCACGCAAACTGTTCACTCGAGTCTTAAAAAAATTAATGCGCTCCGCCAGCCGAAATCATGTCACGCGGACCCAAAGCAAACACCGCAATGATGTCACATTCGCCGAGCGCACTCAAGCGAACTAGCGGACGCGTCGAGTATAAACCAGGCTTAACCCTAACAGTCTACTTATAATCAACAGTCTAACTTAAATTCAACAAACAGACCATCAAAAAAAAAGTGTAACCAAACCCTATACTTGTCTTTCCCCTAGCAAAAATTTTCACAAAGTGTGCATTTTCTCTGTGAAACATGTAAATTACAATGGACTCAATATTTTAATGAAACAGATATATAATGCAATGAACATTATTTAAGATGTATGGGCAAAATTCTGATATCATGTTGACTTAATGGTCTAACAGTGTAAATGCTGGACCTTGTAATATTTGTAATATGTGTGTCTAATAAAACCAAAAATGAGCAACAGATTGTGTTCCTGTACTTTACAGGTAAACACACTGTATAAAAATGTACTTCAGTAAGAACTCTGAATGGTCATGCACCCCACCGGCATCTGTCTCATAAATCAATTTAACTAATTGTGAATCTGAAAATGAAATAGAATTTGTTAACCGCAATGTGAAATGATTTGAAAACCGCAACGTGATTCATGTGGGCCACCGACTAGCACGCCATTGTTAGCGCTTGACAGCAGAGGCTCCGGTGAGAGAAAGAGCGGGGGAAGGGAGCTGTTGAACAGAGACAGACATTCTTTTGTTACCTGTTCAGCAAAACCAAAATAGCCTGCAGGCTTTAAGGCTGGAACTGATACACCGCGTCCCTTAATCAAAGAACAAAATGACAAGCTTTCTGTGTCACGCCTAGCACTGCCTCTCCACTACAGCCGCAGGGCTTTAACTGGCAGCCATCTTTAGCAACACAAACCAGGAAGTGAGGAAACGATTATTTTGTTGTGTCTGAGGCAAAGAAATGAATTTTTCAAACGTATTCAGAAAGTATGTGAGGAGAAAACAAAAGTTAGCATTAGCTTAAGTACTGAAATACAATATCAACTAGCAAAACCATTCCCTTGCAGATGTTAAATGAATATTTACACAACAGTTTGTGATTTTAAAAGTGAATAGCGCTATTTGAATGTAAAATGTTACAATTTTTGTTGCTTGTTTCTCTGTTAATGCTACATATTAAAGCATTAAACGATCACTATACAAATATCTACTGTATATTAGCATCTACAACAACAATGCATGCTAATGTTTGTTATAAGCACCTCTTAAAAATTAACTATACAAAAAAAAAGAAAAAAACCCTACATATTTAGCAGGGTATTTGTAGTAATACTGTAATTATACAAATGGAAATTAACATACGGGCAGCACAGTGGCGCAGTGGGTAGCACATTTACCTCACAGCAAGAAGGTCGCTGGTTCGAGCCTCGGCTGAGTCAGTTGGCATTTCTGTGTGGAGTTTGCATGTTCTCCTTGTGTTCGCGTGGGTTTCCTCTGGGTGTTCCGGTTTCCCCCACAAGTCCAAAAGCATGTGATACCAGTGAATTGAATAAACTAAAACTGTCCGTAGTGTATGAGTGTGAATAGTGTGTATGGATGTTTCCCAGTGATGGGTCGCAGCTGGAAGGGCATCTGCTGCGCAAAACATATGCTAGAAAAGTTGGCGGTTCATTCCGCTGTGGCGACCTCTGATTAATAAAGGGACTAAGCCGAAAATGAAATGAATGAATTCATGAAATTTTCATACCAAAACATGTTTACTACAACTCTACTATAATAAAACAATGGTTAATCTTTGTAAGGGTCAAATTGCAGTTATGTCATCTGCAACTTTAACCTTCAAGCTTATTTTAGGGTGTTTTTTTAATTGACTGTCAGTGTTCGTTTATCGTTCATCAGCTGGATACATTCAGAACCAACAATGTAATTCCTCAGCTGTGTTGTCTCTGTTAAAATTGTATATTAAACCTTTCTTTTATTACAGCATTAATACGATTATTAAAACTTTAAATGATGTTGTCCTTGGGAATTGACATTTAGCCTGAGAAAAAAAATTAAGCAGGGCTTGTGAAGACCAAAGCCAAGACAATAGTCTCAAGCCTGGGCTTTGTCTTTTAGTCTTGGTCCTGTTCCTGAGCTCTAGCTGATTCTTTTTAAGCATGCGAAGGACAAAAGGAGCCTAGTTGAACCTCAGGATGAGAAGTGGGACCTTTGGCGTGCTCTTCATCACCCCAAACACAAAACCCCTCTCGTGACCATGAGCGTCCCTCAACATTAGGTCCGCACCCTCCCTTTATTTATCATTCACACACGCACAAAATGACACAAAAAGACTGATTTGCCTCCTGAAGAAATGCAAACACGCAGGAGACATCAATGGCAGAGCCGTGCTGTGTTTCAGACCGCAGCGTTGTGGTTGTTCATTTAGCCGGGGTGTGAGAGCAAGTCTTTGTGTGGTTAGACTGACTAACATTCACACACACACACACACACGCACAAGCACACACTCGCCCTCTGCCCCAGTTGTGTGGCCTGTAATCTTGTAATTCTTGGCCTGTGGCCTGTAAAAGGTCAACTTTGAAACAAGATTACTGTGTGTTCTGTGGTCAGGGTTTCACCTGAGTGATGTCATGGTGGAACCGACACGTCTGCTAACTCAGATGCTACTCACCTTTTAGTAAACAAAAGCGTAACCTTGTTTTCTTTGAAAGGCTGCCAGTGTCGGGTAGCTTTGATATGTTTCTACCACAGAAAAAAAGTGATCCGGGGTTAGTTTTCCCGTCTGGAAAGTCCAAAACACAATGAAAGTAGATGATATTGGCTCATTTCTTATATACAAATTTACATTTGAAAAAAAACACATTACATATTTTGACATTAAACTCAGCTATTATGCAACTTGTTCTTCCTTTGGGTTACTTAGTGGGTAGCACTGTTGCGTCACAGCAAGAAGGTTGCTGGTTCAAGCCTCGGCTGGGTCAGTTGGCATGTGTGCATGTTCTTCCCGTGTTTGCGGGGGTTTCCTCTGGGTGCTCTGGTTTCCCCCACAGTCCAAAGACATGCGCTATAGGTGAATTGAATGAGCTAAATTGGCCATATTATTGCGGCTGGAAGGGCATCCAATGTTTAAAACATATGCTGAATAAGTTGGCGGTTTATTCCGTTGTGGCGACCCCTGATAAATAGGGACTAAGCCGATAGAAAATGAATGAATGAATGAATGAATGAATGAATGAATGAATGAATGAATGAATGAATGAATGTTCTTCCTTTGTATTTGACTATGGCCAGGATATACTTCCAGGATATAGTTTCATCCCAAACTATACATTGTTTAGAGTTAATTAGAGTTCAAAACTATTTTCTATAAAGCTCTTTGGCTGTATAGTAAATATGATCTACCTTAGCCTGACTTGAACGCTAAGCTCATACAAAATATTCTATGCTAAGAAATGCTTTTTCCAAATATTGCTTAGTGCACTTATAACTGCTGTATTCTCACCACTGTTAGTTTAGTTCTTGCTACTGAGCAAAACAAGCGTGCATCGCATATTTACATTTTCATTTAAACACCTCACTCAGCAGCGTGGGTGATGTCTGGATGTTTGCTAACAGCTAATGGGATGTCTGCTAACATTTTTAAGCACAACTACACAATGAGGCTAGACAATTTACATACAGTGCTCAGCATATATAAGTACATCCTTCACAAATCTAATTATTTTTAATCGGAAGCTATACAGTATTATATTTGTGCATATACTGTATACATTAGTCAGTACTGCAGCCAAATCTGGAGCTTATATAACAAAATAACTTACCTATACGGGCCAAAAACTAATACAGCCAAATTTAAATGTTATAAAAAAAATTAAATACAAATTTTTAAAAAAAAAAGGACAAATCAAGAGAAGCAAAAAAATAAAATGAAAAATTTAGTTGAGATTTTGGAGGTTGTAATTTTTTTTATATATTTATTTTAATATAAAATTTTTAGATATTTTGCTTGTATTTAATTGTATTATCTTTCAATTTTTTTAAAATATTTTGGTGACTAAAATATTATTTTAATAAATATATCTGTTTAATAAATCTTTTTTGTTTAAATGCACAAAAATGCCTATATTCACTCAGAAATGGATAAAAATATTAATTTTCAAAATGGGGTGTACTCAATTATGCACTGTACATGTATTGTATCCAGGGGCGGATTTAACCAATAAGCAAGGTAAGCGGTCGCTTAGAGCCCCAGGAAATCTGGGGGCCCCCAATAAATATCTAGAAGTATAAATTATACCTATAAACTATATATAACCGGATTTTCAATCATATTTTGTATGGTGAGAGTTAAAAAAATTTAATTTTTATGTAATTAAATATTATTAAGTACACAATCAAATAGTATATTATTATAATAATGTAATGTTATGTAATAATAGTATTACAAAATAAAATATCCATCATGGAGCAGTCCAGCAGTCAAATTTATAAACAAAAATATATGTGTATTGAGTTGTAAATTCATTTTACAATAAAAAAATAAGAACCATTTAAAATGAAGAGATTGCATTAATTTAATATGTAGAAAAGAAGATTGAGTAATATAACAAACAGCAATATAAAGAAACATTAAATAAAAGTAGAAAGGGAAAGGGTGCATTTCAGGACTTGGGCCCCATGGCTGGAATTGCTTAGGGCCCCAAAATCCCTAAAACCGCCCCTGATTGTATGTGTATTGTGTGTGCAATGTTTGCTTAAGGTTTTATTGTATTCTTAATCACGATTACATAAAGGCAGTGTAATAATAAATCTGTTCAAAATTGAGGCATGTTTTCTGTGGGCAGGTTATGTAGGCTATTGAATTGCGTCAACAAGTCAGTGGAAAGGCTGTCACCATCACCATTTGGATGAAAAAGTGCTATGAGTGTGTGAATGTGTGGATGGCCTGATTCAATGATGAAGCGTTTGGGTGGGTGACAGACAGAGTTATGAGTGAGTAAACGTATTTACTCCGCATTCGTGCTATGAATTGTCCGCTTAATATCTTCCATACCCTGTTGCCGGTCTGGAACTGACATCAGAACAGCAGTCACGATGGCAAACCCGTCATCTGTCTCGCTCTGTAGATGTAGCCAAAAGCGCAGACAGCGGCGTTTCATGCAAGCCTGCGATTCCACTCTCAGCAAACATAACTAGAGGATTGGAGTTGCATATTTTCTAGCCGTGTACTGTAATAGTATGTCTGTCTACTCATTTCAATGTCAAATTACACATTATGGAGTAGGATCCTTCAGTGCGGGGCACGCTTCAAAGAACGGCCAGTTATATAAGTCTGACTAACCAAACCAAATTATGGTGCATCGCAAACCAGTGCCACTGGGCCCAGGCAAGCGCTTCATTTAGAATGGGGTGAGGAAGGATGTCGCGTGTCTATTTCTTTCTTTCTTTCCGAGTCTGTGAGGCTTTACATGCTTATAAAAGTCTTTATGAACTTGCATGGTACATGATGAAAAAAAAAAAGCAATAAATGACAGTAAAACTAAAGAGTAAATATTACAATTCACACAAAATTTAGGATTACACATATATTGATGATAATGATTTTAACATAATTATACATATTTTATATTTGTATAAATATTAATATCAAATATAAAATTTTGTATTATTTTATTATACAAAACATCTCAATGTCATAATTTTTGTCCAGACGTTTTATTAATTTATTTTTAATATCAAATATCAATTTTACATTTATATATTTTTTTGCATTTTATATTATACAAAAACATCTCAACGTCATAATTTTTGCCGACAAAAGTTTTATTAATTTATGTTTAATATCAAATATCAATTATATATATATTTGTACTTTAAATCATACAAAAATATCTTAACATTATAATTTTTGCCCAGAAAGATTTTAATAATTTATTTTTAATATCAAATATCAATTTTATATTTATATTTATATATTTTTTTGTATTTTATATTATACAAAAACATCTCAACTTCAGAATTTTTGTCCAGAAGTTTTATTATTAGTGATATTTAAATATCAAAATATTATATATATATATATATATATATATATATATATATATATATATATATATATATATATATATATATATATATATATATATATATATATATATATATATATATATATATATATATATATATTATATTATATTATATTATATTATACAAAAACATTTCATAATTTTTGCCCAGAAAAGTTCGATTTATTTATTTTTAAAATATTTTTAGATGCCTGAAGTACTCACTATGACTGGATTTATTTGATCAAAAATACAGTGCCATGCTGCAATATATTTGACATAATATTCTATATAATATAATTAAAATAACATTTTAATTTATAATACACTTAATTTTTGATTGATTTTTCTGCTGCCATTGCTGTTGAAAACAATATATCATTCTAGAAACCCTTTGTTTTTTTTAAAAAAATCAGGATTCCTTGATGAAAGTATAATTTTCCAAAGAATAGCATTTATTTTTAATGAGTTTTTCTGCAAATATTAAATAGTATTTAATATTAATGTTAAATCTAATTTATTCTGGAACTTATATTTGATTTATTTAACTGCCAGTTTTAATGCATCCTTAATTAGTTTATAAATATACAAAAAATAGGAGAAAATGTCTAATAAAATAAAATTAGGTTTAAATTTAATTATGCAAAACATTATAATAATGTATAAAAAATAAAATGTATATAGCATCATTCAAACTATGATGTGCGGATGTAAAAAAAAGCTGCTACAGGGTCAGTGTGACTCCAAAAAAAAATTGTTTTTTTCATAGTCATTCATTTTGAGGAAGTGTCTATTAATGTGTGTCTTTTTGTGTGTGTTTGTGTGTGTCACGCTGCCTCTGTCAGACAGCCATCTGTCCTATGATAGGTTCATAGAGGCATCCGATTGGTCAGTGTGTCTGAATAGAGAGGGGTTTGATGAGAAGGGTCATGTGTCGGACTGCTCTTAGACACACAAGCGCACACAAACACACACTGCCAGCTAAAGGCTGACTCACTCCGTCACACAAAGACAATAGGGCTCAGCTGACATAGCAGAAAATCCCTGTGCACACACACCAAAAAAAACACATATTTAGCTCAGCGATCTTCAATCACAGAGGCAGTCTAAAGAACCAGGCTGCAAATTTCAGACAGAAATTCCATTATTTTGTCATCCTGAGTAAAGATTTGGCTAAAAACACAGCGAAAGAGCAGACACAAATTTAACAAAAGTGAAACTATAAAAACAAGACTTCTTTAATATGACATATTTCAGAGATAATCTAAAATACTGCTCAATAAATAACAATGAATGGGTTTCAATGCATTCATTTGCATTTGATTGGATATTGATTATAAACAGTAGACTAGACAAAAATTTTATTGGTTACTATAATTTGTCCTAACCCATACAGCCTTGATACATCATCAAAAAACTAAAATCATTTCAGAACTATGTGCAATGCAATCAAAATATGAATGAAAATGTACAAGTTCAAACTTTAAGTCGTGTTGATTTTAATAAACTTTTTTTTTTTGGCAACCTGAAAATAAAATATTTGACATTTTTAAAGCAGAGAAAGCTGAAATGGATGCTGATTCAGTTGCGGGATGAATTTTTCAAAGCCAAACTCGTCCAGGAAAAAGTGTTTCCTTCTCTGCGTGCTTAACTGTCATTAATAATACATATCTACAGCCGCATGAATGAATGAATACAAAAAAAGCAGGAGCGAACGAGGTGTTATTTATTTAAAGCGAAGAGCGCATGTCCCAGAAATGAACTGCTAGACAGCACGCTGGATCCAGCTCCTTTTCTTTCCCACTTGTTTAGCTAATTCATCCACTCACTTGGACGTGCTATTTGATCCTAACAGTCTGTCTGACATTAAATGTTCATGTCTTTCATTAAGGCGAGACACTGCAGGTGAATAGAATAAAAAAAATCAACTATAATTATCTCTATAGTCCCGTTTGACCGACTCCATTTAGAATCGCAAACATTTTATGTACTACAAGTTTTACAAAATGTTGTTTAAATATACAAATGAGGCAATATTTAAAGAAATATTTGCTAATTCACATACATTTCTAGTACAAAAAGGTTTTTACATAGGAGGTTTTGTTAATCGCTTTAAATCACTTCATTATTCTGATAATACATTGTGTTCCACAATATTCTTTAATGTTGTCCCAACACAAATCGATTAAGTTAACATAACAAATATAAATGAATTGAACATAAAACAATAAAGTTTACCTAAAAAAAAATCTCCAGAATTGTGTTGTTTCAGCTCATTTTAAATAAGTAATTGAACAAGCAGCATAAATAATTTTTGGAGTGTACTGCAAACAGCCAGAAAGAAAATGTTGTATATAATCAGGCATATTATGCATGTATGAACATGACCCTCTGAAAACCCTTCATCAGACAGATATGAAAAAGAAACTGTAAAGTTTGGTGTAAGTGCTTCTGAAGTGGAGATTTCTGAACTCTAAGTGGAATCTACAGACGCAAATTGATAAAGCGCAAAGAGGTTTTCTTTTCATTGACTGAAAAACAAAAACCCTTCTGAAAATTCGGCATGTTTCAATTCAGCTATTTTTCTTAATGAAAACACCAAGATGTGCATACATATTAAAATACACATAAAAATGCACAACCGAGTAGTCAGATAAGAAAAAAGTAAATAAACTGTGATGGAAACTAGGGCTGCATAATATTGAAAAAAAAGATATTGCGATATTTTGTTTTTCCGCAATAAATATTGCGATATGAATACAGTTTCACAAGATTGAACTGCACTATTAGACAGTTTTCTGGGGAGTCTAACATAGCCATGGGCCGGTATAAGATTCTGACGGTATGATAACCTTGGATAAAAATATCACAGTTTGACGGTATTGTGATTACTGCTCTAAAATATATTCTTTTGAAATGTCTGGGTACAAAACAAAAACTTTTTTCCACAATATATTTTATTTTGAGAAACATTTAAAATATTTTGGAGCAGTAAACATGTCAGGCTGAATAATTCAAATGAATTATTGACATCTGCTCTCTTCATTGGTTTTTAAAAACACAGATTTAAAAGTGGCATCTGTAAATATCTTTTCTGCAGAAGTTACATAACAAAAATAAAACGCAAACAAAAAATCTTATATATATATCATTGGAACGGTATAACAATATTTTTGCGGTTTTAAAACCTTGACTTTTCTAAACCGCGGTATACCTTGAAAACGGTTATCGTCCCATGCCTAGTCTAACAGTATTCAGGTACAGAAATTGAATAATAGCAATGCTAAAAAAAGCTTTTTTACTTTACTTTGTCTCATTTCTAGTCCAAATATCAAACAAAAGGTCTTAAATCAAGTAAAAATACTGTTCTGTTTTCAACTTCAGTATAGAAACAAATCAAAATTAAGAGTTTTCCCTGAAAACAGGTCAAATTAAAATGGTAAAAAACATGTTTTCGCTTTAAAATGTAAGTGCTTGAACTTTTTTTGCATAAATCATATAAATTCCGTATAAATACAGTAATTAAAACAATTCTGTAGCTCCTGGTAAACTATAACTCAGACTCAACATTGCATATGTTGCGATGTGACTACTGTGAATGTGCACATTTCAATATCGATGCTGAAACGATATATTGTGCAGCCCTATTGGAAACACATTTAGCGAATAAATGCGGTCAAGAAAGTCATGTGATTTTTTTTTAGCAAAACCACGTCGCTAAATTAAATAGAGAAAAATCGCAGTCCATTTTTCTGTGGGATCTGGGGTGCGATGGTACACCATTAATGGACAAACTTGCAGTCAGACAACTGAAATGTTGCTTTGGTCATCCTAAAATCCTTTACCCAAAGTCAATGATTAAAGTGGGCGGATATTTAGAGATCATAATTCATTTTTATTTACTCACTGGATAGAAACGGCACTTTATTTGCAAATGTTTTATGGAGATTTAGAATTTTTGATTTTGAAGTTTAATTCTCATATTTGGAACTCAAGTGTTTTTCCCTTCAGCGTCTCATCTTCAACCAAACATTTACCTCACACCTTACATATTACCGCATCCAGTCTCACGTTGACAATCAGAGTAACTGAGGAAATCCCCTGAAACGCATCTATTTTCCCACCCCTCCTCCGTGTTAATGCCAGACAGAGAGAAAAAAAATCTCCCTCCTCCATCCCACACTCCTCTGTCTGCCATCGGCCTCCACCTCCCCCATCCATCCCAATGGCCCAGGTATATGAATACTCTCCCAAAGGCCAGCGAATACAAACACACACACACGGCCCGGGCTGACTGATGTGTGGGGGTTGGTGGAAGGAGTGTGAAAAGAGAAGATGGCCTGTGATGAACCTCTCTCTTTTATCTGTGTTTATCTCCATCTGACATTAATGAGATTTTGGGCTACTGCATCCTGGGGGAGGGCCGGACCGACTAGGAGGCTTAGCAAGCGCATGTGATATAATGTCACAACACGGCTTAGGCTATGACGAGGGGAAATTATGTAAGAGAGCATATTAAGGCACTGTCGCTTGTTTTCGATTGCAATATAACTGAAATCGAAAGGTTTCTTCGAAGGCCTGTGATTGTGTGGGCTGCGAGGGCTTCAGGTTAACTCTCTTGAGTTGTAGTGCTTTGAGTTTCAAAAACTAGCGAGTTTGCTAGCAGGCAGAGTATCAACTAGACTAGAACTTCATTAATGGCTAATTTGAATGTTGTGAAATGTTCAGGTCACACACTTTGATTATTTGAATGGTAAATTGTTTACATTTAGTAGAATTATTCCCATCAGATTTGGCTAATATTACATTTCTAAGAAGGAGGGGGATTGTTTAGAAACTGGTATGTATACATTTTATGATTTATTTTATAATTATGATTTATTTTTATTAAAATAAAAACAGAAACTTCATATAAAAAAAAAAAACACTTTGTGTTTTTAAATAAATCAATTAAAACTTAAATAGAAAATACATAAATGTACATAAATGATACAATTTTTAATAATTGTTTTATTACATTAATTCATTTTTAAAATATGTATTTTTTGGCCTCATAATTCCTGGAACATACTTAAGAAGACTTTGATCTTCATTATTTTAAATTGAATGATTCATTATTATTATTATCATTATCATTATTATTATTATTATTATTATTAGACACCGCTATGTCTGTTTGCATGTTCTTCATGTGTCTGTGTGGGTTTCCTTCGGGTGCTCCAACAGTCCAAAGACATGTGCTGTAGGTGAATTGGGTAAGCTAAATTGTCCGTAGTATATGTGTGTATGTCCTGGTCCTCCAGGTTGGGGGTTGAGTGTTGGGCTAACAAACCACCTCATAAAAACTAGACGATACGAAACACCAATATGGTGCGGCTACATATCAACTTTGTTATAAAATGGCCCTGGAAGTAAGTAAGTAATAAAAATAACAACAATAACAACAACAATAATAATAATAATAATAATAATAATAATAATAATAATAATAATAATAATAATAATAACAAATAAATAATAATAATAATAATATAATAACAAATAATAATAATAATAATAATAATAATTATTATTATTATTATTATTATTATTTGTTATTATTATTATTATCAGTGTTGATGTAAATTCAATATTTTTTATTATACAACATTGTTATTTTTATTTATATTTTTATTAATTTGTCACTTTTATTGAACTGCTCATTTATTTTAAATCATAAATATTTTTAGAACAGATTAAAAAACTGACAGTACACAGCCTATTTAATTTTTATGTAAATTAGTTTGAGATTTGGGCTTGAAGTACAGTCTCTTCTCTTTTAGTTTGTACATGGGCATCAATTATTCATATGTCAAAACATTGGAACTTTGCCTATATAAAACACTTCCAGCTGAAAAAAATGGTTGTGAGTTGTGACAACACACTGAATAGACTGTTCTTCCATCCCTCACATCCTTATTTTCGTTTTAGCAAATTAAATAGGGCACCCAGCGTGAATGAAGCCTATTACTTAAGTATATTTGATCTCACAGGCGTCTTTTAAAGTAACTGATAGAAAAAATAAAACCTGAGAAAGCCATGCTTCCCACTGAGGCTGCTAAATAGCGATGAACAGTAAAGCTGAATAAGTGCCATTTTGATTCGAAAATTCAGCTCAAGAGGTGAAAAACTGATCAAATTAGCAAGAATGCAAATAAGCCAAGCGCGACTCTTCACACATGAACTGAACTGTTAATGTAAAAAAAAACTAATGAATTGACTTACATTTGCATTCTATTAGAGCCACAAAAGCAATTACGCTCTCAATTGTTCCAGGGAGATGTTCGCGTCTTATCTCTAAAACAAAGCCACATATTTTCTCTCTTCGCCCGGTTAATCACAGTTATGATCCATCAGTTTGGGCTTGTCGGTGACGGACTATTTGAAATATCTTAATTAGCACCTAAAGGAGCCTTGTTAAAACACTCAGCTGCTGCTCAGTCCTAAAAAAAGACAAGAAAAAGCCCTGTCGAATGTAATAACCACCCAGAACTACACACAAGTTTTTTTTGGATTCTGGATCAGTGGGAAGAATGAGCTTTGTTATGAAAGCAACAGATTACCGTGTTTTTTTTCGCAGAGTTTCATACTGTTCGAGATTCTCGTCTGGCACTCTTGCGCAACAATAAAAATGACCCTTGCGGATATCCAAACAAGAGCCTGTTCATATCAGTAACCAACTGAACAACATAGGCTCCGTTTCTCTGCCTTGCAGGTCTTTGACCTCACGAGTCCAAGTTCTGGAACATACTTACGAAGACTTTGACCCGTGATGTCTCAGAACAGCCGCTCGGCTCGGTTCTCAGACAGATCCTCTGGTTTATATCGTCGGCAGCTGCAGGACTCCGTGCCTGTAGAACCCCTTGCATTTCAGAAGGGGAGGCAGAGAAATGCGCAAATGCAGCTTTTCGTGCTACAGCCATTGATATGCATACCAGAGGCCAGCTGCTGCTGAGCTGAGTCCAGATGAACCGTCCGTTGTGCATATGTGTGTGTGGCTTAAGAATGATATGCCTGGCGAATGAGACGGGACATACCTAATATCCCCTCCGGGAACTGGCTTCCTCTCCCAAAGCTCTTGCACCCTCTCATTTCTCCATCAGATATCCCAGAATTCTCTGAGGCACTTGGAAGGATGCCACTCTCTCGCTCTCTCTCTCTCTCTCTCTCCAAAATAAAAATCACAAGTCAGCCGAACCGAACGCCGAGGACGGAAGTGAGCGAACACGCAAGGTGTTCATCAAGGGCATGATTTAGACTAAATTACGTAGCTTTGTTTCCAAAGAGTGAACAATTAAGCAAGAAAATGGCTTCAAAGGCTGAGAGCGGTTCAATTCTGCTTTAATGACTGGATGATTAAAGAGGTTTACTACCCACTTCCAGCACCTGGGGGGAATTAAAGATCGAGAGAAAAGGGAAAAAAAAACACAGATGATTGTGGAGGAGACGAGAAGTCAGCAGGGGAAGAGTTATGATAGCGTGCAGGTGCGAGTGTGTGCCGGCAGACGCTCAGCGAATGCGCACGAGAGAGAGTAAGAGGGCACGCTTCATTCATGCCCATTCATACTTCCATTTGCATAATCAGTCTCTTGCTGCACTTTGGGAGTGGCGGTCCTGGAATGCGGCTGTCGCAACTCTGCCTTCCCGTCACTGAGCTGCGGTTTTCCTGCACTGGCGGCAAGAACATGCCGTCTGCCAAAGCTCTCTAAATAACCCCTGATAAAAACGCCTCCACATTTAACAGGAAACTCAGAGGGGAAAATCAAATGCATGACTAAGTGGGAAATGCTCATGATATGGGCTTTCTTGTGCTTTCTCTACTACAAAGATGAAAAGCACAGCTATTATTGTCAAGCAAATCTAACCATGCAAATACACAGCAATAAATTACAGCAGAGCAATAAATGTCTTATGTAAATTTCCATATGTTACTTGTTTACACAGATTGACCATTTAAAACCTCAGACTCAACAATCACAAAAACAAAAGTGGAGATGTAAAATAAACAGTTAAATCAAATGCAAATATAACAAAAAAACTATATGTTAAATGAAGTCAGAAATATCAGTCAGTGGTATGACCCACATTAATGAAAACAACTAACCTAAAAGTGCCAAAAAAAGGCAGGTAAACCATGAAAGTACTAAACCTCCAAACACACCTCATTCCGGGTGCTCTTCTGTAACCTCCACGATGTGAATCCCTTCACCAAAACTCCACTAAAGCACCACCAATCACACATTCATGGGTTCCCGCTTTGTTGCTCCATAGCAAAATGGGGGCTCGTCCGGGATGGACAAACAGACAGATGGACAAACTCAACTGTAAAATGGATTTTTGTGACATGTATGTCTACATTAAACATTTATCCAATGCATCAGAAACAAAACCAAAAATATATATTGACATCTAAAGGCCTTTTCGTCCATTCGTTACTTTTGCCAAACATATAATGTATAAAAATGACCTTGATTTGGGGTTTTTTCCTCACCAAACACTGATTATTTGTGATATATTAACAAGCGTATCATGTAATTATTAATTCTTAATCAATCAAAATGCCTAACATTGAGTCTGTTCAAGGCATTTACTCACCTACAAGGCTTGTTTACAAAGTCTAAAGTGATTTCGTCCTTAATCCACCTAATTATTAAGCACCACTCCTGACAATTACGTCCAGACATTTTTATCAGTATAAAGTAATCATGATAACTCATGAAGCCAACTCAACACCTTTGCCTACACTTTGAACCTGTATACTACAGTTCAGCAAGCTCCAGCATTGTTTACCAAGCAGCCAAACTCTTTTGATCCCTCTGAGCAAGATCTCAGACAAGCGTGACACTACTTTTTTCTAACCACAGAGTATTAAAAGACCTGAGACAGCTTGACAGAAGATAATGGTTAGGTACGTTTTGCGCTTAATTATGAGTGTGTGTCTGAGTGAGGAACACAGTACATCCTGTCTTTCTACGTCTTCCGGCTGCAGACTGAAAGCACCAGACAGACATGCTCTCACAAACACTTATACACACACACATATGTTAAAGGAGGTTGAGTAACTACACAGTCTGTGACCTTCCCTCGGCAAGCAGTAGAGAAAGAGGAAGTTTCTTCACCCCACCCCACCCAGAGAGAGAGTGAGAGAGAGAGACTGCCAGACTACTTTTCACAGATGAGGAACAGTAAGATCTGTAAATAACTCAGCAAAAACCAAACAGCTCTGTCACAATCACACAGAATATGCAGCCCAGACAGAAACGCTCAAACATACAAACTGCTGTCTAAATCAATTGTTTCCTTAGGGCAAATACGTTTGTATTGCAAGGTTGCAATAGCGCAGTTAAACAGCTGACAATTATGCTTTGCCATCATAGAAATAAATTCCATTTTGCAATATATCACAATGTAAAATATTTCTCCACCAAAATTCCACTAAAGCACCACCAATCACACATTCATGGGTTTTTGTTGCTCGATAGCAAAACGGGGGCTCGTCCGGGAATAAGTAACATTTTGCAATATATTCCTTAATTAATTTTCTTTTCGGCTTAGTCTCTTTACTAATCAGGGGTCACCACAGCAAAATGAACCGCCAACTTATCCATCATATGTTTTACACAGCGGATGCCCTTCCAGCCGCAACCCAACACTGGGAAACACTCATACACTCTTCCATTCACACACATACACTATGGCCAACTTAGCTTATTCAATTCACTTATACCGCATGTCTTTGGACTATGGGGGAAACCGGAGAAAACCCACGTGAAGACAGGGAGAACATGCAAACTCCACACAGAAATGCCAGCTGACCCTACCGGGGCTCGAACCAGCGACCTTCTTGCTGTGAGGTGATCGTGCTACCCATTGCGCCACCATGACGCCTTTTGCAATATATCACAATGTAAAATATTTCCCCACCAAAACTCCACTAAAGCACCACCAATCACACATTCCTGGGTTTTTGTTGCTCGATAGCAAAATGGGGGCTCGTCCGGGAATAAATGACATTTTGCAATATATCACAATGTAAAATATTTATATCTCAACAAAACTTCGTTTTTTTCTGTTTAAATAAATTGATCCTGAAAATTAAAAATGAAGAATGCTCACTAGCATTGAATTTGATTAGCATTGCAAATTGACACATTTCAGATAGCAGTGAGATTTGGAATAGGGCTGGGCGATATTGCAAAAAAAATTATCACAATATCATGTTTCATATCATTCGATATTGATAATTATAGAATATTTATTAACAATACATTTAGCAATATTAGGATTTTTTTATTTAACCACTTTATTTTCATGTACCAACATTACCAAGGCAAATAGTTTTTAACAGTCAAAAACTAAAATATTTAAACAAAATATCTCATCTTTTTGTAATAAAATAAACATGTGGGTTAAAGAGACTCTTAAACTCGGCAGCCACATTTTAATAAAACTATATCGCTTCATACCGAAACTACATACCGATATAGACAATAGTGTTTGGTCAATAAATATCGATAGCGTTTTTATCGCCCAGCCCTAATTTGGAATTGAGCTTGTGTAGCTTCGAGCATTCAAATAGAGTACATTACAGGCCTCAGTCTTACTCTACAAACATCCAAGTCGCAAATGAAATTGTGTGGAAGCCATTATGAAGTCATCAATATCAAATCTCTGACTCTTCCTGGCAAAGGAGTGACCAGGCAGTCCGGCGCATGTAAAAATACACCAAATCTCCCTCTCTCTAGATGGATATACAGATATATTCCACTTCCGATTCCAGACGGTTTGAGAGTGTTCCCTCTTGTGTGTGGTGAGAGGCAGGAAAGCTCTTGAGAGGAATAAAAGCCTGCTGTGGGGGGTCTGATAATGTGATAATGCAGAGAGCTCCGGGACATTTTGGTCTCACTCGAGACCGAGGGAAACAGCTCGATGTTAACGAGGCAGCGTCATTCACTGTAAGGACCCATTCAATCGGCCAAGCACTTATGACACACAACGTCAACGCGAAAACAGACAGAAAACGGGAAATGTGTGCAAACACACCGAAGACTTTAGTTTGCTCTATACAAGAAAAAGTAACTGAGTGAGAGCTGGATGGTGGGGGAAGGTGATGGAGGGCTGATCACAGAGATGGGAGGGAGGAGATGTTGGTGAATGCACCTCTTTGTTGGTTCATATTCCGTTTCCACCACAATACTCCAATCCCTGCATCATCAGCTCCATTCAGGGGAAACAGTTCATGCAAATGACCAGGCCTGCCATTCACTGAGTGTTTGTGTGTGTATTGGAGGGGGGGCACACTACTAAAAAACTTTTCCTCTAATCCTCTGCCTCACAAACAGGACCATGTCTGCTGCAAGAGTCAAGCATTCGAGCCCCAGGGGTAAGAAGAGCCACCACACATGCGAGTAACCCGAGACCGGAGACAACCCAAAGCAGATAAACATAAAACAATCAGCCTGGGACTGCTTAATTGCATTGTTCCTGCCAAAAATATCCAGAAATGAACTTTGTGTTGCATATTTAAACAGCAAACTTGAGAGCGTTTCCCCCCCCCAGCAGCCTTGTGATTAAACCCTCAATGGCTCAGTCATTAAAAACACATCCACTGTCAAGTACCTGTGATAGCTAAACGACCCTTTTCAGAATTACCATAACATGACGCCGTTGCTGTGGGACATGTGGAAGTCATGCTGGGCTCGAGAGAGACAGATGGAGGAATGAAATGATAAAAACAAGCACTAGACAGACCGAGAGAGAGAGAGAGAGATGAAGACTACAAGCGCCCTGGCCTTTAATGGCTCTAAATGATTGTTTGTTTACACACTCAGCACTGTATCTACAGTAAAGGCCAAAGGGACAGAGGTCACGGCACTGAGGGTTAGTCATTGGTCAGTTATATGCAGTATGCAAACATGCTTTCTGTGATTTCTTTTCTCTCTTTTTTTCTTGCTCAAACTAAATATTTCATTGCAATACACTTAGGCCACTATGACGGCCACTGTATCCCGATGTCTGACTGCAGAATCCACATCTCACCACCCCCTCCCACCTCCTGGATATCGGGTTGTAACATTTGGACTGGGAAACCAATATCATGATAGTCTCTGGAGCCTGAAGACTGGGTCACCGAAGAACTGACACTCCTGGCTCATTTCCAAGCACTCATCTAAGGAGGGAAGCTGACACTGCTTGGAATATGCCAACGCAAAACCTTAGACATACAAATTTCACCCTGGTGGTGTGGCTTAGCGGTTAAAGGATCTTGTCTGCCAACGTTGAGATTGTTGGTTTGAACACTGGCAGAGGTGATTCAGGAACATTGCAATAGCACTTAACCTCAGGTTGTGCCGAGGGGACTGTCCCTATAAGAAGTGCACTGTACGTCTGCCAAAGAACTACTTACTGTCGAGACTGAAGTTTGTGTCACCAAAGTACTGACACTCCTGGCTGCTTTCCAAGCATTCATCTGAAGGCGAATGGATATATGGCAAGCCATTTTCACAATATCTATTTTTGTTTACTAATACTAATGAGTAATCTAAAAGTCACTACATAGAATATGGTAACATTTCACTGAAAGCCAGTCCTTAAAGTTTCAATTGCTTCCTCATTTGATGCAATGACTTGTCAGAATAGCTGCATGGTTTAGTGCAATCCACAACCCTACAAGTAAGATCAAGAATGTTTAGTAATAACTTGAACACTAGTTCCTAATATGACTAAAATACGATCCAATTAGTTCTGAAAACTGACACACATACAAGCCCAATGATTTCTAGTAAAGCAAAATGAATAACAATACATGATGAAAAGCATGTAAAAGTGTCAGTAACAAATGGAAAACTTAGTTTGGAGATGGAAATGCTATAGTTGGAAGTGAATAGCGCACAGGTGCAAAAAATAATTGCTATAATAACCAATATGAGTAGCAGCATAGAATTAAGCACAATTACACACTTCAAAATGAATGGGGTTTTTTTCTTAGTGTAAGAAAAGTGTCAAATTTAAAGAACAGTTTACACTATTTTAAATGTTGTTCATAGAACCACCAATTCCAATAACCTCTATTGAGTGAAATTAATTACTTGATACAGCAAACTAATTAAATAGGGAGAAGTATCTAATGAAATGTTATTTATATAACAGGAAAAGATGGTGGTCACTACTGCCTTTCTTTAAAAAGTTCAATTAAAACTGCTTGTCATGGACCTCTGACACTTGCAGGAGATTGCCAAAAAAAGTTTACCCTGTGCCAGAAGAGAGGATGTAGCGTACAACGCAACAAAGCGACTCACCTGTGAAGCTTTCCGCTTGTATTTATTGGAGAAATCAAATTTCTCCTTAATGTCATCCAGGAGCTGCTCCAGACGCGCTTTCTCCTCTTTCCCCGTGTAATCCGGACTCAGGAGCAGATACGCCCTCCAGTTGGCCGAGTCAAAGCCCCAATGGCAAGTCCTGTTCTCCAGCGATTTGTGACTGTGCACCACGAATTTATGGGTCGGGTACATGAGCCTGCAGTCCATGCACTGGATGCAGGGCGCGTTGGGACTCGTGTAGAGCTCCGGGACCAGCAGACCCTTACACTTCCCGAAGCACTCGTGGTAGATCTTGAAGCTCTTCTCGGTGAGTTCCAGCTCGATTGAGCCGTACAGCTCCTTCTTGGAGTGCGGTGGGTACGTGCCCCCGTAGATGAGCGCGTTGCAAAGCCGCTCCGCGTCCGTCTTGGTGATGAGCCCGCAGGACGGCGCGGCGAACGGCAGGATGCCCATCACTTTCAGATCTCCAGCTGGTCGGCGGTGCAGCGCGAGCAGTAGATGTGCAGGTCGTCGCACACAGAGTTGATCTGCTGGAGCGAGAAATCCCGCAGCACCGTGTTGAGGATCTGCGGCAGGCACAGGCGCTTCTCGCCGCCCACCACGAAGCACGAGATGGTCTCGCCCTCCAGGACCGTCTCGCACCTCTCGGTTGAGCGGTCGGACGGGATGAAGAGCGGCCGGGCATCACCGGAGGAGGGCTGCATCGGGGGGAGGTGCAGCACGGGCTCCGGGATGTCTTTACCGTCCTTCTTGAAGAGCAAGGTCGTGTTGCCACCTGGCCGAGAACGCGGCCGGTCCTCCGAGGGAGATCATGGAGCTCAGGTGAAACTGTTTGAGAGTTTGTTGCAGTCCCGGGTGAGGCTGGAAACTCTGTCGCGCTACTGTTTCCATGTTTCGCGCAGCGCGTTGTCGTTGAAACCGAGCGTAGGGCAAGAAATGCGACTCAAAGGTCCTGGTTCTGCGTCTCTAAATCCAAGTCTGTGAAACAAGCACAAGAAGGTCCACAGGGCTTCATCAAATCCCCGCTCAGACGAAGGTTTCCACCGGCGCGTCTTCTTTCCCCTGCAGCGGGCTCTCTTCTGTCCATATCCACAGACAGAAAACTCAAGTGTAACACGAGCAAAAGCGCGCAAGTTGCAGCAAAACTATCCCACGGGAAGGCCGAACTTGTCCCACGTCAATTTCACGAGTCAAATACACAATCCGCGAACTTTAAATCCCTTGTTTTTGCCCTGCGAGTAGAGATCGCTGCAGCGGACACGGCGCGTCGCCTCCGCTCCTCTGCCCTGCAGTTCAGTATGAGTGAGTCAGTGAGCAGCAAGAGTCTCTCATCTCTCTCTCTCTCTCTCTCTCTCTCTCTCTCTCTCTCTCTCTCTCTCTCTCTCTCTCTTCCTCTCTCTCTCTCCTCTCTCTCTCTATTCTCTCTCTCTCTCTCTCTCTCTCTCTCTCTCTCTCTCTCTCTCTCTCTCTCTCTCTCTCTCTCTCTCTCTCTCTGTGTTTGTGTGTGTCTGGCTCAGTCATTGAATCCTAGCCAAGAATGTGACTGACTCCGCAGACTGTGGCTCTTCCAAGAACCAGCCTTCACTCCCCACTGCTGTAAAGAGACAGTCACTGTACTTAACACAGTTTTTTTTACACATGTAAACAATTTACTGTTACAGTATTGTCTTATTTTTGGATATTAATTAATCAACTTAATTTTTTTATTTATGAATGAAATATTTCTTACTTTTTAATTATAGCACTGCAATTATTTATACACTACTATTAATTATTTCTTTAATGTATTGAACAAAGCTTTGTTTAATGATTGTCATAATTTGCTCAAACCATATAATCTTAAAATATATTATACAGAAAAAAGGTGAAGTAAATAAAGAATACAAGAAAGAAAGAAAAAAAGTTTCTGCATTGCTATTGTATTACGATTATCAAATATAATAACAGTGTTATAACATCTATTGTAATATTGAGCAATATAATGTGATAATGTAATAACAATGTTATAAAATTTGACATATTTCACAGCAATTGCTCTAAATAGATTACTAAGTTTAATTTTTCACTTTTACTTAGCCTAATAAAAGTAAAATAACACAATATTAATAATTCAAATAGTTACATTATTATAAAATAATAATATAATAATAATAATTGTATACATAAAAATAAGAAAAAAATATATAATTTCTCTATATGGATTTATCTTTTGTTTCCACTCATTATACTGAATCATTTCTGTTATTACAATTACAACTATTTCTTTCTTCATCATCAATTAAACTCAACGTGTTCAGAGAAGCCAGTTATCACTGCAGGTTGTTATTACTCATCAAAATAATCACAGCTGCAATTACACTCCAGATGGTTGGTAAAAGTGTACATTAATAGACTGTAAATGAAATCTCAGAAAGGAGGAAATAAGAGCGTTTTGCAGGCAGGCAGGCAGGCAGGCAGGCAGGGCAGTATATGTTGAATCAGTGGGTTGATGGGTGGAGTCTGAAACTAACAGACGCCCTAATTTAGACTGGCTGCGGTCTCAGTTTGTAAGCTTTGGTTTTCCTGAGACTTCTAGACTCAAAATGAGTACATCAGACTGAACTGGGAAAGTCCTGGAGCTACAAGACTAATAAACACACGAATGGCCTATTATTTCACAACATTTGCATGATATGACAAAACAGCTGTAATGTTTGATAATAATATCACAGCTATTATAAATATGCACTACATCATCATTCTTTTCATAATCATTAAGTTTTCACTTTTAATTAAAAAAAGCATTATTCAGTGATGGGTTTATGCCACACAGACATCCAGCACTGCCTTTCTGTGACCTATATAAATATTCATCTCTTAAGGTTTGAATCAGTATATGCATGACTGTTATGTCTGTCTGTAGATGGTTATGGGACTGATTTCATGCACATTTCCTCTGACACTACAGTGCTGTTCTTATGCCAGCGATTTATTATTAATTCTCTTTAGATTGAGTCCAACAGTAAACACGAGGTCAATGTAATCTGTTACAGTAGTGCCCTCTAGCCCTGTTGATGCGTTACTGCAGGTAGATTACAATGGGACAAATGGCCTTGATGCATTGCATCAGTTCACCAAACTGCCAACCATTTGTAGGAGGAAAACGTCTCCGTAATATACGATATTAACGCTCAGCTCAAACATATATACGGGTCATTATCACTATAAAGTGCCTTTGATGTCCCACAAGATTGAATTAGTCCTTTATGAGCATGCAAAATAATGAAATTCTGATGTTTTAATATGATTGGTTAAACCTTTACCCACATGCAAGTAGAATTATAAGTATTTTAAAATCTGTTTTTGTCAATTTTTGCCATATTCTTTCATTGAATGGATGTGATTTTGCCATGTCCCACACTGCTCAGCCAACTTCATTGAGTCTAAAAAGTAGGTAAATTAGATCAAATTAAAAAGATTTTTAAATATTCTTATTGTCTTTAACAAGTTATTTGATAAAATAATTCATTTTGATAACTTCTATTTTGTTTTCATGATAATATTAATAATTTTGCACGTGTCCTTGAAATGTGGTAAATGCCCCTTTAAGAAACCCTCTGATGTACTCATTGGCATCCCCGTGCCCATTTAGCCTTTCTTCAGAGGAGGTTAAAACATCTGATGTGCACACAGTAACTATCTACACTTATGCTTCCTATTTGAATCCTCTTTGCACTTTGCCAGCTGCAGATACAACATTCATTCATTCATTCATTCATTTTCTTGTCGGCTTTGTCCCTTGCGGGGTCGCCACAGCGGAATGAACCGGCAACTTATCCAGCACGATTTTACGCAGCGGATGCCCTTCCAGCCGCAACCCATCTCTGGGAACTTCCACACACACATTCACACTCATACACTATGGACAATTTAGCTTACCCAATTCACCTGTACCGCATGTCTTTGGACTGTGGGGGAAACCGGAGCACCCGGAGGAAACCCACGCGAACCCAGGGAGAACATGCAAACTCCACACAGAAACGCCAACTGACCCAGCCCAGCCGAGGTTCGAACCTACGACCCAGCGACGTTCTTGCTGTGAGGCAACAGCACTACCTACTGCGCCACTGGGTTGCCAGATACAACATGTGTTGAATAAATGCTATCTTTAGCCAAAAATGTCCTCCCTGTCATTGTCCACCCTGTCACAAATCCTTCCTTGACAGGGACATATGCATTGTTATTGACATTTATTTATTATTTTATTGTTAATTAGTTAATGTTTTTATGTTACAACACTTATACACACACATACTAAACCAGTACATGCGATACATGAGTGGACAATATAAACCCTTTAGCAATTTCTGTCTCAGTCTATATAAGGGATATCCTTTTAAAGTCCATATAATAAATTATTAATAACCTCAGCAAAACATCATGTGTGATTTCTTAATTAACCAATAAGGGCCAGGTAATATTGTTTGAAGGTTTGACAAAATATATTAGTTCTTGGGATTTATTTTGAAAAGAAAGTGCAACGATTACATTTTTTATTGGGAAATAAATGTTTTGTACATTATTTCATTTTTATAAATCAACTGTTTTCATAATCTAAAAAGTTGGGTTGGTAAAGCGACACAATACCTTTCTGAAAATATACAGTTTATAATCACACTGCAAAGAAAATATACTTATACCACTTTTAATTTGTCCATGACAGGGTTGACACAATTTGAGGTTTGTTTACTGTTTGTCTGCTTGCAGTTTATTTATAAAAAGTGCTGGAGCTTGACCAACATTCATTTCTTACAGCCCAAGGTCTAATTAATACAACAACTATGTGGTTAAATCAAAAATTGAAAATTTTAATGTCTCAAATGGTTTAGTCCCTTTATTAATCCAGGGTCGCCACAGCGGAATGAACTGCCAATTTATCCAGCATATGTTTCACGCAGCAAATGCCCTTCCAGCTGCAACCCATCACTGGGAAACAACCATACACACTCATTCACACTCATACACTACGGACAATTTAGCTTACCCAATTCACCTATACCACATGTCTTTGGACTTGTGGGGGAAACCGGAGCACCCGGAGGAAACCCACGCGAACGTGGTGAGAACATGCAAACTCCACACAGAAATAGTATCTGACTTAGCCGAGGCTCGAACCAGTGACCTTCATGCTGTGAGGCGACAGCACTACCTACTGCGCCACCATGTCGTCTAACGCACTTATATCAGACTTATATGTAAAAGTAAAGCAATTGCAACTACTGTACATCCAAATTAAACGGTATACTGTAAATCACTTTTGTTTGCATTGACTATGAGCTAAATGTGTTACCAGCTCTTAGTTTTCTGTGATATGGCATTGCAGCTTCGTGATAATGTGATGAGAGAATGGAATTCTCTTTAACGGTGCCTTAGATTCCTTCTTCCAAAAGTTTTAGTTGGATTTGCGTCAATGGAGTTTTGGAAAAGCCCGGCGAGTTTGACCAAAATATGATCATTAAGTCTCTGCTGTGTCTCACATTTGTGCACATATATGGAAGTGTATTCAAATGGCTGGTGTGAACACAAACTGCTGACCAAAAGTCTTTTTGGAACTGTTTATTTTATTTTAATTTACTTTATGGTTTCATTACTCGTCTATCATAAAGGAAGCCCAATCAAAGATGAATTAAAATAGACAAACTTTATTTTGCTTATTGGAAGTTTATATTTTTCTGTCCTTGAATAAAATTCCTTTGTTGGCTATTAGCACAAAACAAACTGGTTAGTGTCAGACCGAGCTTTATTAAGACAGCTGAAAATAGCATATGAATAATAACAATAATAATAAAACACCATTTCGTGACTATAACAACAGCTTTGCAAGAGCCAGAGCCCTAAAATGCTAAAGCATTCAGATTGGTTGTCTTTTGTGTAGGCGTTATGACATGTCTGCAGTAATTACGATCCACAAGAGTCAATTACCCATTTAAATTTATGCAGTGGCAATTTAAACGGCAGACACATTACGAATGTTTGCTTTCGTAGTGTAGGAATTGGTGAATCAGTGACTTGCTAATTCATTTATTTAATCTATTTAAAGTCAGTTCTCTGACAGAAAATGAACAAAGAGGTGTGAAAAATAATATTTGATCTGGTTGCCATTAAAAGGTTATGAACCGTACCGAGCACGCATTAAGAGAGATTTATTTGTTGACAGCCAGTTTTCTCTGCCCAAGCTACACCACCACCACCACCTTCTAAACAAAACAGGATCAACATATATCTGGTAGGTTCAGATAAGAAGAAATGGAAGATAAGTGCTGCAGCAATGCCATTTATTCAGCAGAATTGTATGCAGTGATATGCTGATGTTTTGTAAACACTTGGATTAGTGGTGGGCATTAAGTCTCTCCTTCTCAGCATTGCCAGTGCAACCTGTGCCAGCTGTCTGACAAGTCAAAGCCGTCACAGCCGTGACCTTTTTGAGAAAGGGCAGACCTGCGGCTTAATCATTCTGGTGGGAGGCCGTGCCCACATCTCTCCCTGGAGGAGACACAACTCCTCCGGTTACATACTGGCAGATCGGTAGGGGTAGAGGTTTGGTAACAGATACAGGCTGAGAAGATCTCTGTCAGACTCATTTTGTGAACAGTGACTTAAAGGTGATGTCTAGAAATTGAAGAGGCTTCTTCCTAATTTGGCATGAATTTCAACCTTAGATATCAAACTGCATGTTGATTAAACAAAATAGAACAAATGTGACTTTGTAGTGCTTTCAAAACGGCGCACAATGCTGTGTATGTTAATGTGGCTGGTGTAAAATTTTAGGCAATGACACCAGCATGTTTATTCATTTATTTTATTTTCAGCGTAGTATCTTTATTAATCAGGGGTGGCCCCAGCAGAATGAACCGGCAACTTATTCAGCATATGTTTTACGCATCGAACGCTCTTTCACCCGCGACCCATCACTGGGAAACACCCATACACACTCATTCACACACATACACTACGGACAATTTAGCTTACCCAATTCACCTAGCGCATGTATTTGAACTGTGGGGCAAACCGGAGCACACGGAGGAAACCCACGCGAACACCGTGAGAACATGCAAACTCAGAACACAGAAATGCCAACTGGCCCAGCCAAGGCGCGAACCAGCGACCTTCTTGCTGTGAGGCGACATCGCTTCCCACAAGTCCAAAGACATGCGCTATAGGTGAATTGGGTAAGCTAAATTGTCTGTAGTGTATGTGTGTGAATAAGTGTTTCCCAGTGATGGGTTGCAGCTGGAAGGGCATCCGCTGCTTAAAACATATACTGGATAAGTTGGCGGTTCATTCCGCTGTGGCGAAACCTGATTAATAAAGGGACTAAGCCGAAAAAAAATGAATGAATGAATAAAAAGCACATAAATAGTTCACAACTAGGACACTGCTGTATTTGGTCTCTGAGTATGTGATTATTTCTCCACTTCAAAATAACTAGAAATGACATGTTTTTATGAAACATAATGAACTTCAATATATGAATCAATAAAAACATGCATTTAAAAAAGCTAGTGAGTAGCAACTGCAAAATATGATAGTTCTGTGCAATTAATACAGAATGTACAATTGAATTTACATCAGCTTCATTAAAACAAAAGCAAAATCAACTAATCATTTTGATTATTCAATTTTGAGTAATGAATCAATGAGCTCATCATTTTGTAGAATTCAGATGTTTTTTAATTGAATTGAATTTATTTTTACTTTTGACATGAGGTGCAAATACTGGTTTAGTTGAGCAATGACAAAAGTCTGGCAATGGGAATGTTCAGGGAACCTGTTTGAAAACAGTTACTAAATTTGACAATTATTTTGTTGACTCTAGTGATGCAAAAATATACACATCCCTTTAAATAAATAGTTTATCCAAAAAATGTTTTCTTAAATGCTTCAGTCAAATATATCCTGGATCCTCCAGCAAACATAACATTCTGCAATTTGCAATGTCTGAACCAGTGTGTCCAATGTGCAGTGGTGTGAAGTCACACATTACAAATACTCAAACTAATGTAATTGAGTAGTTTTTCTCATGAATTATAATTTATTCATTCATTCATTTTCTTTTCGGCTTAGTCCCTTTATTAATCCGGGGTTGCCACAGCAGAATGAACCGCCAACTTATCCCATAGCACATGTTTTACGCAGCGGATGCCCTTCCAGCTGCAACTCATCTCTGGGAAACATCCATACACACTCATTCACACACATACACTACAGACAATTTAGCCTACCCAATTCACATGTACCACATGTCTTTGGACTGTGGGGGAAACCAGAGCACCGTGAGGAAACCCACGCGAACGCAGGGAGAACATGCAAACTCCACACAGAAACGCCAACTGACCCAGCCGAGGCTCGAACCAGCGACCTTCTTGCTGTGAGGCGACAGCACTACGTACTGCGCCACTGTGTCACCATTGTAATTTATTAAGTAGTTTTAAAAATGCGTACTTTTACTTTACCTCAAGTACATTTTTAGTGCAGTACTGGTACTTTTACTCCACTTCTTTCCTTTTACCTGCAGAGACTACTTTATTTTTTCTTGTCTATGGGGATTAGAAAAATCAGTCCTGTGATCCCCGTCCAATCAAATCGCACATAGAAAGTAAATTGCATCATAATGAACAACCTGAAGACATGGGCGATTTGTAATTGCAGCAAACTGCTTGAAAGCATTAAAAGTGTCCACGTAGATGTCTAAAATCATCACACGCAATGACCGAGAGACTGTTTAGATGTATATTGCTGATGAGAAGATGATGGATGTTTACTGTATGATGACCGAAATGGCCTTAAACACACAGCAGGCATAAGACGCCAACATGTACCTCAACGTCGTGGAGAAGTTGCATTTTGTTTAGAAATGAAAATCGGGTTGACATCAGAACCCAATGTCAGGCTGACATTAATGTCAAACCTAAAATCAACATCTAATGATGTTAATGTCTATCAGATGAGGAATAAATTTCAGTATTTGATGTCAATATAACAATCGGTCATTTAGTTTAAGATGTTGGTTTGATGTTGGACAAAACCTAAAATCAACCGAATATCAACGTAATTTCACGTCATTATTGGACATCAAAATAATGTTGTGCTTAGACTCTGGCTAGACATTGAATTTTAGTCACCTGACATCACAACCTAAATCTAACCTAATATTAACATCTTATGACATTGCATGCCTGATGGGGAATGGCTAAATGAACTACAGAATGTTACGTTTACACACATCCACAAATTAGATGTAAATGCATCAGCTTTTCACAGCATAAAACTCACTTCTCACTACTCTTGAGTACTTTTGAAAGTTTTTACTCATACTTTGAGTAATATTTACAAAACATACTTTTACTCTACTTGCACTACATTTTTAGGCAAGTAATGGTACTTTAACTATAGTTTGATTTGTCAGTACTCTTTCCACCACTGCCAATGTGCTTTTTAAAGTCCTAATTAGACGTCCAAATGAAACATCTTCTCCAGCACATTGGTCATTCTTAAACCTCTACACCATATTTCCAAATCTCCTCTCACCATTTCACACATCTTCTTCCACAGTGCATTGAGAGAGCTTGCTTTTGGAAGAACTCGAGTATCGCACGCTATTTTTACATTTTTCATCATTCATCAGGCAACCATGGCGACGGCGCACAACATTGCCTCACACCAGTCCTAATGACATAAGCGCTCTTTCCTGGATTCAGTCTCTCCGGCTCCATCCCTGAACAGACGTACTCAAAACTCATCTGCTATTGTACTCTCTTACTGTGTGGCTATGGAACCATCAGTGTCAGCATTAGAACCTTCTGGATTTCTCATCCGGAGGAGAGAGAAGGCTCCAAACCATGCCTCAGCCTCTCCAAAGCTCAGAGCTAAGGCACCTCGTATGGATCATTTATTTCGGCCACCAGAACTTTGTTCGGTTTTTTCCCCACACATGTTGCTTCATAATGGAATGACGTTGATGGTGTGCATGTGTGGGTTTCTTCCATCACGGCATGATCACCGGATAGCTATTCAGTGGCTATTTTTGGTGTAGCTCATTCCAATTATAGAGCTTGTGTATTTTTTTGTACTTAAAATCCCATCACAACCTATTTAAATGTGATAGACTAGTCGTCCAGGACAGGACGTTTTTTTTTACAGAGAGAAGTTTCCAAAAGAAACCAAACAATTACATAAAAGTGAGTAAGTGTTGATTTTGTGCAAACTTTTACATCTTAAACACACACACACACACACACACACACACACACACACACACACACACACACACACACACACACACACACACACACACACAAAACACACACAAAACACACCTCCAAACTGTCAAACATTCATAATTCATTTTCCTCTGGCTTAGTCTCTTTATTAATCTGGGGGCGCCACAGTGGAATGAACCACCAACTTATGCAGCATATGTTTAACACAGCGGATGCTCTTCTAGCTGCAATGGGGAAACACCCATACACTCTCACATACACACACATACAGTACGGACAATTTAGTTTATTCAATTCACCTATGGTGCATGTCTTTAAACTGTGGAAAAAAACGAAGCACCCGGAGGAAACCCACTCAAACACTGGGAGAACATGCAAACTCCACACAGAAATGCCAAGTAACCCAGCCGGGACTCGAACCAGCGACCTGCTTTCTGTGCGGCGACAGTGCTAACCACTGAGCCACTGTATCGCCCAACTGTCAAACAACATATTGTCATTTAGAGAATTTATTTATGAGGAATTGACTATAGGTCAGTATGAAATGCTTTAATTTTTTTTTTTTAAATGTTGTTGGGGGTGTTTTCATCCACTCTGGGCTGATTTTGAGTCTCAATTTGGCCACAACTTTCTTTGTGTTTCAGCAAATGGAATGATTTTTGGTGACAAATCTTTTTTTGACACATATTTTGGTCAATGCTTTGACAATTTTCTAAAATTCAACAGTATACTCTGAGCAAATTTACCTCTGTCCCTCAGAAAACAGTTGTTGGTGGATGTGAAGCAGAGGTGGGTGCCACTTTTTCGTCACTTGGCTTTAGGTTAGGGGTGTCCAAACTCTGTCCTAGTGTCCTGCAGAGTATAGTTTTAACCCCAATTAGACACAACTAAACCAGCTGCTCAAGCTCTAGCTAGCATACTAGAAACGTATTGGCAGGTTGGCAACTAAACTCTAGACCTAAACTCTGCAGGACACCAGCCCTCCAGGACAGAGTTTGAGCACCCTCTTGCTGTTGGGGATGTTTTCATCCACTCTGGACTGATTTCACAAAACACACCTCTGAACTGTCAAACAGTATATTGTCATTTATAACTGACTGTAGGTCAGTATGATTTAAAAAAAAAAAAAAACATTTTCAGACCTTTACCCCTTGTGTGTTGTTGGGGATGTTTGCATCCACTCTGGGCTGATTTTGAGTCTCAATTTAGCCACAACGTTCTCTGTGCTTCAGCAAGTGGAATGATTTTCGGTGACAAATCTTATTTTGACACATATTTTGGTCAATGCTTTGACAATTTTCTAAAATTCATCAGTAGGCTACACTCTGAGCAAATTTCCCTCTTTCCGTCAGAAAGCCGTTGTAGGTCAGGGGTGCCCAAACTGTCCTAGTGGGCCAGTGTGCTCCAGAGTATAGCTCTTACCCCAATTAGACACACCTAAACTAGCTACTCAAGCTCTCCATAGCATACTAAAAACGTATTGGCAACTAAACTCTGGACCTAAACTCTACAGGACACCAGCCCTCCGGGACAGAGTGTGGGCACCCTCCTTCTGTTGGGGGTGTTTTCATCCACTCTGGACTGATTTCACAAAACACACCTCTGAACTGTCAAACAATATATTGTTATTTAGAGAATTTATTTAGGAGGAACTGACTACAGGTCAGTATGAAATTTTTTAAAGTTTTTTTTTCAGACTTTTACCCCAAAATATGTGTTAAAATAAGATTTTTCACCAAAAGTCATTACATTTGCTGAAACAGATAAAGTTGTGGCCAAATTGAGACTCAAAATCAACCCCCACAAAATCAGTGACTATAACTCAGCAACGAAAGATCACTTGACTGCGCAAACGGTACGCAGCTTTAACGCTAAAAACACGTTTGTGGCCGAACACGGAAGTAATTCAAAGAAACTCCCGCGTAGTTTTTATTGTTTGGTTTAGTCATGTGCGTCTGAAAGAGATGCGGTGTGTTTACAACCGAATGACTGCGATGTCTAAACTGAAGAGGAAGAAATTATCAGTCGAGGACAGTAAACCCGAGCAGCAAACGCGGATCAAAAAGTTAAATGACAGCCGGTGTTCAGTAGCATTACAGAACAGCAGCTGCGCCACAACATCTACAGGCAGGTATGTATGCTCAGTATGAGAAGACCGTTTCACATACTAATACTATTTTTGCAACTATCAAATGTACTGTGACTGAATGTTGACTGCAGCAGGGAGAGATGGTGGGAGAGCTCAGAGCTGAGTGACGCTGAGAGACTCTGGGCTCTTACCTTGACAGCTCTTTGCCCAAACCTGCAGTCAGATGATCTGGAAGAGTCCATTCCACAGCTCCCCCCACCTTCATCCACGGTAATAAATGTTGGTATAATAACTTTTCATTATTTTATTATCATTAAAAAGGGGAGGGACTGGAGAAGGTTGGAAATAATACATTTGGCATGAAACTTACTAGACTTATCTCTTAGTACTGGTTGATTTTTATCACAAAAATGTTTTCATAAAACACAATACATCACAATACTGTTTCCAAAAACAGACTGTGTAATATTTTGTTTTTCTGTAATATTTATAAAAATGTGTAAACTAATTCCTGAGATGAGTAGATGACTATTTGCAATGAATTTATTATTTTCTATGGGGGTGAATCAGATTAAATGCACATTTCAGAAAATAAAGCAGTCAGTGCATTTTGTTTTTTTGGGGCATCTTACAGTATTCATGTACAGCAGTTGAATAACCAAATGTAAAATAACAGTACATTGTCAGTGCTCAAACACAATTAATCTTAGTTAAAACTAAAACTTATCTTTTTGTGTGTGCCTAAAAGCTTTAAACACTCTTGGAATGTTTCCACATTAACAAGCCTTAAAATGTGTGCAGATTATGAACTTTTACTTTTCGTTTAATCCACAACTCTTGCATTCTGTGGTGCATTGTCTAGGATTTGACATGAAATATTAGGGCTGGGTGATTAATCGAAAAGTAATCGAAATCGACATTCAGAACCTATAATCGGTCTAATTCTTCCAGGTCAATTTTTTCAATTACTTTTCCTACCATGTGTGGAGTCACGTGACCCCCACTCTGTTCACACTTCTGCGTCAAGCACAGCGTATGGTCTGGTCCAACCTTCACGCGGTTGCATACCCGTTGCAGTGACTAATGCCGATGCTGACCTATCAAAAAATTTATCTACACGTCGTGATGATGCATAGTGCAAGCTCTGGGATTGGTCGACATGGGATTGTTGACGAGTGTGGGCGAAAAATAGATAAATAAATAAAATAATCGTTCATTAATCGTAATCGAGCTAAAATGTTCAATTAATCGAGATTTTGATTTTTAAGCCAAATCGCCCAGCCCTATAAAACATGCTGCGACTTTTACAGAGGCGCACATGGCAGTTTTGATGCTGAAATTATGTGATGTGTACAGCCTTATTGTAATTATGCATTTTTTTTTACACAATACTAATTTACCATTAATAAGGAAATAAATGCTTTTCACATATTTGTTAACCTTCAAAAGAAAGGATGTAGTCATAACTTGTATGTACGCAATTAAACTGCACAGAATATGCTACATATACTCCTCTAAATTCTGTTTGACATTTTATTTTTTTGGAAACTGTGTTTTATGGTTCAATACCAATTTTTTTATCAAAAATGGAGTATAATGAAGGGAATTATGAGACATTTAAAATTGTAGTCAATATTTTAAAAATATAACAATTAATTTACAGCCAAACATTCCTTTTTTATTTATTGCTCAACAAAACTGTTTCAACTAGAAGTGAGCTCATAATCAATCTTAGTTTGATAACATTCATCACCCAGCCCTACTACTTATATTATTGTATAATCATCTGTAATTCATTCATTTTCCATCAGCTTAGTCCCTTATTTATCAGGGGTCGCCACAGCAGAATGAACCACCAATATTCCGGCATATGCCCTTCAAGCCGCAACCCAGTAATGGGAAACATGGGGAGAACATGCAAACTCCAAATGCCAACTGGTCTAGCCTGGACTCGAACCAGCGACCTTCTTGCTGTGAGGCGACAGTGCTAACCACTGAGCTACCGCGCCACCCTATCCTCTGTAATTGATTTGTGAGGTGTTAATTCCTGCTTTGTGTCCTGAAATGGATGTAAGATGCAAATAGACGCAGTAATGTCTAAAGATGACTTCATTCAGTCACTATGAGGCAAAATGCACTAAACACTTCATTCCCTTCACTAAAATGTCATTTATGAATTACCAATCATATATCACAGTCTTGAAAAGCAGGACTCACCCTTGAACTGCGAAATCTCCAATCTCACATTTTCCTCTGTACATGGGAACAGTGGGCTAATTGTTATTTTTCATGAGGATGAGAGAATGGATGACACTGAACTGTCCTTTTCCAGAATCTGCAACAAGGCTGTGGTGTGCTGTCCTGGGCTGCATGTTTATTTAATGAATGACATTTTCCATGAATAGGGTCGACTTTGGTGTCCCGTTACTTAAAAAAACATACAACAAATAACATTTGAGGCACAAATCACAAACATAAAATCAGACGAAAATATCAGAATTTAGACATCCCTTTAAAAGATTCAGTTGATTGTATTAAAATCTTATAATCTTTTAATGAACCATACATATTTAGCCGTGCACCACATCTCCATTTTATTTTATGGTAAGCATATTAGTAACCTTTTTTCCAGATTATTTCAGTTGTATTGTTTTAAAACTGTACTTTTTCTTAACAGGTTTGCAAAGGCTAAGTTTGATTACATAAAGTAATTAATATGTGCTAAAAGATTTTCATTGACCAAAGGCTTTAAATAATTTTGTTTTGGCTTTTTTTTATCCTATCTACAGTTGAAGTAAGAATTTCTATTTAACAGAGAGAAGAATGTTTCAACACATTTCTAAACATAATAGTTTTAATAACTCATCTCTAATAACTGATTTATTTTATCTTTGCCATGATGACAGTAAATAATATTTTACAAGATATTTTTTAAGACACTTCTATACAGCTTAAAGTGACATTTAAAGGCTTAACTAGGTTAATTAGGTTAACTAGGCAGGTTAGGGTAATTAGGCAAGTTATTGTATAACGATGGTTTGTTCTGTAGACTATCAAAAAATATATAGCTTAAAGGGGCTAATAATTTTGACCTTAAAATGGTTTTAAAAAAATTAAAACTGCTTTTATTCTAGCCGAAATAAAACAAATAAGACTTTCTACAGAAGAAAAAATATTATCAGACATACTGTGAAAATTTCCTCAATCTGTTAAACATCATTTGGGAAATATTAAAAACAAAAAAAAAAACAAAAAGTAAAAAAAAAAAAAAGGGGGCTAATAATTCTGTTTTTTACCTGTATGTAACGTGTCAAATATACATATGTTTTCTCCAAGTATTTATCTTTTTATAAATAATGGAGTATTTTAAAAAGGCAACATGATGTTACAATTTTTTTAATTACCTATTTATCGCATCAATTTGGATTTAGAATCATACCTTGATTTGGTTTTCCTTCTAAACCACTAACAAAGCTGGTATCTAAAACAGTGTTCATTTCGTTGACAAAACATTTTCGTCATAATTTTCGTGATGAACAAGTTTCTATTGATGAAAACTAAATAGAAATTAAGTGATGATGACGACAACTATACAAAAAATATCCGGACATTTTCGTATGTGTGTGATGCATGATGCTTAATGACACTTATTTTTTATGTACATCTTCGCTTTATGATTCCTCTATGTGAGTAAATAGAGCCACGGCACATTTTACAACACATTATCATTTGCCAGTCATAAGTCATTACGCTACTTATTTACTCAGTGCTATACAGCTGAGCCACATGTACTGTAACACAATCTACAACAGTAAAGTTTGCTGTAGACTGACATTGCAAAGTGAACTTGAACTATTTTAAGACCTTTCAAATATTTAATGGCTTGAAATTGTCCAACAGACTGGTTAAAAAGACTAGTAGTTCAGGCCCCCACTATTAGTACCACATTAAAATAAAAGGCTTGCTAAATAATCCTGCATTTTCAATAAGCTACTGTTACATGTTACCTATCACATGTGGATTGCTATTTGTGGATTGATTGCTGACACATAATTTACATATTATTTATGATATAAATAAACAATGATATCTAATTTTTGGTCTTCAATGGAAAAGTTATATCCCACATTTTAATGATACCGTTTTATTTAATTTTAAGTTAGAATATTTTGTATAAATAAATGTATGCAAGGGCGTCACAGTGGCGCAGTGGGTAGCACGATCGCCTCACAGCAAGAAGTTACTGGTTCGAGCCTCGGCTGGGTCAGTTGGCATTTCTGTGTGGAGTTTGGGTGCTCTGGTTTTCCCCACAAGTCCAGAGACATATGGTATAGGTGAATTGGGTAAGCTAAATTGCCCGTAGTGTATGTGTGTGAATGCGAGAGTGTATGGATGTTTCCCAGTGATGGGTTGCAGCTGGAAGGTCATCCGCTGCGTAAAACATATGCTGGACAAATTGGCGGTTCATTTCGCTGTGGCTACCTCAGATTAATAAAGGGACTAAGACGAAAAAGAACGAATGAATGAAATGTATACAATATTTAAAGGAAATTACACTTAAATTAAACCAAACATATTTTAGTCAACTAAATCTTGAATAGATTTAGTCGACTAAAATCTTATGAAATTTAGTTGACTAAAAATAAACTAAAACTAAAATTATTCAGAAGACTAAAATATGACTAAAACTAAAATGGAATTTTAGTCAAAAGACTAAAACTAAATCAAAATTTGCTGTCAAATTGAACACTGCAAGCAGCACCGTTTAAAAAGATGCATTAATGATACTATTGGAAGGGTGTAATTCATACATGTGATCATTTCTATACTTATTACAGTGTGCTATATTTTTATCTGTTTCATCAGAAATCTCCTGTACAAACAGTAAGAGACTGGAGATGGTGCAATGCAGATAAAGATGTAAATCCACCTCCTGGTCTGCCAGCTCCATCATTCCTTGTTCACCCACCACCAGCAAATGACCTCAAGAACCCTTCACAACCTCCAGCAGAAGAAAACACCAGGTCATCTGATCCAGCAAGCCTTTCTGATCAAGAGAAACATGCATCTTCACCTGATGGAGACAGTGTGTCAGTATGCAGTACACAAACTACTCAGCAGCGCCACCTATATGAGGGAGTCGACTGCCTTGAAGATTGCGAATTGTCGGATGATCAGGGTGGCAGATTTGGTCGAGCAAGGAATGTGTCTGAAACAAGAAGATCTCAAGCAGAATCAAGAACAGTCCGGTCAGGAGCAGGAAAGAGTGCAGAAATAGGTGCAGGAAAATCTGATTTAGGGATAGGAACATTTTCTGGAGCAGAAAGACCAGCATTAGTGCTAGGAACAAAACAAGAAGCAAGTGGGTCTGGATCAGGACAGAGAGCAAAATCTGAAGCAGGTCATAGGGCAAAATCGGGAGTAAGAGGATCTGGATTGGAAACAGGAACAAAATCTGCAATTGCCAAAGGAGCCAGATCAGGACTGGGAAGAAATTCAATTGCAAGTGGATCTGGATTAGCACTGGGAACAAAATCTGGAGCAAGTGGATCTGGATTAGTACTGGGAACAAAATCTGGAGCAAGTGGATCTGGATTAGTATTGGGAACAAAATCTGGATCAGGACAGGAGGCAAAATCAGGACTAGTAGGATCTGGGTCAGGACTAGTACAATCTGGAACTGTACAGGAGGAAGAAAATGGACTAATAGGGTTTAGGTCAGGACTGGGAACAAATGCAAGAGCAAGTGGACCCAAATTAGGACTGGAAACAAAATCTGGAAGAGAACAGGAGGCAAAATTAGAAATGAGAGGATCTCAAACAAATTCAGGTGAAGAAAAACTAGCAAAATCAGGATTAGGAGGATCTGGGTTAAGACCTGGAGCAAATTCAGGAGCAAGTGGATCTGGATCTGGACTGGAAACAACACGAAGTCCTGAAGGATCTGAATCAGGCTTGGAAACAAAGTCAGGAGCAGAACGCAGATCAGAACTGGAGTGCTGTCCCATGTGTCTGATGCCATTTCCTGCCGGGTGAGGAACTGTTTCATCTAAGGGTGCACATGGCAAGATTACATGGCAACTCTGAAGTCTCTATCTAAATATATAAAAAAAGTATTGGCTGCATCCGAAATCGCCTACTACTCAGTAAGTACATTTGAATTTAAACCTACTACTCGGCTGTTAGAAAAGTACGTTCTCTACATTATGAATGTGAGTAGTATGAATGGAACTCAGACATACTGCATCCGCCATTTTGTCATCATCACGTGACCTACAGGCGTCAGTTGTGTGCCTTCTTTCCCATTTATGAGTTCTCTCGCGGTGCTTCACAGGATAGGGTAGCGTCCATCTGATGCACACTTCAGATTCTCACCGGAAGTAGGTCATCCGGGTACTTCTCGCATACTGATTTTTTGAATTCTGTGAATTCAGACATACCACTCGGCTTGCATACTGATTTTAGCGTACTATATAGTATGAAAGTATGCAATTTTGAGTGCAGCAATTGTTTTGTGGGGGTTGTATCTTTTTTATGTCAAAATGGTCCCCATACAAAAGGATCGGTGAAAAAATGACTAAAAACAAAACGTCACTTTGTAAATAAAATAACGATGCACAGTATATTAGATGCCATATGTATAAGCTTCTAATTTATGGATTATTTCTGCCAGTTGGTCCATTTTAGCTGTGTGGTGTCCTATAATCTGCCATTGTTGTTTTGGTTGTCAAGGACATGTACATGCCTATAGACTGAACACATAGTTTGCATAATTTGAAACCTTTTTCAGCCAGAAAACCAAACATTTTCAGCCACTCAAAATGATGTTGCTGTTTAAACTAATGTGTAAAATCCCCCCCCCCCCCATAAAAAAAAAACACAAAACAAAAATAAAAAACATTTAAGCATTTGTTTGAAAGAATGGAGTCAAAAATTCCATAAATAAAGTTGAACCCAAAATGTCACATTGGGTAAAATGTTCAGCGAACGAAACCCACATTATCCCAACATTCCCCAATTAGGCATTGTTTTTGGCAGCAGAATGGCCGGTGAAAAACCCTTGCTGGTTGGTTTCTTTGGCTAAAAGTTTTTCTGGAAGTCAGCGGGGTTAAATTGATGGTTGTATTTCAGAATGCCAGATCTGAAGTCAAATAGACTCTCTCAGAGTTCAGGTATTTTGCAGAACAGCAACTGAAAAGAGGATGCAGGCGACGTGATGTGCTGTACTTGCTGAGCAGATGCATGTTCTAGAAAGGAGAGCCTGGAAGACTGACATCAGCTTTGGCACTAGAGCCAGTTTAGCTTCTCCTTTAGGCAAAGCCAGAACATACACGCTCTCACCCTCACAAACCGTTGGCAAAACAGCTTCACTAGGCTGGACGATGAAGTGTTGGTGGACGGAATCGCACATTCTCTCACCTCTTTCCAATGGCCAAAATGGAATTAGTCATTTGTTGGAGAAAGACGCTTTATTTTCCCTAAATGAAACGGATTGGAGTGTTTGCGCCCCGAGATGGATTTCACAGCCATGGTTATGTAACTCACTCCTGAATGTGATGTCATCTCTGCAGATGTAGAGCACGGGATCCAGTTCAGTTGGGATTTATATTTATTTGAGGCTTTATGAACACCCGATTCTTTATTTTGATGAACATAGCAACGTTCAGCAGCTGCCGTTGTTGTTGTATTACAATAGTATGAAGTATGCTAAGTATTACGCAACACATGGCATTGGATTCTGAGGCTTAAATAACGTGGTGGTTTTGTGGTACAGGGATTGTTACACATGGTAATACCCTGATACTTTATTAAAAACTAAAAGTCTTTTTAGAGGCGGTTGTTTACACAACACCATTTCTCTGCATTTTGGCAATGATTTCGCAAACATTTTGACGGCTTAATTAAAAAAATTGACTATCAAAAGTTCTTTTTAAACTTTTTACAAATGCAAAAGACAAACGTTTGAACATCATTGCCATGTAAACATGCTCACTATATTGAAAATGATGAGATTTGTTATTATAAACTTGAACAGTTACCTTTTTATTGTTCTTTCATGTTCATTACTAATGCATAAACTAATATTATTTGGTAGCGCGTCACAGTAGGGCAATTTTTCATGTGCAGTTTGATAGTAAAGTACATTGTGTAGTTCACTGACAGGCTACACAATACCATGTTCATTATCGCAGATGATTTATTCACCCAATAATGAAAGCGAAGATCAGTTTTCTGCTATAATGACTAATGCTTGCGTACTATGACTGTGCATTGCTGCTACACATAAAAGCATGTAAAAAAATAACACATTTATTTTTCTTCAAACTTCTGTCAAATGTATAAAATGAATCCTTCTGTAAGATGAATCGGTAGTTATGTGTTAATTTGTCACATTGAATTAGTTTAATGAAGCAGTTAAACGTGGTAAAGTCTAGATCAGGGCTTCCCAAGCATTTCAGCCTGCGACCCCCAAAATAACAATGCCAGTGACTGGCGACCCCCCCCACTATCCTACTAAAATATTACACCTTTGGTTAGGTATGGATAAAATATGGCAGTTCTAATAGTTTAATGCAATTTATTTAATTTTGGTTAATCACCAAGCGACCCAGCTGCGGATACTTGTATCAATATAGCATCAACAATAATTCATATTTTTACATTGCTGTGAGGGGTAGTTTTGTGGTTGGGGCAGAGGTAGACTTTAATAAAATACAAGTGAATGGGTAATTTAATAAATGGGTTATTTAATAGCAAAAACCATTAAATATTCTGTTTATTCAAAAACCTCTATGGGGATTTACTTGGGCTGCGTCTGAAATTGCCTACCACTCAGCAGGTATTGCATTTGAATTTAAACAAACTACTCGGTCGTTAGAAAAGTACGTATTACTCGTATAGTTTTGAATGGGGAAAAGTGCAGTCAATATGGCGAATGAAGCCCTGCCTACTAATACAGGAGCTAATCATTGATCGCTATAGACTGATGATTGACTGGTGGTCAACAAACACACTGAAATCTCAGCGAATAGGTGCTTCATAGACATAAGAAATATATCCACATAAAGCTTGAAATCTGTGCTCTTAAATGAACCAAGTGCACTTGAAAACAAAAGTTGTTTGGTTTTGTAATCTGTATGAAACGAACGCAAGGTACAGTCCGTCCTGTCAAACGCACGTCACATGACAGCAACTACTCAAACGCCCACAGACTTGTAAACAAAGAGTTGCTGTCATTTCTGGAGGAGATTCACCATCAAGACCTAGTTGTGAATTCCTTCAGAAGACCAGGGCGATCTGACAATCATTATCCAGAGGATGATAGTATGTAGAACGGCCATAAATGAGGTTGGTGTCGTGATCTCATTCTTTTTGAGTGCGCATGTGCATTAGTTTGGGCAACTTGAAAATATGCAGATTTTGTTTGATTTGGACGTTTAGAAATGAAACTTATGAGATGGTTGTTGCTTAATTTTATTGGTGATTCCAAATATGTAATGTAACTGTAAGCTTGGCAAACAGTTTTGGAGAATTTGATGTTTCCCCATTCAGACAGAATGCCCGAGCATAATGGCCGAGAGGTGTTTCAAAGATGACCGCCAAGTGAAATGACTTGCCTTAAAGGGACTTTGCTATGAATTTGAGTAGGATGAATGGAACTCGAATGTACTACATCTGCCATTTTGTCATCATCACGTGACATACCCGGGTAAGTTGCATCGCATTACTCCCATTCATGAATTCTCTCACGGTTCATCATAGGATAGCGTAGCGTCCATGCGATGCGCACTTCAGAATCTCGCCAGAAGTAGTATGTCGGGTACTTCTCACATACTGTTTTTCGAATTCCATGAATTTGGACATACTACTTGCCTCGCATACTCATTTTAGCGTACTATATGGAAGTATGCGATTTTGGATGCAGCTTTGGTTTTTTTTTTTGTGGGTATTTGGAGTTTCTGCTCGAGAGCGCCCCTGAGGCCTTCTGAGATTTACTACTGATCACACAACTGTGCTTTCCTGACAAATCACGATTTCAATTCAGTAATTTCTTATGTTTATTTATCAACTAACTTGAAGTATTGGTGAGAATTATTCTTTGCAACATTTAATAATCTTTGTTATTGTTTATAAAATCGCAGTTGTTCCTTTTGCACTTTAGTTTACTGTATTATGTAAATCCATCTACTGTAAACAAATACAGCTATTTCTCGTCTTAAAAATGTATTAGTATATATGGAAATTACCATTAACAAAAATGTTGTTGAATTATTATTAATTGTTATATCATTGTAAACAAATTGTTAACTACTAGGGGTGTGATGAGATGCTTACTCCACAAGACGAGACGAGACACGAGATTGGGTTCACGAGAACGAGACAAGACAAGATTTTTACCCTATTTTTAAGAAATTGCACAAATTGCAAAACTATTTAGGTGCTTTTTAAAATCAACTTGTAATGAATGTTATTCCTCTTCTATTTTAATAATTCTATTAAGTAAAAAGCATGCAAAACTGCTAAATATTTTGCTAATAGCCTATGTGAATGGAAAAATTGTTTTTTATCATTTTTAATATTGGCAAAATATTCGCTAATACATGAATGGAAAATAGATTTTTTTAAACTGAAATAAATCACAAATTGCAAAATAATTTAGATGCTTTTAAAAAAAGAAATATAATGAACAGTATTTTATTTCTATTTTATTTCAAGGACATGCAAACACTATATTTAGCCATAAACTCTTCTGACTGGCTTCTCCACCGTACAGTTTCACATGAGAAATTGAACTCCTTTCCACAAATTGAACTTAAAAAAGAATGTATGTAATATTTGGTATTTTTAATTTGATAAATCAGTTTCACTTTCATTCAGCAAGATTTTATTCATGCTCCAGAGACTTACTCTGAGCTACTGGATGCAATCATGCGTATATGCGAATATAAGGACTGATAGAAGAGAGTTGTTTTAATGTAGTTTGATACTGCATGCGAATTAAAAAAAAATCAGCTTTTCCCAGACAGCATAAACGTATGTTCCGTGATGATGAAGGCAGGTGTCTCGAGTCTCCAGGAGTTTAGCGGTTGTGTGTGTGTGTCTGTGGTCCTTTACTCACTCATAGGTGCAGAGAATAGTGTGAAACAGCTGTGTGTGTATTGCTTATCCTGTCGCAAAATGCGGCTAAACATCCTACATGTCGGTAATAGTTTGATTGCTTTGTTCATATGTCTGTACTGCACTTCAATAATGCGACTAAATTAGGAATACTCCTTGTATCTTAATTGCATTTGTGTTTACGATGATTAAGCATAAGACTTTAAGCATATTTGAAGTGCTATTCAAAACCATAATGTTACAAACCATAATGTGTGTAGCTGCAGTTGTAGCCTATGTTGGACCCGCTGAACAAAAAAAACAACAACAACAAAAAAAAAGCGGTTACGTCAGTCACCCAAGCAAACAAGTGACATGTGCAACTCTGAGGTCAGCCTGGTTTGCCAGGTGTGTGCAAAGAACTTGATTTGCAGTTCAAATCCAATCCTGCCTCCAATCTTCAATGCTAATTTCACCCTCACGCTCCATCATAACATCACAACTCACGAGACAACTTTTCAACTCGACGAGAAATCTTGTCAACCCTCTATTAACTACTCATTTGATCTACTTCTAAAGTTTAGCAGTAATCTATAAAACTTCAACTCTATATTAACTTCATAATACTCATCGTGCATTAACTTGTAAATCAGAGGTGTCAAACTCAGATCCTGGAGGGCCGCAGCCCTGCACAGTTTAGTTCCAACCCTGCTTCAACACACTTACCTGCAGGTTTCAAACAAGCCTGAAGGACTCAATTAGTTTGATCAGGTGTGATTAATTAGGGTTGGAACTAAACTGTGCAGAGCTCCGGCCCTCCAGGAACTGAGTTTGACACCTGTGTTGTAAATGAACTGAACTTGATTGTAAACTGCTACCTACTTATCTTTTTAACCTCAAACCTTGGTATTGAATTAAAAGATCAACAGGACTGCATATTCATAAACATTCATCTTTAACTAAGGCCAGCTCTTCAATAAAAGCGGTTTATGATCTTCTCTACCCACGAACTTTGACGCTCTTCTCCGAAAGAGGAAACTCAATGTTGAAACACAGCAGACTGTGAGTGTACCTAAAGAGAGCAGGAAGAGAAACTCCACAGAAAGACAGTTATTCATCAGAAAGTCGGGTCAGAAAGTCACCAGATTTTTTGCGAGGTTTGAGATCAGTTCTCCCTGGGCGCTGTGGGCAGTTTGAACAAGGCAGCACTTTGTTGTGAGCGCAGGACTGGCGCGCGCCGCTGCCCGCTTTCTGCCCGCCGTGTGTACATTGGCCAGACTGAAGAACACAAGCGGCCCCGTCAGAGAGACACAATGAGCGCTCTTGTCTGGGGAAGGAGAGATAGAGAATGAGGCACGTATTGAGAGTGGGACTGGTGGAGAAGAGATGGAAATCTAGATGGAGGGAATCAGGGGAATGGGTGGATTGGGTTTGAGGTTTGCTGCTGGGAAACATCAGGCTGTCTGGGTTGGAAAAGGGATTAGAGAGGGTAGGAAATGCAAACACATGAATGCCAGTGGAAATGAGTGTCATTTTGGGGGAGGAAGGATTTGTTGTTTTGAAACATGTACTGTTAATGTTCAATTGGGAAAATCTAAATTGAGACCTGGTGACCTTACAGTTTTGGGTTTGCTTGTCATTTGGTATAAAATAACAAACCTGGTGTGGTGCGGTTAATATTTGTGCACACATATTGGTAAATTGTAAAGCAGTACATTTTAAGTGGTCACTTTTACCATAAAATTCAAACATAAATGTGACTTTAAAGGAAGACTCCACTCTTTTTTTTAATAGGCTCAATTGACAACTCCCCTAGAGTTAAACAGCTGAGCTTTCTGATTTTTTGAATCCATTCAGCTGATCTCCAGGTCTGGCAGGAGCACTTTTAGCTTAGCTTAGCATAAGTCATTGAATCGGACTGGACCATTAGCATCTCACTTTAAAAAAAATCAAAAAAGAGTTCTCATAACTTTTCTAATTAAAGTTTCACTGTTCTATAGTTACATCATTTACCAAGACTGATGAAAAATTAAAAATTGCCATTTTCTTGTCAGTTAGTATAAAACGTCAAAACTGGTGTGGTGTGGTTAATATTGGTAATATTGGTAAATATTGGTAAATTGTAAAGCAGTACATTTTAAGTTGCCGCTTTAACCATAACATTCAAACAATAAATGTGACATTGAAGAAACACTCCACTCTTTTTTGGAAATAGACTCATTTTACAACTACCCTAGGGTTAAATAGTTATGATTTTGAATCCTTTCTGCTGATCTCCTGGGGCCTCATGTACAAAGACTTGCGTTGAATTCATACTAAAACATTGCGGACGCACAAAGCTGTAAATGTGTGTATGCAGTAAAAAAATCAGATGTATGAAGCACTGTGTACGCGGAATCCCACGCATATTCTCTTTGTACATCCGAATGAACGTGAAACTGAAAACCTCTCCCCGTCTCCTCCCCCTAATAAATATGGTAATGACTCCACTTTGGCAAAACCAAACGAAAAATGGCAATGGCAAAAGCAAGCAAAAAGAGAAACTCACGCTAATTTTGTAGTGTCTATTTAGGCTAAGTGCAAATAGCACACCTCGTTGGAATGAGCTAGTTGAGTGATTCCCGCCCATCACCGTTTGATTGACAGAGACAACATAACTGAAGAGAGCGATAAAGAGCAGCGTGAGTGGCGTAGCTCATAAAGCGCATGGCAACATGTTTTGACACGATAGCTCATGAATCCGGTTCGAATCCAGCGTCTGATGAACTCTTTCTTCTTTTTCCCCCCACTACATATCAGATTTTGCCTACTTTTCATCACGAGGGAGGCAAGTAGGAATCATTAATAAGTGTGTGTATTATGGAAGACTCAGATTCAGAACTGAACTGGATTAGAGAGGTGTTATATCCAAATCATATGCATTATAAGTTTGTAGAAGTTATACATTAAAAGTACCTTTATATATAAATTTTAGTACTGCTTCAGTCAACCTGAACAAGTATATTAAAATCCATTCATTTTCACTTGTTTTATTAGTTCTTTTTTTTTTTCAAAGTGTGCTTTAAATGCTTTAAAATAAGTTAAATCTTTGTAGACTAGAAATATATGTACTGGATATATATATTTTTTTTTTAATGCTGGTCAACTGCATGGTATGGAAACCTTATATACCTGTTAGACATGCGGATGATCCCGTCCCCTACAGCTGCCATTGCACGGCTCAACGATGCTTTGTAGTGTGCAATTTAACACAACTGCCTCTAGGAGTCGCCAATGGAATTAAAACAAACACACACAAGAAATGCACGTACGCCAGACATGAAGTTGGCGTGGACCAACACACATTCTCACGTTAATTTCATCGTTAGTAAATCCAAACGTGAGCGTTTTTGTGCGTACGCAGCGTTGCTACATGAGGCCCCTGGTCTGGCCGGAGCACTTTTTTTTTTTTTTTTTTTAATCTACCCAGGTTCTGCAGGTTGCAATGTCCCGAATTTTGTTAAGCTTAAGCCAATTGTAATGGATTGTTTTTGTTTCAATTTGGAATTTCCCCAACCAGTACAGAGCCCAGGGGACCAGAGTGAGTACTCCGACTTGGCCCCACCGCTGGTCCAGGCCAGAGCACTTTTAGCATAAATCATTGAACCTGATTGGACCATTAGCATCTCACTTAAATCAAAAAGAGTTTTGATCATTTCTTCTATTTGAAGTTTGATTGCTTTATAGTTACATCATGTACCAAGACTGACGGAAAATCAAAAGTTCCCATTTTTTTGTCAATAGGTATAAAATGACAAAACTGTGTTGTGATTAATTTTTGTGAACACTTATTGGTGAATTGTAAAATAGTACATTTTAAGTTTTCAATTTTACCATTACATTCAAATATAAATATGACTTTAAAGGGTCACTCAAATTTTTTTGGAAATAGGCTCATTTACTCAACAATAGGCTCAACTACCCTAGAGATAAATACTTGAGCTTTCTGATTTTTGAATCCATTCAGCTGATCTCCAGGACTGGCGGGAGCACTTTTAGCTTAGCTTAGCTTAGCATAAATCATTGAATCGGATTGGACCATTAGCATCTCACTTAAAAAAAAAAAAAAGACTGAAAAATGAAAAGGTACTATTTTCTTGGTAAATGACCTATACTCTCTAACTATTCCTGTGTAATAATCAAGGAACTTTGCTGCTATACCATGGCCGCAGCAGACTCAATGATATTATGCAGCACTGTTACCTACTTTCCTAGCCAGGGAATTTTTTCAAGCGCTACATAATATCAAAGTCTTTTGATTATTGCCCAATTCAATTATTCATGCTAAACTAAGCTAAAAGTGCTTCCCCCAGACCCAGAGATCGGCTGTATGGATTCAAAAATGGTAAAAGTCAACTGTTTTACTTTAAGTGACTTATAAAATGCGCCTATTTCCAAAAAATTGAAGTGTTTCTTTAATGTGCTGTAACAGATTGCTGTAATACCTTAGCTTAACACACCTGAATCGGTCATCTCTTCCTCTACTTACAGCACAAAATAAACATGAATGAGCCTCAAGAGAAGGAAGCAGTGCAACTTACCGATGTTCAACATGCCTCGTAATCACTCAGTCAGCTTTTCAACCCTGGAAAATGTGAATAAAACAGCTAACAAGTAAAGGGTACTTTTTTGTCTAGAAGGTTGTTCTTGCAGAATAAAAAAACAAATCAGGGCTGATCAGGGCTTTATTCTGTGAAAACAACCGCCTAAATGTACATTATCCAGTACTTGACACAAAAACTAAACAGTTAGACACAAAACATTCTCTAAACGAATAGGAACATAAGAATGTATTCACTGATGCTCAAGATGATTTGTAGTACCCGGATTAGCCTGTTTTCCGTTATTAGCTTAATCATTTGTTACCTGAGAATATCATGTCTTGGAATATTGTGATCAACCAATCAGAATCAAGTATTCCAGAGAGCTGTGTAGTAAACAGTAACATCACACAGTATTACATTTATCACAGGAAAGCGATTCGTTTATCTTAAACTCAAAAAAATGTTAGCTAGCTAGAAAAAGGAACTCAAAAGTATGCACTATAATAATATGATTTATAAATCTACAATGCATTATTCATTAAAGTTAATATTATAAAAACGGTATAGTTCAAAGCTTTAGTTCCTTGAAAGAAAGCAGATATTGTTTCTGAGATGCAAGTAAATCAGTATTGTGAATGGAATTGAATCCATAAAGCTTATGAATAGAAATAGAATTCTTAGTGCCCATCACTAATTAAAACATAGTACCAGCAGCCGTTGCAGCAGCTGGCCTGAGACCCAAAGACATTTTTTTTTTCTTTGTGATTTTCTACATCCTTTGGGTTTAAAAAAAAATCTACAATGTAGTTATGTTTTTTTTTTTCCAGCATGTCCTCTGTAGTGGACCACAGGACCATTTTAGTTCGAAACGACAGCCAAACTCAGACAACAAAACTGTACAGGATATGGCTGTAAAGAGATATTAACCCAACATTAATGTAACAAAAACTAAACAAAAGCCACTTTTACCTTTTGTATTGTAATTTAAATTGAAGAGCGCCAAACTCAAAAAAACAAAAACACAAAAAGAAGTGATGTTAATCCAAAACAAACTCAACATAAAAACAATTTCCAATTGATTGTCATTCTCTAATTATCTCTAATTGTCAGACTCCAAGTCAGAGTCTTCCTCAACTATCTTATAAAGAATCCTCTCTGCTTCAGTTCTGCCTCATACAACATGCAGTCATTACTCACATTAAAATGGTCCTGGTGTCCACTATTGACATTTAAAAAAAGGAGGATATTTTGAAACACCTACACTTTAACAGCTTTGAAAGCTAAATGTATTGTTCCTGACACTTTAATAAACAAATATATGTAATAATAACAATAGTAAAAAAACATTTAAAAAGCAAAATTTTACATACCTCTCTCCTTCGCCATGAAATGTGCTCGTTTGTATGCCGGCCATTTTGGATGCAGTGTAAGAAGTGGACCCTAGCATGCCAGCCAATCAAATGACATATCACTAGAAAGCCCAGGATGTCCTCTGCACAGGACTTGACGGAGTAGCTCAACAAAATTCAAAGAAAATTCATGAAAACACAAGGTCCACTAGAGAGGACGCAAGTCAATGGGCAGGGTCTCATGGGGATATTGAAGACAAGAGGCCGATCTAAAGGAGAACGATCAGCTGCCACAAAATTCAATAGAAAGACCTTCTAAGGCTGAGTTGATTTTTTTTTACTTGTTAATTACTGAATAATCAATCAAACCCTACTGATTAATCGACGAGTAGTCAAGCAGACAACCGATTATCTAATGAACTTACAAGGAACGGACCATTGTACATAAAGGCATCGTTTACTCATCCTCCACTTGTTCCAAACCTGTTAGAATTTCTTTCTTCTGTTGCACACAAAAGAAGATATTTTGAAGAAGGTTGGACTTCCCTAGTGTTTTTGCTCCTACCATGGATGCCATTGGCTGCGTTTTTCCAACATTCTTTAGAATATCTTCTTTTGTTTTCAACAGATGAAAAAAAAAAAGTGAAAGTTTACAACCATTTGAGTATTTAAATAAAGTTGAGGAAATCTTTCAGTTCGGGTTGCTGCCCATCGATGGATTTGCTCTTCAGTGTTTGGACTTTCAGCAGTGAAAATGAAACTGAACTGAACTAAACTGAACTTCAACTCTGAAAACTGAACTGACACACTTTCAAATTACTAGAACTTCTATGTTAAACTGCTTTGACACAGTCTTCATTTTAGAAGCGCTATAGAAATAAAGAATTGAATTGGAAAGTCAACTATCCCTTTAAGATGAATAAATACCATAACAAATGGGTTGCAGATTTTTAGTTAACTTGCATGAACTTTAACTAATAAATTGTGTTACCAAAATAAGTTTTAAAAAGTGCATGAATTCTGACTAAAATGTGTTCAGCAAATGCTTGTTAGGAATTGTTGGATACCACGAGAAAATCTGATATAGGAGAGGCATGAATTATTAAAATATTTCCAGATAAATGCTTTTAGAGTGATATCAGGGGATCGGCTACATTGTAAACAGCTTTTCTCTACAGTCCAAGACTTACATCAACATGCATTATTCCCAAATAGCCTTCTGAAAGACATTGAGGGATCAATAACTTATCATGAGTCAAAAATCTTCTTTTGTTTCCAGAAGTGCCGGTTGTGCAAGAGAGAAACAGCCTTGCTTGTGTAGTTTTGCAAACCGCAAACGATCCTGTTTTCTCTTTAGTGCTTTTATATTAGAGCTTTGCTGTTTTGTGTGTTATTATTAATGAAGTTTGTATGTTTTCTGTTTTTCAGGTTCACCCAGATGGAATGTGATGGTCATCTTGCGCAATGCCTATCAGAAATGCACGATGATATTATTTGGTGATGATTATTAGGAATTTCTGTTATATTATTTTGGATTTTTACATTGCATGTCCATTGTATGTAAGTATTTCTGGTAACACTTTACAATAACAGTACATGAATAATGATTAATATGTAAACTAAACATTAATTTATAAGGAATTAATGATGAGTTAATGTATGCTCTAATCATAACTCCAAAATGAGTCACATGAGTTCATGTGTGAATAACGGTTTCCTTAATGGTAACACTTTAGGTTACAATTCACAGTATTAACTAACCATTAACTAACACTACTCATTAGCTGTTTGTTAATAGTTAGTGACGTAGAAGTTGGCTTTAGGTTTTGAGTAGGATTAGGGATGCAGGATAAGATCATATTTTACTAATGAACAGTTAATATCTTAATAGGCAAGTAATAAGCCAGTAGTTAATAGCATGAGTTGTGACCTAAACTTAAGTGTTACCACCTTAATTTATTGTTAGTTCATGTTGTTAATTACTGTATTCATTAACATTTAAGTTTAAGCTAATTGTAACCAACATGAACTCATGAGGTGTTAATGTATAATTATGGCATGACTTTACTTGGAGGGGCACATTATCATTAACTCATCCTTAACTACTCATCAACTCCTGTGTTTAAACTGTTCATGTTGACGTTGACTGAACACTTTTCTATTGTATTATTCAGTGTAAACGCACTAGATGGACGTATATAAGGAGTTCATGAGTAGTTAAGAATGGGTTGATGATGATGAGCCCCTCCAAGTAAAGTCATGATATAGTTATACATTAATGTATAATGATGGTTAAATTAAGCATAAACTAATGTGGTTAATTAATACATGAATTAACAAAAATCACGTATTAACAAGTAATTAAGGTAGTTGTTTTTCACACATGAACTCTTGTGGCTCGTGTTGTAGTTTGATTAGTGCATACATTTCTTATTAAACCCATATATGGGTTAATGTTAATGTGCCCCTCCAAGTAAAGTCATGATCTAATGTTACACTAACATGAGTTCATGATGGGTAACTAAATAAACTAATGTGGTAATTTAACAAGCAATCATATACTAACAAGTAATTAGGGTAGTCATTATTTACAAATGAACTCTTGTGACTCATGTTGTAGTTAAAGTTAGCTGATGATTAGCGCATGCATTACTTTATCATGAACTAATGATGAGTTAATGTTTAGTTTACATATTAACACATCATTATTCATGTATTATTATTGTAAAGTGTTACCATATTTCTTATATGATGGAAAAGCGTGCATTATGCAATAAATAACATGCTCTCTCACAGACTACTGTTGATTTTCGGGGGTTTTACAGTCAGAAATCACGAGACAGAAAATGTCAAGTCATTACAATGAACATTTACTGATTTACAGATGTTATCTAAGATGCTTAAGACTTAACTTCATAAAACCAAAGACATGTTCACATCTCTCTCTCTCTCTCTCCCACCCTCAGAAACTCTACTAGAGCTTTCATTTACAATAATTTATAAAACAAACACTTCAAATATAAAAGTATTCCCCTGTAGCACATTGATAAGAGCGTCGTTTGCTTTGGACTCAACATGAGGAAAGAACTGGGAAAAGAAAATCAAAGAAAAGCAAAAAACGGCTTGCGACAGCTTTTGTATTTGGCAAGTTGATAAATAATGGAAATTTCTTGCTAAAAATGTATTCAGGGACAGGTACGTGTGGGTTTTTTTATTGCAGTCTTGGGCTCTAAAGTTTGAGACTAGCGCTTAGTGGGACACTGGATGGAGATCTCTTATAATGGTGCAGAAACAAATTTATTTCTGTCAAAATGTGTACGGTTTAAATGACAGATATTTACAGGTATGCCAAAACTCAATCCAGTTCAGATAGAAACATAAATCGGACATCTTTTCATGTGGATTCTGTACATTAGCTCAAGCTGGTGGAAAATGAAGCTGTTGGTTGGATGAATGTTGTTTTTACTTGGTCCTTTATCATTTATCGTGGTACCTGTTCTTGTAGAGCCTGCAATAATAGTCATGTTGGACCATTCGCACCAGTTAGACTACTTGAATGTTTTTTTTTTATCTTGGCAGTCACCTGAATAACATCCCATATATCATTCATAAATAGTGGAGTTGATGGAAATGTTTTTGTAGCAGTTTTTCATTAGAGAGCTGCAAACACAGCGGGGTAATCTGGCTTTGCTCTCTGCCTCGTTATCGTTACGTTCGTCACGCTTGTTATCTCCCGGCCCGTTCTTTGTTCCTAGCCCGTCTGCTAATCTTGCTACTGTCTGACACAAAAGTGGCTAATTAATCCTGTTAACATGGCAGCGATTCTTCATACAGGTCTGATTTCATCAAAGCGTTCACATCTAAGAGTGTCGTCTTCACTCTCCAGGAAAAGACGAACTAAAACAGCCCAAAAGTTGGAGATTAAATGCGGCGCAAGATTGAAAACATATCTAGTTTGCTTAATAACACAATACCTTATCGCTGTGAGGGATTAATCATTCGGGCTGGGCTTTGATTGGCTGTTTTTATTTCTTTGAAGGGAAACTGAGGGTTTAGAAGTTCAATTTAAAGAGCTTTTCTTTTGTGGGCTAGAATTTAAAAGGAAACGATGCTTTAGTTGTGTTTCCCCAGCAGGAAAGTGTGTACGGCTAGGTATAGAATAGCATACTAACTCGCTACTCTTTGCAGTATGCATACTGTGCACAGATGACCTACTGCATTTGCCAAGACACACAGCGCAGAATAATGTATCCCAGAATGCAATGAGCACAACTCGACATTCCGTTTCCATTCTTTTTTGTATGGAAGGCCATCGGGGCCAAAAGTATACAGAACACATTAAAGTCGATTGCATCAACGTGCTCATTTTAAGCATATCAATACATCAACAAACACGACAGCCAATGAAATTGCTGTGTTTGTTATGTTTGCATGTATGACCCATGTAAGTACACAATGTTTGTACTTGCATGTTAAACATCACATTTATGTCACAATCCATAAAAATAACTGTTTTAACAGTCAAACTGTGTGTGTTTATGTGTACTAATGCAAATGCCCTAACACAGTGGTTCTCAAACTGTGGCTTCCTTTTAGTGGTACGAGGAGAAATCGCTGAATGATTAAAGTTAAAAACTGAACAAACTTTTAACCCTTTGACGCGTACGATAACACCGATGTGATCAGTAAATTGATTTTAACAGACTAAACCTTTTATTTTATTTTCAACTTTCTAATATTTGTTATGTATTCTATAATTTGAAGCAAATTTCCTCTCCATATTTGTAATGGTTGTTGGGGGCGTATCCCGTATTTTTATATCCCAATGTTGACAGGTATGGTTTAATCACTTGCTTTTTTTTTACGCGCCATAAGCAGATCTAATTTCTAATTTAAGTTCATATATTTAAAATACAAGTTAATGTTTAGATTTCAAAGATATACAGTTGAAGTCAGAATTATTAGCCCCCCTTTGATTTTTTTTTTTCTTTTTTAAATATTTCCCAAATGATGTTTAACAGAGCAAGAACATTTTCACAGTATGTCTGATAATATTTTTTCTTCTGGAGAAAGTCTTATTTGTTTTATTTCAGCTAGAATAAAAGCAATTTTTAATTTTTTAAGAACAATTTTAGGGTCAAAATTATTAGCCCCTTTAAGCTATATGTTTTTTCGATAGTCTACAGAACAAACCATCGATATACAATATCTTGCCTAATTACCCTAACCTGCCTAGTTAACCTAATTAACCTAGTTAAGCCTTTAAATGTCACTTTAAGCTGTATAGAAGTGTCTTGAAAAATATCTAGTAAAATATTATTTACTGTCATCATGACAAAGATAAAATAAATCAGGTATTAGAAATGAGTTATTAAAACTATTATGATTAGAAATGTGTTGAAAAAAAATCTCTCCGTTAAACAGAAATTGGGGGATGGGGGGGGGGATAAACAGGAGGGCTAATAATTCTGACATTAACTGTATGTTGCATGTATATATGATTTATACATGAATATGATGACATATAACCTATATTTATGAGGTCCGAGTAACATTTCCAGGTTTTGATGAATAGGCTACTATATGAGAATACTTCACATTTAAGTACAGAAGTTTTCTTTTTACTTTTTAAGAACAGTGTCATTTTTAATTAATTTTTAAAAGCACATTTTAATTTAAACGTTAACATTTTATTTTATTTTTTTTTACATGTAAGCACAGTGCAGTGTTAATGTTCAAATTATTTATAATGTTTAAAGTGGCTGACAATAATAAATATGCTTAATAAGAAGAATTAATCAGCCACATTTTTGAACTGCGCAGAGCTGTAGCTGCTTAATTAGGCCTACTACGCTACTGTACTTCAATACCGGTTATTATGGTGGTACTTGGAGAGACACATTTTTTCTGAGGTGGTACATGGTGAAAAAAGTATGAGAACCACTGCCATGACACACTCAAACCGTTCAAAACAAAAGTTGTTTTAAAGACTTTTGGCCCCAATCACCTTCCATAATTTTTTTGCCTAATTTTTCTGCCAAAATGTGACCAATAACTGCATTTTACGCAAAGTTTTTTGCAGTAAGAATCATCTCTTATCATCACTCCTACTGTTAATTAAACAACAGCAGCCTAACAGCACATTCTGAACACAGACTATGTTTCCAAATGAAACTTTCGCAAGTGCTGCATTACATTGAATTTGAACTTTTGATTGCGAGTGCAAAGACACAACTCCGCCATGTGTTTTGGTCATCTGAGATTCAGTCACAACACTGTTGCACAATTTGACCATGACATAACACTAGCAACATGATGTCCAAACCCCTTGTTTGTGCTTTCTCGCCTTCTACAACATCTCAACAGCTAATCACTGACAGATCACATGAGTATAACACAAATCCCACTTGTCAAAGTGAGCACAAGACATTTGAACAGTTTAGTGTGTGTGTTCTGTAATGAATTCGACTGTAATATTAGCCCCAGGTTCATTGGAAAAACATGCTTGTGGTGGAGTTTTTGCAATAATACATTGCGTACCAGTTTCCACCTGGCATTAACGTTGCGTTTTCAGTGATCTAATCGCAGGTGGTCAGCAGAGACCATTACTAGGACCTTTCCCTCTTGTTTTCTCATTGGTTTTATGGAAGCAAGTCTAAGAGCCATGAAGTTTGAGGCTTGTGGTGTTTGTGAGTCCCACAGAGAAGCTCTGGAATGGAGAGAAGTGACAACCGTAAAGAACAAGAGAGGACCAAGCTTGGAACATTTATGCTTGTGTTTTGTTTTTATGTGGCAGTTCATTTTGTTATTGACTTGTTTGAATGGTTACATTGGTGCCGAAACCCAGTAGGAAGGAGGAACACGCTGTCAATAGAGCTGGTGGGCAATGGCAGGAGGCATGAATCGACTCTCTTGTCATCTGTCAGGTCATGAAGTGGCAGATGAGGACTAAGGGGGCTCTGCTGTTTAACGTGATGGGGAGGAGCAGGGAGATCAAGGCAATGGAGGCCTCACTGCTGGACATCCAAAACTGTGGTTGGGATTGGGAGGGTGTCTCTGACCTGCAGTGGAGCGGTAGGTGAATATGAGATGATGAGTAGGATGAGGCAGAGAGCCAAGAGAGTGAAGTGAGACCGGTGTGGCATGATTGTTAATGCCTTTGCTGGTCTCCTCTTTCTCCGAACATTGAATTTTGTTCAACACAACAAACAAACGGTTGGTCATTGGGCAGCGTAACGCCATTGGTGAGCATCTGTCAGAGAGTTTGTTCGGTGTGTCCTACACGTTGTCCTACATCAGGCTCACGTCGTTGAGAGTTTGCCCGATTCACTATGTAGAATCTGAGTCGGCTGCTCGGTGAAAGAGCTCTGTTTGGCTGTTTAGATATGACTTAGAGCACGAGAACCAAACTAATGTGACGAACGAAAAAACAAAAAGAAGCTGTGAAGCTGAATTTCGTAAATATTTGCAAATAATATATATTATCAGACATATTTGCACAAGCGAATCCCATTGTGGTGAGCGGGAAGTCCATAAACACTGCTTTGTTTGCAGCTTGTATGTGTGCAGCACTAGTTCCGGTTTCCCTTTGTGGAATGACAATACAGATACTGCCACCTGCAGGTATGGAAAGATACATCATCTCATGCAGGCGCAGAAAGTACTTTCTCGTTTCAGTCAGCTGTTGTCCATATGGTGTGTTCACGAGCAGTTTTTTTGGTCCTGATGGGACCAGACATAGCCAATCCAAGCCAACAACCTTCAATTCTTTGATTTCGAGTCCAGGGCTTTAGGTTAGAAGGCTGTATTTGGTCGTAGTTATAGTATTTGGTCTTTCATGGCAGTTTGAAAGCATTCAAACATATGAGCTTTTACACTCTGAAAGAAACTTGGCCTCTAGAAGTGGGCCAAAGTTGACAGGTTTTACACCTTGTTATGTTTTAGACCCCCATTTAGTGTTGGCCACTTATGAATGATTTGATGAAAACACATCTTAATACCAGGTGTAAACATGTGCTAAATGTGTAATCAGTTTTATCCGAGATATATGAACTGATTTATTACGTTAGTTGTGATACATTTCACTCCAGTTTAGAAATGAATCATCTTACGAGTCAATCCAAGAGTGCTCAGTTGCGTTTGAACAATGTAGTACCGACACTAAAACTTTTAAATTGCTTCTACAAGTCTCTTTTCTAGTGACTCAGGACTCACTTTGTTGTACCAGGTGAGCTTCTGAGCAAGTTTACTACACCAGAATAGCTGTACATACTTTATGGAGCGGGTGTCTTATGGTAAAAGTAATTTGTTTGAAACGCAGTAACAGCTGTTGGTGTACTTCCACTAAATGTTTCTCCAATGAGTCTAGTTTAGTAATATTATTGGATGTATCATTCAGTGTCTATCCATCATGTCTTGGTTTCAAAATATGTATCAGTGCATTTATGTTACGTAAAAAAACGAACAAAAAAAAAAACAAACACTTGCAGTCCACATTCTCAGTGAATGTTGCGTTGGAAAATCAATTCCAGTCTAACGTGGGGTTCAGAGCAGTTGGGAGCATGGTGAATTCTAGATCTTTGAGGCACTTCTTCAAAAAAACACATTTTATCTCCCGTTTAAAATAGACATGGTGGTTAAAAGCATGTGGTTCGAGCACAGCTACACACTGCGGATGAAACCATCATGGTCGTCAATTAAAATGTGCCACTTTGCATCATAGAAGGCATCATAAATTCTTCGATTGGCTACCTACACTATAATACAACATTTACCTTTAAACATTATACATTCTTGTTTCGTTTGAGGACAAGCCTCACACAAGATTAACGAGAATCCCAAAAATAATCAAAATCAAACAAAACAAAAAGTGCACATTAAGTTAGAACTGTCATATTTTGCTAGGGTTGATGGGAAATGTAGTCTCTGGTGGATGCAGGCACACATCGATGGAGCTAAAATTGAGTCCCAGGCAACAGTGCGCGCGCACACACACAAACATGGGCCTTAAAATGAAAGAGGATGCTGGGAAGCAGGAAGACAATCAACAGCTGAAATTTGGGGAATAGTTCTGAAGTTCCTCTAGTCCTTTCTTCTTCCAGTGTAACCCCAAAATAACTCGGGGGAGGGTCCGCACTTGAAGTCTTAATGTCGCCTTTTACCACAGTTTTTAGAAAACTTCTATGTGAACACACATAGTCTGAGCTAAACTCAGCTGTAGTAGTTTTGTAGAGCCGCAGGCAAAGAAATACAGGCCGCAATGTTCTTCCCTCATACGGTTTCTTCAGTGGAGAGCAGCAGAGGATTAATGTACTCGAATCCCTCAAACTCAGACTGGTCTATTCTCTTTATCACATCCCTGAGGAGAGAAAACAACATTATTAATGAAGGAGCTACGATTCAACTGTACATTTTGCACTGTGGCTCAAAGCAAATGCTGAAAAATGGTAAATAAGGTGGAGAAATAAGGCTAATAGTGCAAATGAGGTGGATCCCTAAAGCCACGCCGACTTATTACATTATCAACAAGTACCAAATAAGAGGTATTTACCAGCCAAATTGCAGAGAGAACTAGTTGCCCGCATCTCATTTTTACATATACATTTATTAATTAGCAGACACTTTAATAAAAAGTGAATTACACACAAAGAATATTGCAAAGAGATTCACCCCCTGGAGGCAAAGAATCTCTTGAATATATGCTTAATTTATTGCCAGCGTGATTTAATGCAGTGGTGATTCCCAACATTTCTTTTTGTTCTATAATTGCTAAACTTGAAAAGAAAAGAAAATCATTTTTTCCAATATCTGTTATTGGATGCAATTGCAATATGATTATTTATGTTTGGACATATAATGTTTTATTATTTTTTTGTTATTATTATTTTTGTTTGAGATGAATCTCTTGAATATGTGATCAATTTAACTTTATATTTGTGGTTTGATTTAAATCAGCTGAGAGATTTAGATTTTTCAGTAACAAATAAAATGATTAAATTTACAACTGCAAACATTTATGATTTGTACCATTTATTTTCCAAATAAATTCTGTTCTTTTGAATGAACGGTTTCAACAAAAAAATATATTAATATTCAATTGAATATATATATATATATGTATATATATATATATATATATATATATATATATATATATATATATATATATATATATATATATATATATATATATATATATATATATACATACACACACACACACACACACACACACACACACACACACACTGGCCATTTTATTAGGTACACCTGTCCAACTTCTCGTTAATGCAAATTTCTAATCAGTCAATCACATGGCAGCAACTCAATGCATTTAGGCATGATCAAGACGATCTGCTGCAGTTCAAACCAAGCATCAGAATGGGGAAGAAAGGTGATTTAAGTGACTTTGAACGTGGCATAGTTGTTGGTGTCAGACGGGCTGGTCTGAGTATTTCAGAAACTGCTGATCTACTGGGATTTTCATGCACAACCATCTCTAGGGTTTACAGAGAATGATCCAATAAAGACACAAATACATTGTTGATGTCAGAGAAGAATGGCCAGACTGGTGTGAGCTGATAGAAAGGCAACAGTAACTCAAATAACCACTCTTTACAACCGAGGTATGCAGAAGAGGATCTCTGAACGCACAACACATCCAACATTGAGGCGGATGGGCTACAGCAGCAGAAGACCACACCGAGTGCCACTCCTGTCAGTTAGGAACAGGAAACTATTGTCCAAATATGGACAATAGAAGATTGGAAAAACATTGCCTGCTCTGATGAGTCTCGATTTCTACTGCGACATTTGGATGGTAGGGTCAGAATTTGCCGTCAACAACATGAAAGCATTGATCCATCCTGCCTTGTATCAACAGGTTCAGGCTGGTGGTGGTGGTGTAATGGTTGGGGTATATTTTTTTGCACACTTTGGGTCCATTAGTATCAATTGAGCATCGTGTCAACACCACAGCCTACCTGAGTATTGTTACTGACCATGTCCGTCCCTTTATGATCACAGTGTACTTATCTTCTGATGGCTACTTCCAGCAGGATAATGCACCGTGTCATAAAGCACGAATCATCTCAGACTGGTTTCTTGAACATGACAATGAGTTCACTGTACTCAAATGGCCTCCACGGTCACCAGATATCAATCCAATAGAGCACCTTAGGGATGTGGTGAAACGAGAGATTTGTATCAAGGATGTGATCTGCAGCAACTGCGTGATGCTATCATGTCAATATGGACCAAAATCTCGAAGGAATTTTTCCAGTACCTTGTTGAATCCACGCCATGAAGGATTATGGTAGTTCTGAAGGCAAAAGTGGGTCCCAGTACTAGTTAGGTGTACCTAATAAAGTGGCCAGTGAGTATGTATGTGTGTGTGTGTGTGTGTGCACCTCAGGAATCCATTGATCTCCTTTATCAGCCTGCATGTTGAGGATATACACTCCACCTCTTCAATGGCGTAATGCTGAGACCATTCAAAACTCGTTTATCACATTCTGTCAAACACGGTCCGTGGAGGACAATTCTCCTCTCCAACAGGCTCTGCGAGAACTGATATTTCACCAGATCCGGGATCAGTGCCCAATTGTGTTTGTGCTGTGTCTGTTTGAAGAAAGTCCCCGGAGGGCCACTTGACTCTATGTGGGTGTGTGTGGGGTCCAAAAGCCTCCAGCAAGAGTGAAATCTAAAAAAACACCAGTGACACCTTTATGCCGTAATATCAGGCTTAGGTTTCAAACGCTGTGCAGGGGGGTAATATGTGATGAAGAAACACAGAAAGACAAACGTTCTGGGCACTGACCAAAACAAACAAGCCTCTTTACTACACCAATGTTTCTTCAGAAAAGGATTACGAGGTGGAGTTGTTTTGGAATGAGAAAACAGCAAAGCTCTGGTCCTGTTTTCTCAAGTGGTACATTTTCAAATAGTTTTGAATAAAAAACACAGAAAGCTGTTCATTTAAAACCTTCATTCCTGATTTTTTTACATTTCACAACCTTTTTTTTCTAAAACGTGACCAGGGATGTTACGCCACCCTCCCCCTAATTAATTTTTTTAAGTTCCACATCAGACTTTAAAGTATTCCTCCATTTATTCATTACAAGCCATCATAAGCGAGAAAAAGCTATTAAATATTGTCTGTGTGAAAAGTGTATAGAGTCACTAGCGACCCGAGGTATGTAATAGTGTAAGTACATTTATCCTGTGCAACAATAATAAAATATCTGATGACACCTTTATTCCTCAGAGGGTAATGTCTTATACACAATGATATTGGGGCGTCACGGTGGCGCAGTGGGTAGCACGATCGCCTCACAGAAAGAAGGTTGCTGGTTCGAGCCCCGGCTGGGTCAGTTGGCATTTCTGTGTGGAGTTTGCATGTTCTCCCTGTGTTCGCGTGGGTTTCCTCTGGCTGCTCCAGTTTCCCCACAGTCAAAAAACATGCTATAGCATGCTGTTATAGATCAATTGAATGAGCTAAATTGGCTGTAGTGTATGTGTGTCAATGCAAGAGTGTATGGGTGTTTCCCAGTGTTAGGTTGCGGCTGGAACCAAAACTAAACTTTCTTTTTTTTTTAATGGAAAGTAATGCGTTACGTTACGTTACTTTTGAGTTACTTTTGAATTTTTCATACCTGACTGAGGCTTGATCTCTTTCAGAACTTGCAGGTTTTTTTTTTTTAATAGAGGAGCTCTGCATTTAATGACACTGTATAACCTACACCTTCATTTACTTAAAAAAAAAACAATAAAAAAATGTGAATAATGTTAACTTCTGAGAACTTCCTGAAGTTCTCATGCCAATACATGCCGTATATACAGATTAGTGAAAGTTGAAAGCAATGTGTTTGCTACTTTTGTATTTTTGTCTTATTAGTTCAGTAAAATGCACTGTCCATCGAGAAAATCCCTTTTTTTCATGTGTTTAAATTAATGAGAATACTTCCATCACAGAAATGTAACGCTCTGCCATCTTGGTTTTTGTCTGTTCCCGCAGGGAGCTCATTCTCTCATTGAGTGTGATTCAATGTGATTACACTAATTTTAATTCAGCAAATTATTTTTTAAAAGCAAATTAATGAATCTAAAAAGTAACTCAAATATTATGACTTATTTTTTTTTTAAGTGATGCATTACTTTACTTGTTACTTAGAAAAGTATTATTACATAACTAGCGTTACTTGTAATGCGTTCCCCCTAACACTGGTGATAATGTTGGTTTTACAAGCTCTTCACGCAATGGCAATAAGAAAGTGACAAAATTCATACAAATTCTTAAATATGTCATTTAAGAAATGTTTTCTTTTTGTAAAATTGTAAATGTGTAACACTTTATTTGAAGGAGGTGCTTATAAGACATGACACCTTTATAATCATGACATGACACATGTTATGAATACAAAGGAGATTTTATGCATGCAAATGACAACTGTCAAGTGGGATTCACTCAGTTGTTATTTTAAATGCAAAGATGACATTGTTTGAGATGTCTTTGTCATGAGGACTTGACATTACCAAGACAACATAACTATTTCATAAATCTGTCATAAACATAATTGTCATGAGGCCATTATTACTGTGCCGTGTAAAAGCTTATATTTTTCCTGACCTCAACCACATTGGTGCAAATTACATTTTTCATTAACATGTCATTAAATATTAATAAATATTTATATTATATTATATAAGTTTAGTGTGTTCCACTGAAAAAACCTATCAAAAAATATATTTATGACTCAAGTATAATAGGCGGCGCTGTGGCACAGTGAGTAGCGCTGTAGCTTCACAGCAAGAAGGTTGCTGGTTCGAGCCTCGGCTGGGTCAGTTGACATTTCTGTGTGGAGTTTGCATGTTCTGCCTGTGTTTGTGTGAGTTTCCTCCAGGTGCTTCAGTTTCCCCCACAGTCCAAAAACATGCGCTATAGGTGAATTGGGTAAGCTAAATTGTCCGCGTGTCTGTGAATTAGAGTGTATGGGTGTGTTTCTCAGTGATGTGTTGCAGCTGGAAGGGCCTCCACTGCATAAAACATATGCTAGATACGTTGGCGGTTCATTCAGCTGTGGCCACCCCTGATTAATAAAGGGACTAAGCCGAAAAGAACATCAATGAATGAACACACGTATAATGGACTCATGACAATCACATTTATGACATATTTCTGACAAGTTATGATGATGTCAAGTTGTCATAACAAAAACAGGTTGTGATATATTTGTTTGTGTCAAGCTGTCATAACTATGACATCTCAAACAATCTAATCTTTGCATTTCAAATGACACAATGGAGTGAATGACACAATAAAAGTTGTCATGAGCATGCATAAAATCTCCTTCATATTCACGTCAAGACAATAAAGGTGTCATGACATTCTTATGAACCCTCCCTTCAAGTAAAGTGTTACCATAAAGTTCAAAAGAACATTTATTGGAAACAGAAATCTTTTGTGACATGATAAAGTTCTGAAAGTAATCTTCCTGACCCCAAACTTATGAACAGCGATGCACTCTGTGTAAACGAAACTCCATAACAATGCACTGGGAATCCAGGTTCTTTTATAAGCCGTTTGTACGAGCATGTAAAAGGGAATCGTGTCTCTAGTCGCGTTGGATTCGAGTTCATCCTTTTCCGTTGCGCTGTGAGACACGTCCCGCTCTGGACGCACTTTCCTTTAATCCGAAAGACTAAATCTCTTACAAGGAAGGATTTCACCCCCCACCCTCTTTTTTCGTCTGCCAGATCCGTCAAACAAAAAAGGCTTCCATCACTTCCTCCTCCTCCTCGTCTCCTCCACCGTGTGGGACGTCAGGCTTTTCCAGAGCTCGCTCTGCTTTTGAAGTGTCTGGCTGCTGCGTAGCTTTGAAGCCCGCTTGGAAAATCTCGTATTGAACTAAGAACCCGCCGTGGCTCTATAGATTACTGTCTGTCAGTTCATCTGCAACTTGCTTTCTGCTAATTATGAGTGACAGCTTCACTGACAAATTGCCTTGGTCGGCTTGGAGACTGCAGTGATTGTGTATGTGTACTCTGTGATTAGTGTGCATAGTTCAGCGAGGTGTTGCTTGGGTTTCTCGTGGAGAGCAAAGAAATGAAATCTCCTCAAGGTATGAGATGACCTCATTCAGAAGCATCAGGGTTGTAGTCCATATGGAAGTGAACGGAGAATGGCTGGATTCTTCAATTTACATATAGGTAGTAATCAGGATGCAATAATGCAACTTAAAACAAGATAGACAGACAGACGGAGAAATAGATGGATGGAGGGAGGACGGATGGACAGATAGATAGATTTAAAAACAGATAGATAGATTTAAAAACAGACAGAGAGATAGATAGACAGACAGACAGAGAGATAGATAGACAGACCGGGAGACGGATGGTGGGAGGGAAAGATGGATAGATGGATAGATAGATAGATAGATAGATAGATAGATAGATAGATAGATAGATAGATAGATAGATAGATAGATAGATAGATAGATAGATAGATAGATAGATAGATAGATAGATAGATGGATGGATGGATGGATGGATGGATGGATGGATGGATGGATGGATGGATGGATGGATGGATGGATGGATGGATGGATGGATGGACGGACGGACGGACGGATGGACAGACGGAAAAATAGATAGATAGATAGACAGACAGACAGACAGACAGACAGACAGATAGACAGACAGACAGACAGACAGATAGACAGAAAGAGACAGACAGAAAGATAGAGATATAGATGGATGGAGGGACAGAGACGAATAGATGAATAGAAAGATGAATAGATGGATGGATAGATAAATGAAACGACAGACAGACAGACAGACAGACAGACAGACAGACAGGTAGACAGACAGACAGACAGACAGACAGACAGACAGACAGACAGACAGACAGACAGACAGACAGACAGACAGACAGACAGACAGACAGATAGATAGATAGATAGATAGATAGATAGATAGATAGATAGATAGATAGATAGATAGATAGATAGATAGATAGATAGATAGATAGATAGATAGATAGATAGAGAGATAGACAGACCGGGAGACGGATGGAGGGAGGGAAAGATGGATAGATGGATAGATAGATAGATAGATAGATAGATAGATAGATAGATAGATAGATAGATAGATAGATAGATAGATAGATAGATAGATAGATAGATAGATAGATAGATAGATAGATAGACGGACGGACGGACGGACGGACGGACGGACGGACGGAAGATAGATAGATAGATAGATAGATAGATAGATAGACAGACAGACAGACAGACAGACAGACAGACAGACAGACAGACAGATGGACAGAAAGAGACAGACAGAAAGATAGACAGAGATATAGATGGATGGGGGGACAGAGACGAATAGATGAATAGATAGATGAATAGATGGATGGATAGATAAATGGAATGACAGACAGACAGACGGACGGACGGACGGACGGACGGATGGAGGGACATACAGACGAATAGATGAATAGATCGATCGATCGATAGATAGATAGACAGATAGATAGATAGAATTAAAACAGACAGAGATAGACAGATGGATAGATAAAATTAAAACAGACAGAGATAGACAGATGGATGGATTTAAAAAAAAGACACAGACAGATAGAGATATATATAGACAGATAGACAGAGAGATAGACAGGCTTCGGCTTCTTGTGTGTTTTGACCAAACTGAATCAAATTCCCTCTCATGAGCTGAAAGTGATCCAATTCTTTGATTCTCTTTGCGTAACCCTGGTAAATAGTTTATGTTTTAAATCCACATCCCTCAGATTTGGCCAATAATGGGATGAATTTCAGTCATGGTACCAAATCACGTTGTTCATCAAAGATGCCGCCCTCTTTCTGAGCTGCATTTTTGGAGCTTCATTTACCGTCGATTGAAAACAGGAATCCTTTTTAGCAGCTCGAGGGCCGCCTGTCTCTATGAATCAAATCAGAATAACAAATTCAGCCAGATATACAAGTCATTGTGCAGACTCGAGTCCCTCTCCACAGAAACACACCTCTGCAGAACAATACGCCTCAAAGCCCGGCGCGATTGTCCTTCATGCAGAATGACTGGAATGTCTGAAGAATCTCTTGAGAGAAATTGGCCGAGACCTCAACAACTGACCCCCATGTATTCACACATGCCATGAGTCAATCTACAATCCTCCGCCATCAAATAAATGCACATTTTTTTCCTTGACAAGTCTCTTATTTTAGCTCTTGTTTTAATCACGGCGGTATTCAAAAGGACCGATCGTATGAATGAGCGTCTGAAGAAAAGTCTATAAAGCTTAAAAGCCCCCCTAGAAACTCACTTCACACTGATTAAAGCCGGTTGCCAGCCCCATCTCTGGTTTTTAATGCCTCTCTGCATCAGGTTTTTAGCTGTTTTCGAGCTGTTCTTTGTCCTGACTTTCAATGTGGCCCTTTTACAGCGCACCTCATACTGTAAAGCAATCAGAAACTCCAGAGGGGATGTTTCCGTATGACATCATTACCTCTTGACGATAGCCTCCAGATGGGTAAACCATTTCACTTCATCTCCCTCTCACTTTCTGAAGGGGAATCTTAGACATAAACCTCACCATCCTGGACCAGCTGAATCAAGCTGAGTGGAAACCCCCGTTATTAAACGCCTAAATCTTCTGCCGAGTAATTTTGAAGTCGTTAAAATATTACATAATCGCTCTCTCAAGATGGATTCCGCAGAAGTGACGACTGACTTTAATTTTCGATGAAACATTTGGAAGACTCTGCGGCATGTAAGGAGATGCCAGTTTGTCTTTTCATAATTCAAATCTGGACCAGTTGATTCAGTAGTTTTTAGCAGGTCTTTGGAAAACAGCTGACTCTTCTTTCATACATTTTTTATTAAACGTTTGTAGTAATGAAACGCCTTTCGGCCAAGCATAACATATTTGGATACTTACTCGTCGTCTGGTGTGAGCTGCACGGGTTCGTTGGTGAACTGCGTGTCAAAGTTTTCTAAACCGTAGTCGTCTGTGATCTGAGGTTTGAATGGTGGCGTCACCTGCTTCTGTTCCAGCTACAAGAAGAAAAAAAAGGGAGAAAATTGGTACAGAATCCACTCTGAAATTACAGTAACAATCAAGGCTATTTGATTAACATCAATGCGCTTGTTTTCCCTAAAACCTGGTAAGCGGTCTATACTGTCTGCATTGCAAACATTAAACATTAAAAACGTAGAACGGCTCAAGCTGGGCGTGTAAAAGTTTCAGTGCACATCAAAAGATCCACAATTTTGACAGCTAGGTCACGTAAAATATGATCGAATACACTAGGATGAATGAATCCTTCCTGTTGAGCCCTTTGTAGTTTGTAACTTTTAAAACAACAACATATTCAAACATTTGGCTTTATATTAACTGGCTTTAATTGTTATATAAGCACAATGTACTTATTGTATTCATATAGTATTGCACAACCCTTCTGGTGCTCTTGAAGTGGGATACAGGTAGGGTTAGGGACAGGTCTGGGGGTATGGGTAGGTTTAAGGTTGTGTGAAGGCACAGGTGTCAAACTCAGGCCCAGTTTACACTAGTACATTTTAGTTTTAAAACGGCATTTTAAAAACGATCTGCGTCCACACTGGACTGTTCATCAAGGATCTACCTCTGGATCTAATCTCACTATATATGTTAAACGTGATATTTAATTCATCTAGTCTCTATCTAACAACATATTCCCTGACTTTGGTCTTTTGAATCTATTACTTATTCTCAGGTAACGTGTTTTGGCTGAGCGCAAAGATAAGTTAATATATTAATTTATGTAACCACATACACTGATTCTGCACATTTGACTGATTGCTTGCCTTTATTTCCTATAATGTATAAACTTATTGTACGTTTTACTTTTATAATGGCCATTATTTATTATTAAAACTGATATTCAGCAAAAGAGAGGGTATGTTTCCTTATTTTCAATGAAAATGAAAGGAGGCAGTAATGTTTACAAATAAGTAAAGATATAAGTATAAATGCTCCGTTTTGTTATAAATATGCATACAGTGAAGATGACGGTCATATAAATATGCAGCTACACGACGCCTCAACATTTTTGGTGGTAATTTGATATTACCTTGGTAAGGTAATATCAAAATAAAAAGAGGCAGTCCCTTATATCATGTCTTCATTTTATTGTTAAGAAAGTGAAACAACGTAGCCAGGGTGATGTGAATGAGGTTATAAAGTACACTGTTCCCTTTGAAGATTTACCCGACGTATCCTCGGGAGTTTGTTTTCCATGTCAAACTTGCGAAGTCTGAACTTACAAGGAGAGGATGCAGGACTGAACTGTGTGTAGGCTACTTAATATTGAGGAAAAAGCCCCAATCAGATAGGCGAATGTTTGCAGCTATGCCTCCGTTTTCAGATGTCTTCGTTTTTCCCTATTCACACTAAGACGGAGCTGCAGCGTTTTAGAATAAAAACGGCCTCTTCAGCGTTTTCAAAAGCTGAGTTTTCGGAGCTCGAAAACTCCGACATAGTGTGGACGGATGCAAAACTTATGCATTTTAAAACCTCAGTTCCTGGAGGGCCACAGCTCTGCAGCTATGTTTAGCTTTAACCCTAATTAAACACACTTGATCAAACTAATTGAGTCCTTCTGGCTTGTTTTAAACCTCCAGGTAAGTGTACTGAAGCAGGGTTGGAATAAACGCATACGCACTTGTACACAGCACCTTATTACAATATACAATGCAATACTTTCTCCATTCGCATTGGTCCACAGCACCTTATAACCTGTATATTTATAACAAATCTGTACATACAATTCAACATCCAGATCTTTTTGACTAACTGCATCTCTGTTTAATATTTATCATCTTTTTTTCCTCATATTTAATTTTGTGTTGTCACTTTATGTATACTGGAAGCTTCTGTAGCCAAAACAAATTCCTTGTGTGTGTGAAGCACACTTGGCAATAAAACTGATTCTGATTCTGATTAACAGTGTAATTTTGAATGTAATTACAGAAATTAATTACAGATGTAAATACAAGCATATCATTTAAAAACATATTAGTACAAAACATATGTACATAAGTGCATTGTACTAATTGGTTAATTTAAATGTGTACGCAGGAATTAAGGCCACTTAAATATAAAGTGGGAACAAACATTTTTCTACAGTTCACCAAAGTTCACTATGTCTGAAATGCCCATCTGATACGTACGCTGGCTTTTAGTATTGAGAATAGCTAGTTTGAAAAACCTGTCCTGGGGTGCGTTTCCCAAACGATGTAAAGAAAGAACGATGTAGTGACGAGTGTTTCCCAAAACCCCTAGTTTCTCTGTCGCAGATCCATCGCTTGAACCACATTAGTTATAACGTAAAACGCCCATAATGATGACAACTTCTTTAGAAAACTACCCCATCATTTCTTTGTGCAAATGATATTGTTTTACACAAACACGCATTTAAAATAAAATCCAGTATTAGTTTTGGTAAAAACATGCACTCGTTTTCCATATTCATTGAAATATATGTAAATGGCACATATAGGGCCTGTGTTTGCTTTACTAATATTATTGAGAAGTTGAACATTACATATTCTATTCTAAAACATAAAATCACTTACAAAAGCACTATTCTAATATCATATATAAATCATCTAAATAAATAAATAATGAGGCTTTTTATTATAAATATATTTATTTTAATAATAATATTAATGATTATTATTATTATTATTAAGAAGGATATTGTTTATTTATAAAAAAAAAATAAAAGTCTACTTTTACAATTTGACACATGCAAACCACAGCAGAAAGTTCTAACCAGCAGGCCCATGTCTTATACAGTACAGTACAGATACTTAATAAATAACCCACTATAAAAAAAAAAGAATTAACGTATGCTATGTTTTTTTATTTTCACAAGCTTTGGAGACGTATCATTCCGCTTTTAAAAAATAGCTCTTTCACCTTGAGGCTGTGTTTAAAATGATATCAATGTTTTCAAAGTGCACTGCGAAGGGAGCACAATTGTAAACATGAAGATCGCTAAAACTGAACTGTAAAAATACTTTGAAAGCAAATTACACCTGAGTGAGATGACTTTAATGCTTTTTTTACTTTTAATAATTCCAACTTTGAATGTTAGAATGTTCTAAATGAATAGGGCATAGGGGGATAAGTGGGAATAGAACACAGCAAGGAACTATGTTTCTAACTTCAGCTCCAGAGGTGTTGTTTCAAGTGCTCGACTTTGCGACGCAGTTTGCGAATGTTCGTTGGAGCGATGGATTTGGGAAACGGCAAATCAACAAACTATCTTTGTAACGACGGAACTTGCGACCTTAGTTGGCTAACAATGGTTTTGGGAAACGCACCCCTGGTTCATTGTGGTTGAAAGACTTGATTAAACAAATCAAAGTGTAACTGAAATGTACCGACACTATGAATGATTTTCAGCGAGAACGGTCAAATCTTTTACATTTAGCCATACAGATAAGAAAACATTATGCGAAAGAGCAAATATGTACTTTAATGTGAAGTTGTCACAAAGTTCTTATTTTAAACTTGGTTTTGTTAATGTTGAATTATTTAAGTGAAACATATTTTGTGTATGGGACTCAAAGGATTATAGATTTGATAAAATTAAACAATCTATTTATTAGGTTAATTAGCGTAAGTCGTCATTCAAGAAAATGACCAAAATGAACAACCCCAACTTTTTTGACTGCAATGTTTGCCCCACTAATCCATTGGTGTAAATTTCATAATTGATCATTTAACACATTTAAGTAAACACGAACATTTAAATTAAACTGAAATAGCAACTACTTAAAAAAAAACTCAAATTACTCCAACAATCTGCTTTATTAAAAATATTAAAATTATATCTTTTTTGAAACCTGACAAGTAACTTATTTGTAAATTTTCTGATTTGTAAATTGCAAGCAACACATACTTCTATATGCTTAGCCTACTGTATATAATAGGTTTAACCCTATTTGAGTCAAGTAATATACCTTAGCACAAAACCAAATCTCAAGAAATTGTCTTCGTGAAAAAACCTAGGCAACATGTGTGAACAGAGTCATTACAAAAAAAACAATCTGTAAAAAAAGCTTTTTAAATTAGATTACTTGTATTAAGTACTAAACAAAACACCAGAACCACAATAAATAGTCCACCATCTTGGAAGGGAGAATGATGTTCACTAACATTTTGGAAAAAACACAACTGCCAATTCATATCTACTACTTTTAGCGATTTGATTAATGGTTGACCTAGGATGACATCAACCCAGGCTCATTCTGAAAACGTAACGCTATATATATTTCTGGAGAGTGACAAATTCGTCCCAGGAGCCACATTATTTTTTTTTGTTTTCACGAATGTGTACGCTTTTTGAGATCTCAAATTTCCCTCGCGAGTACCATTTGCGCCTGCTGTTCTTGCCTAAATCCACCAGAGGCAGCTGTCGACTGACTTACTGATCGATCGACTGACCCACCGTTTTTTGGCCTCTGTTTTTGTCTTACACACTTTCTGGAACCATTCTTCTCCAGACTCCAGACCCCATCGTCATGGTCAACTCGTCTCTGTGTCTCAAGTCCACCGATGTACATGGCGAGCCACTGGGCAAATTGGTAAAGCAGGAAAGCCATCCACACGGAGGTAAGCGGTCAGCTGCTAGCGCGAAAAAGAACGGCCTCATACCTACTTCTGGCTAATTTGCGATCTCCAGAAATGTATATAGGGCTACATTTTCAGAATGAGCCTATGTTGCGTGACACTTATGTTCACATAAAAACAGGAAAAATGTAAAGTTAGACAAAATTCGAACTCAGGGCCTCTAATTAATTTTTCGCAACATAAAAACATTCTGAACGTCACCTAAATATTGTCTCTGAGGGATACTTCGGAGATCTGAAGCAGCTCAAAGTGTTTTTAATAAAAGAGAACAAGATTTTTTAAAAAGTGAGAAGCAAGCAGAAAATTAATGGAGGGCAAAAAAAAGAAAGAACACCATTGATTTATTGTAGACCAAAGACTGATGTTGAGCACTTGTCAGTATGGACGGATTCTGCGGATGTCAACAGTATGGGTCAGATGAGGTTTGTTTTCCCATTTTGGACTCTTTTCGCTTCTCTAATGTTCGCTGTGTGTTTTGAGGACACCATCCTGCTGTGCTTCACTCCACGCCGAGCTGCACAAGCTGGAACAGATGGCCGCACTTCTCTCATTTCACTAGCTTCTCACTCTCTCCATTTAGTCTAATTCATGAGTCCAGCTTATTGCCTCGTGTTGGTCTGTCAAATGGCAGAAAATAGACTTTTACATTTATTAACGAAATAGTGAGTGGTGTTTGTGCAAAACTAGCCGATATACGGTTGGCAGAATGTTCTGAGTGTTTTTTTTTTAGCTGATTTGCAGTTTTGTAGGCCGTTAGGTGGTTGTGAAACCTGTCAGGTGTCAGTCAGTTTGTTTTCTTTAATAAATATTTTTTCATTCATATATGTTCCAAATATTAAATAAAAAATGGTGTTCTTTTTTTAGTTCATTCATTGGCTAAAAAACACTAGCTGTGCATATAGTCCAATCAAACTTTTTTTTTTTTTTTTTTAAATACAGGGTGATTCAAAAAGAATACCACAAATTTGAAAATTGAGAACTCTGCAAAGAAGAAAGGGAGAGCTAAGCTCTTTCTGTCATCAATTTAAGGAAGCTCTGAAGTTTTACATTGAGGAACTAAAAGAAGGAATAACTGCAGCTATCCAAACTGTTATGCCCGAGATGCTACAGAGAGTGTGGAATGAGTTTGAGTATCAGGTTGATGTCATGTTTTCTTCACATCATGTTTCTTTGATTAAATACAGATTTTCAAAGCTGTGGTAAGCTTTTTTAATCACCCTGTATAATTATGAGATATTAACTTGCAATTGCTTTAACCTTTTTATAGAGAAGCTCTGCATTTAACAACCACCTATATAACCTACACTTTCATTTTTCTTTAAAAATGTAGGATAAAATTATGTTTTGAGAACTTTCTGAGCCCAAAGCTACACATGCTGCATATTCAGATTAATAAAAGTGTGTAAAGTAAACCTACTTTTGAACGTTTTGTGCTATTAGTTAAGTAAATTCACTGTCCACTGAGATAAAAAATTGCAATAAAGTATTAAAGTATTAACATGAAATAATTTATATTAAGGCAAAAACTAATTTTTAACCTTTAAAATGTTTAATAACAAAATGAACAGTAAGACGAAAAAAAAATCCCCAAATCAAAATAAATCTTTGAGCTTTATACATTGAATAAATTTATTCACGTGGCCTTAACAAACGTGTAAATCATTTGACAAAAGAAAAAAAAAATCTTACTATATTACAAAACGTAGTCATTTCTACAGTAGACAGTGGCTGTATCTCCTCAACAATAACCTTTTTTTTATTTAGTCGATTGTTTGTTGTGTAGCTGGAGGCATTTAACCTCATGTTTCTTGCAGTTGACAAGAGTTTTACTTATACTCTACACAACAATCCACTTCTTTGCTTCGATGAGTTCAAAATAACAAAAATCCATTGCAAAAATGTAAGTCTCCGGCCTGCGATTATTTTTGTTTCTGACTGTCTTTAGTGATTATGGGTGATTCGCGAATGAATCATTTGTTTTTAACCGAATCTTCTAAGTGAACCAGTCGGCGTGAAACGATTGCATCTTCAGTAGGCTAAGTAATTTATTATTTACTTTTTAACATACCGAATACCCCCACTGACTCGAAATAAACCAATATCCTGAGTTATTCAGTTACTAAAACAGTACACTGACTCATCTGCTGTGAAAAGAGACCTGATGGTGATAAGTGTGAGCCGGCTGTCTGTTCCCTCACAGCACGCTCTCTTATTGAGTGTGTGATTCAACCTAAGATAATTTTAGGTTATATCCACAATATATTTTTTAAAAAGCCAATCAAGCAAGGTAAAAAGTAACTCGTGCTACCTTTTTAAAGTAACTTAAATAATATTACTTATTTTTAAAAGTAATGCGTTACTACTTGTTACTTTAGAAAAGTAATATTGTTACTAGTGGTGGGCCGTTATTGGCAATAACCTGCTGCGTTAACGCGAGACTCTTATCGCACGATAAAAAAAATAACGCCGTTAATCTATTCTCAAGATTGGGGTTGGGAGCTGGGTCTATTCTACGCAAGCTATAATGACTTTCACCTTGATATTTTAGCGTGGATGTATACCTGGCCGGTAAACCGTCTGACAAAAAAGTGCCCTTCTGAATCAAATCAGCAGGATGCCTGACTTTAACTGAAGTTCGGCAGTTTCACTTTAACTCATGAACATTTCATTCATGCGCCGTGACAAACTGGGGTATTAGACGCAAATAATGAGTAAGGACTGGTGAGAGTGTTATGGAACTTAATAACGTACGCCAAATGGAAAAAAAAAACCTTCCGCATTTCGCGATGTGTGTGTGTGTGTGTCTGTGTGTGTGTGCGGTCCTTTACTGACAGCCGCCTGTGTGGATCTTGTCGGAAAATATAGCGAAAAGTCCTACATGATGGTAATAGTTTGTCAGTAATGCCACTAATATATGCATGCTCCACATGCATGCTGTTTGGAGCTTATGTAGGCCTACAGTTCAAAATTCATGTTTAACTGAATAAACAGTTAGTAAACACAAGTACATCTTATTGAACATAATTTATTTTCATCACCAATTATCATAGTAAAAGAGTTTCTCAAGCAGTTTGTGATGCATTTTGGAAACAGGAGATGAGCCCTTGGTCTAATGCACCACCTGGCTTGAGAAATCCGTTCTCAAAGACTTATTTGGGTCGCACACATATTCTGAATGTCTTCGGCAGAATTCAAATGAGCCATTTTAATCTAGATTAATTTAGATTAATTTAGAGATTAATGTAGATAAAAGATTTTTTTTTTATCTATGCCCACCTATAATTATTACACAACGCGCATTACTTACAGTGTTTCCTCTAGGATTTTTCCGGCAGGACTTTTTTTTTACACAGATCTGCCAACTATTTCAAAGACAAATATTACACGCAGTATTACAAGTCGAGATAGCATTCATGTAATACGAGCATGCAAATCTCTTTGCTTGCGCGCCGATTTCCTCTGTTCGAACACAGAACTTCTTGCACGCACTCAAATTTACACGTTCAAGTGCAGATCTTCTCGTGCGCTCTCCAGTAAGCGCTGCTGAAGCGCGATTTAGTGTGTTTTTGTGCGTTTTCCGACATTAACGCGTCCTGAAGTAAAGTGAAACGGCTGTAAATTCCAGCAAGATAAAGTCATTGTATGCAAAGCCATTGACCTTTATCAATAAAGTATACTTATGGAAACTGTGTTCATCTTAACTGAAAGCAACGCGGTGTTTGCTAGACTCACGCACCTGTCAGTCAGTCTGTCAGAGAGTCAGTCAGCATGTCACCTTGAACAAATAGCGCACAGCACTACTACGGTTACAGAAAAGTTTGCGCGGTTTACCTCTAATATGTTTGGTGCGATTATAATCCGCTATAAAAAACACGACTAAATGTTTTAAATAAGAAGCTGTAATGTAGCCGTGGCGGGATGAATTTTGGCGTGGCGGCCCGCCACGGATGAATGAATGTAGCGGAAACCTTGACTTATAATGCATTACCCTCAACACTGTATGTGGAGGCTGAGTAAATGATGACAGAATAAAAAATTAGGGGGGAAACTATCTCTTTAACAATTTGCCAGAGTCAAAATTCTCAGCTCCAAAGTGACAGTCGTCCATAAATCTACACTAAAAAAATGATGGGTTGCACACAATCAATTTGTGTTGAAACATAATGAAGGAATTAAGTTAAATTGTTAGTTTTTACAAATTAAAGTAAATTTAACTTAAAACAATTAAGTTAAGTAATTAAGGTAGTTAAGTAAAACAAAAAACTCAAGAATTGTGTTGTTTCAGCTCAATTTAAATAAGTAGTTTGAACAAACAGCAAACGTAATTGTTTGAGTGTAAATTAAATTTTGTGCTCAAATATATTTATATACTATATTCAAATATTTTGGATGTCTAACACATTTCTTTAAAATTAAATAATTAGTTCATTTGGAAAATGTTAAATTTACAAAATTTGACACTAAAGACTAAAGCGTTTGTTTAATATTCAAGCATATCCACATAATACCTCACGGTTTGACCGCATTTTCTGATCAAATAAATGCAGCCAAAAGAGACTTCTTTTTAATCATACGAAAATCTCCAGACTTCTGAACAGCAGTGTATTGCACATCGTCATCCTCCTCATTTTTCCCAAGAGCAATCTACTCTGCCTTTGCATATGTGTTTGGATTGCAGTGTAATGGCAAAACAAAAGCCGAAAGAGACATAACAACGAGTTAAAGACGGCGCACGGGGGAACAGGGATGTTAATTGGTGCCCAGCCGCCATGTGTGCGTGTTTTTTTATTCCCGAGGCCATTGAGAGTCAGGCGTGACGCATTTGGCTGCAACCTGCTTGGAGGAACATGCTAATGCTCGTCTCTGTAGCAGAAAACCAATTACACACGCAAAACCCATCCAGATGCACAGAGACTCTTCACGCTGCTGTGTGGGAGTGGATTATTCCCCACTCAGCTCCACAGCAAAGTCTCGCTTCCAGCCGTTCTCTCAGTCTCCCTGTCGGGGGTCCGGCATCCTCCTTTCGGTGACAAAATGAAGGCAAATCTGCTAGGATGATTGCAATGGGACTCTATGGCTCCCTTCACACCTGCTTTTGATGTGTTGTTGGTGATCGCATCTCAGTCTGATTACATTTGATCACATTAAAAGTGATGTAAATGCACCCAGGATGCAGCAGGATCTGATCACACAACATTTTCAATTCGAAATGCGCATGAGTATACTGGATTTGTAATGCAAATGGTGATTTGTTTCTAGATCAGGTCACCAGAAACTGGTTTTAAAATAAAGAATGGAAAGTCTCTTAAGAAGACATTTCACAATAAAACCATGATTATTCTTCAGACAATAATCATACAACCAAAGTCTAAATTCGTTGCATCCCTAATTGCTACGCAGTTTAAAACATAACAAATGTGTTTGAATGTAGAAACCCCTACTTGAGCAATATACTGATTTTGCTGTGCTTTGACAACATTTGAATATGTTTATAAAAAAGCCACATTGTACAATGCAGTGATATTATGTAGTTTCAAAATACAAATTATTAATGTTTTAATGCAGAAAAAGCCAACGGGGTGTCTTAAGGAGCAAAAACACAGCACATGTGCTCTTATTTTGCTGTTGTTTCATCACTTATGTAGCAAGTCATATCTCTCCTGCCCCTCATTTGGGATGCTTGTCATGAACTGGCCCCCATGACAAACTATTTGAATAGCCGTGACGTATGGGCTAAATTATAGTAATTAGACGAAAGGGATGTATTTAGGATTTTATTTTGAAGCTTTGACGTGTATGAAAACACAGGCATGATTTCATATCAAACAAAAGAGTCTTATGAAGTTTATTGGCAACATTTCACTCCAGAAAAATCACAGTAAGAGCTAAGTGATATGACTCGGTGCATAAGCGTGCATTACACTGCAAAAAATGTTTGTCTTGCTTCTAGTCCAAACATCTAAAAATTCTTAAATCTAGAAGAATTTTATAGACAAGCAAAACATATTGTATTGTTTTAAGAAATAAAATGCCAAATTGAAGTGAGTTGTTCCTTAAAACAAGCTAAATAATCTTGTGATATTTCTTTTCCCAATATTCCCTAAGCCTAAATGATGTTTAACAGAGCAAGGAATTTTTCACAGTATTTCCTATTATATTTTTTTTTCTGGAGAAAGTTTTATTGGTTTAATTTCAGCTAGAATAAAAGCATTTTTAATTTTATTTTCATTTTAAGGTCAAAATTGTTAGCCCCCTATTTTTTTTTTCTTCAATTGTCTACAGAACAAACCATTGTTGTACAATGACTTGCCTAATTACCCTAACTTGCCAAATTAACCCAATTAACCTAGTTAAGCCTTTAAATCACACTTTAAGCTGAATACTATGTTGAAAAATATCTAGTAAAATTTTATTTACTGTCATCATAGCATAGATAAAATGAGAATTGTTATTACAAATGAGTTATTAAAACTATTATGTTTTAGAAAGGTGTTGCAAGTATCGTCTTTCCGTTCAAAAATTGAGGCTAATAATTCTGACTTCAACTGTATATAAGTAAATGGTGTTCACAATAGTCTTATTAGTAGGACTGGAATGATAAATTGATGCAATGTGATTGATTTGTGATAGATTGATTTTTGGAATGCGCTACGATTCTCAATTGACTCTTAACATATTCATTAAAACATTAGTTTTATTTTATGTTCAAGTTGTATGTGTAAGGATTGGTAGAGTGTGGCTGTTTGTAAAGCACATAGCGCCGTCTGTCTATAAACTAAGCTCTGAATCGATTGACAAGAAAATCTCAAGGCATTCAGAAAATTTCAGAATCAATGCAAAATCATTACTCAGTTCGCAACCAGCCCTAGTTATTGGGATGTTTTCATTCATCTGATCACACGAGAAAATCGCTAAATGGGGGTGTAAATTATGTTTTGAGATTTTCCGCTTTCCATTGTCCAGAGCTATTTGATTGGATTGCTTTTTCAATGTAAATACTCAAGCAGTCGAATGTGTTTAGACATCTATTAACAGTGTTGGGGAGAAAACTTTGTAAATGTATTTAGTTACAGAATACAGAATACCTACTTTAAAATGTATTTTGTAACGTATTCCGTTACTTTGCTTAATCCTGGTACTGTATTCTAAATACTTGGAATACTTGCCCTTAAAAACAGCCTTCAAGTCTATTAAATGTCACACTATGCGTTGGTAGCAATTTCTGCAGGAAAACAGAGGGCCTCTAATGCCCATTATTGACTGATAAATAAATAAAACAATATAATTATGTTTATTAAATAATGTTTATTTATCAAAGTGTCAACAAATTCAATTTCTGTTTCTATAATAAAGATAAAAAGTGCTTGAACGTAGACAGCATTACTGTCTGTAATATACAGTATATGTATATAATATGCATTTTGCTTACCCTTTGTATTTCACAGTCTGCACAGAAAAAGAGATTGCACTGCACTGTCAGGTTTCGCTCACCCCTCTCATTCTTTAAAGAGAAAAAATGCTTGAACTTCCAAGACGTGAATGCATTTTTTCCTTTACTGCTGCTAGAAAGTTGCTTCGGTTGCGGCTCCAACCCTTCGAGCCCCTGGTCTGAATCCTTCATATTTGTACACTCAAGTTAACCAGGGCTGCCAACTTTGGTGTCCCGCCCACATTTGTGTCAGAAAAGCGAACGTAAATTTAAGAAGCGCAAACGAAACATCAAGCAGCGAATTCACGAACAATGACGGCAAAAAAAAGCAGTTTATTTGAAAATCATGGTTGTTGTCCGGTTGTTCAGTGTTTGCGATCGTCCTTTTTGCTGCGTGAGAAAATGGAGGTGTGGCGTGAGAGCATGAGAACAGGGTCATTTGCGTGAGTCTCACTGAGTTAACGCTGGTGATTGCAGTCGGGAGTGTAGCTTCTGTTTCTATGGTTTCGGCGGCAATTTAGTAATATTATTATGGGCCAGACACGCATCGCCCTAAGTATTCCAATGGTATTAGGAAAGTAACTGTATTCTAAATACCCTGTTTAAAAATAGTAACTGTAACGGAATACAGTTACTCATGAATAGTATTCTAAATACGGTACATGTATTCCGTTACTCCCCAACACTGATCATAGCATAGAGAAAATGAGAATTGTTATTACAAATGAGTTATTAAAACTATTATGTTTTAGAAAGGTGTTGCAAATATCGTCTTTCCGTTCAAAAATTGGGGCTAATAATTCTGACTTCAACTGTATATAAGTAAATGGTGTTCACAATAGTCTTATTAGTAGGGCTGGAATGATAAATTGATGCAATGTGATTGATTTGTGATAGATTGATTTTTGGAATGCGCTACGATTCTCAATTGATTCTTAACATATTCATTAAAACATTAGTTTTATTTTATGTTCAAGTTGTATGTGTAAGGATTGGTAGAGTGTGGCTGTTTGTAAAGCACGTAGCGCCGTCTGTCTATAAACTAAGCTCTGAATCGATTGACAAGAAAATCTCAAGGCATTCAGAAAATTTCAGAATCAATGCAAAATCATTACTCAGTTCGCAAGCAGCCCTAGTTATTAGGATGTTTTCATTCATCTGATCACACGTGAAAATCGCTAAATGGGGGTGTAAATTATGTTTTGAGATTTTCCGCTTTCCATTGTCCAGAGCTATTTGATTGGATTGCTTTTTCAATGTAAATACTCAAGCAGTCGTATGTGTTTAGACATCTATTAAAGACCATGTTCTTTCTGGCTGCAGAAAGAAGAAATGACCATGGGCCATAAAAACAGTCACAGGTGTCAGTTTTTTGATACCATACACTTTCTATTGCTGTATACTTTGTTTTGGTAGGACGATATTTGACTGAGATAAAAAAAAATAAAATAAAATAAAATATTAAGAAAATGCACCTATAGAGGATAATTCACCCAAAAACGCAAATTCTGCCACCATTTACTCACACTCCTCTTGTTTTTTTGTTGAACACAAGATATATTGAAGAATGTTAAAATCCATAGTTAAGTCAATGGTTTCCAATATTTTTCAAAATATCTTCTTTTGTGGTCAACAGAACCAAAACAATCACGAACCAAAACCAAACAGAACCAAAAACATGATTTTTAATTGACATTTTGAATAATTTTGAATAAAAAAAGAACAATTAATATTTTTGAATCATACAATTTCTTTTTGACTATTGCCAAAAAATGTACCAGTGCAGCTTAAGGTTTTGCAGTCCAGAGTCACACGATCATTATTGAACATGTTGTGAAAAAGTGCATCAAAATCAAAAACAAGGAATTTATACTCCACTACATTGAACCAAAACACACGGATTACAAGATTATAATATTATAATTATATATATAATTAGATTATAATAATAAGAATCAAAGATGCCATCCACATCCTTTTTATTTGCTTGCTTACCTTGCTCACAAGTCAAGAACTTTCATTTCAGTTAAATAAGAAAAAAATAATATACAGTAAATAAAAACAAGCAGGCAGCACGGTGGCGCAGTGGGTAGCACGTTCGCCTCACAGCAAGAAGGTCGCTGGTTCGAGCCCTAGCTGGGTCAGTTGGCATTTGGGTCAGTTGGTGTGGAGTTTGCATGTTCTCCCTGTGTTCGCATGGTTTCCTCCAGGTGCTCTGGTTTCTCCCATAAGTCAAAAGACATGTGGTATAGGTGAATTGGGTAAGGTAAATTGTCCGTAGTGTATGTGTGTGAATGAGTGTGTATGGATGTTTCCCAGTGATGGGTTGCAGCTGGAAGGCCATCCGCTGCGTAAAACATATGCTGGAAAAATTGGCGGTTCATTACGCTGTGGCGACCCCAGATTAATAAAGGGACTAAGCCGAAAAAAAAATGAACGAATGAATAAAAAGAAGCAGAAGTACCTACTCAGTATGTGATTTCAGACACACCAAAGAATTAACACAGTGGAGAGTAAAACACAGTGAAATTACCCCAAACTCTCACATACACAGACATCTGCTGTCACGGGAATGGATAATTATTATTAATGCATTCAAACCACAGCAGTGGCAAAGCTGGCTGAAATAAAAATCACACACGCACACACACGCACACAATCACTGTCTGATCCCCATGACAGCATGTCACGGCTGCTCTGACTGTGTTCTACAATAAAAGAGTAAAGCTTGTTTCTTTCTATTCACCAGGTTTTTAAAGAGGGAAACCAGTTTTGAATTACAATGATTCATTTAACTGAGCCTATTTGTATGAAAACCTTTAAGACATAATGTTTTAGGGCTAAACAATGGCTCTGATTTACAGTTGTGTCTTTCTGTAGACATTAGAACAGACACTGATTTCACTGCAGCTCTGGATAAGAACACAGGAAATCCACAAACAATAGGATTACCCATACTGGAGGATATATATTCAACCACTATATTACACATGCCTATTTATCTGCTTGTTAACATAAGCATCTATCCAACCCATCGCAAGACAGCAACTCAATTCATTTAGGTTTATACACGTGACCTGCAGTTAAAACTAAACATAATGATATAAGTGACTTTAAATATGATATGTTTGTTGGTGCCAGATGGGCTGGTCTGAGTGTTTAAGAAACTGCTTATCTACTGAGAAGGGGATTACAGAGAATGGGTAAAAAAAAAAAAAAAAAACATCCAGTGAGCTGCAGATAATGTCTTGTTGATGCCGAAGGTCAGTGGAGAATAGCCAGACTGGTTCATTCAGCCTTGAAGCAGAAGAGCTGCAGCAGCAAAAGAAGCACACACCAGTGACACTCCTGTCAGATAACTTCAAACAGGTGCCATTTGCACTAGCGTGTGTTAGGTTTTTTACAATTACGCCTGGCATCTACACTAAAAAAACCCAGTAGAGTGCAAGTTTAAATACAAGCAAAATATGCACTTGACCAGTGAGTGTAAATGAGCGCATATCATGTGATTTAGGGTGTATAGTGTGAACAGAGATCACAGCAAAAACGCCAGTCTGGATGAAGAGCACTTTCATTCTAAAATGCCATTTTAAAATGAAAAACACACTGGTGTAAACACAGCCTGAGGCTAAAATTGGCAGAGCTTACTAAAACGGGAGAGTAGAAGATTGGATAAAGGATCCATGAATCTCAATTTCTGCTGGAGGATTTGGATGGCAGTGCCAGAATTGGGTGCAAACAACATGAGAAAAAATTATTTAGTAGCTAAACATGTGTGCCTATTTGCCTAAATGTTACGACAGAGGGAAAGAACCTGAAAATAGGAGAGTGAGGGGTTGAAGATTAGTGAAATGAGAGAATCCTCAGTGTTTCTTCAGGGACTGTGCGTGAGACGGTGAGAGACAGAGGGGCTTAAGGAGTGGGCGATCCAGGTTGCTTTTTTCGACAGCGTGAGGCAGATTGCAGAAGATAGAGTGAGAAAGTCTTGAATGAGGAGCGGGAAATGATTCCCGACAGCAAGAGACAAAGTGGGAGAGAGTGAGAAAAGGAGAGAGAGAAGGAGGTGGACTGAGATGGCGAGAGACGGAGTGATGCTGATTGAGAGAGTAGGGGGGAGAGACTCAGACAGATCCTCTTCAAACCGTCTGCACTGTGAGCCCTGGAGGAGATCAGCTCTCGCTCTCTGTGACGACAGCGTACAAAGACAGATTTAGCAGAGGAGGCTGACAGGAACTCCAGAGGAACTGAGACCAAGATGATATCAATCTTTTTCTTTTTTTGTTGCAGAGATTGTTTCAATTTGGTCTGCTTGGGAATAGAAATATTGTGTAAATGCTGTACAGAGGAGTCCAAAAGTGTGAGACCTTTGCTTTAAAAAAAAAAAAAAAACTTAATAAACCTCTACTTTATTGTAGGGATGCAACGAAATGAAAGTTCTGGGCCAAAACCAAAACTCAAAATTATTTGTAATAATTATTTATTATTTTATTAAATAAACTCTAAAATGCTGGGATGTTGTAACCCAACGTTGTGTCAAATATAAGCCAAAAATATAATTAAAGGGGTGGTCCACTACGATATCATATTTTAAACTTTATGTCATGTGTAATGTAGCTGTGTGAACATAGACAACATCTCTGAATGTAATACGCTCAAAGTTCAGGTAACACTTTATTTTGATGGTCCATTTGAGTATTAGTAGACTGTCAATGCAAAGGGAGACATTGGCTTTTACAGAGTTAGCTGAGCAAAGCCTACAGCGAACAAAGTTTGGGGACTACAAAAAACTTTCTCCGGGTTAATGATGTCATAAACCCTTCAGGTTACACACATAGGAAATGCACCCAAATGCTGCTATTTTCACGGAGCTTCTTCTGTTTCTGTATTTGGGCTTCCAAAGGACATTACATTAATTTTATTTATGCTCCAGAGAATTATAAAAAAATATATAGCTCTAGCATTTGACAAAGAACAGCTTCCAGAATTTCTCCGTTTAGTGCTGGATTCGGCTAAAAACTCCTCAAAGAAGGAGCAGCTCCAACCACGGCTACACCGACTGACAGTATTTACACAACTGAGGCAAAGCGAGTGCTAGTAGAGGGGTGGCGCTTTCTGATGACGATCTGCGAATCACAGCACATTATGTTAGCTAACCAAGCTAACCTTTTGGAGGAACTAGGAAATATGTTAGTCGTTTTCATGTTAGCGGAGTAGCTGTATATAATCAAAGAAAGATATATTTAAAAATAATGGGATTTTCTACAAATTAAGCATGAGCACACATTGCTTTGCATCTTATAAACACAACCAAGCCTTAAAAATACACTCTGGACCACCCCTGTAATTTTTTATTTTAAAAAATTAACCCAACGTTGGCTTTATCCATAACATTGGTTTACAACAACCCAGCATCTAATATATATATATATATATATATATATATATATATATATATATATATATATATATATATATATATATTTTTTTTTTTTTTTTATTAAAATATGTGGTAACACTTCAGTTTAGGTCAAAATTCACGGTATTACCAAACCATTAACTAACACTACTAGCTTAATAAACAACTAATTAGCTGTTTATTAATAGTTAGTGAGGTAGAAGTTGGGTTTAGGTTTAGGAATACAGAATAAGATCAGCTACTAATAAATGTGGAAGTGCACTAGTTTTTGTGATTGTTTTAGAACTTCTAATTCAGTTGCCAACAGAAGAAATTACTAGGACTTATTAACTAGGAATACACTACTTGCTCTACAAACAAATGTGTTCATGACTATACATAAAAGTAGCTGTTTTTTAACGTCTAGAAATCAATGGAAGTAAATGAGACTAGAGCCAAAAGATTGCAATGGCTGCGCCCACTCGTACATGAAGAATGAGGTCAAAAGGCAGGGGTGCACATAACTTTTTTGCTCTGGTTTTCTCTCAGTTAAAGAAACCCCTTTAAATGTGCATTGGTATGTTAAAGAAACTTGTTCGACATCTGGTAAAGCGGAAAGACAAATGTTAACTCATCACAGACAGGCGCCAGACACACACACACACACATACGTTCAATCATTAAAAGAAAAAACATATTTCTAAAATGGTAATAACAGCTTTTACAGTAAAGGTCAAGCTGAAAGACATATCAGGCTGCAAAGAAACTCTTATAGAAGCGCAGCAGTGAAAACATCCTCTTGAAAAGAATAAATCAGTGCAGACGCAGTAATACTTAGACAGGCTGCGTGCTTTGAGTTGAGCATCAAATCAATGTCTTCATTCATTCATGAGCAATTAACAACAAGTGTAGCACAACCCCGTTCATTAGAGCAGCTCAGGGGTTCCATTTGACGTATAAGTACAGTTTGCGTGTGTGTGTGTGTGTGTCCAAATTCATCCATTACGCTGGTAAAGTGGCGGAAAAATCCTAGCAAGTGAAGCATGTTGAGTTAGTGACAGAACTCTAGAGCGCATAATTTCCTTTCCACGTTGTCAACCCTTTGAGCTGCACATCAGGAAACACACGGCCAGCCAATGCGAACCGCAATTACTGCTAATAAAACGCGACAGATCGCAGCTGAACACCTGGCTGAGGACTCCGTTATGTGAAGATGTGCCGTACAAGTGCACATGATAAAGTGAAGAAAACATTAATTTGCTGCCTCTGCAGTTTTATGAGTCAGACTAAATCTGCATGATGTCTCTCTGCACTTATTTTGAAGAGAAATTGTGGAATTCAAATGACACAATAGGACAAGTCATAAAAAATTAATGGAAGTGGTAACAGCTCTAAATTTCCTTATTATGATGTATACAATGCATCGATATAGCAATGTGCAAATCTGCAATAGTCACATCTTCTTCATTGAAGTTTCCCAAAGTTTAAAGGTGCAATATGTAAGTTTGAGTACCAGGGGTTGAACTAGGTATTGCAAACCTGGTTCAAAACACACACAAGTACAGGTTGCCAGATTGACCAACAGGAGCGAATCTGATGATCTGATGAACAAGTCGTGTTATAAATAAAAGCAACTGCATGCAGGAAGTTTTTGTCCTAACCAACAGCTAAAATTAAAATTTTAGAAACGGCTTCTATTTCCGCTGAACAACAGAAAACTGACAATGATCACCTCAGGTACACCTCATGTGCTTTATTTAGTGTTAAATGCTAACTATGTGAGTTTGAATGTCATTTTACGTAGCATTTATTGCCATATTACTGAAAGCAGCAGCAGATAGTTCACCTCAAATCTGGAAAATAAAATAAATCGTTTGAAATTGAACTTCAGAACTGTGACTCAGTGCAAGTCAACACATATCAGTAATTCAGCATGTAAATTTAATAATATTAAAGGTTTAATATGTAATAATTAGATTATAAACCTTACCATTTCGTTGGAGTGCAGTGAGTGCACTATTCTGTGTTTCTGAATGGCTGTTTTTAAATTTCTGTCATGTTTCGTTTGGTGTAAACTGCCAAATTGCTTATCACTGCAAATCTCATCGTGTAGCGTGCTGATAGGACACAGGGTTACAATGTAACCTGCTCACCTAATGTTTACGTTCGTAATATTTATATTATTTGCTAATTAATAACCACCTCATGTGGAACTTTGAATCTGCGACTCATTTCTGAGTCTGCTACTGTCCACGGGAGGTCGCATTTCAGTCACAGACACATGCTTTGAGAGCCTTTCTGAATGAACAAATCAAATATGCTGTTTTCCAGCAAAACAACCCGGGGTGCTGAAATATAATTGGCTAAAGTGGCATTGGCTGGGTTAAATGACCAAAACAAAGACAGATGTTCCAGCACGTAATGGACATTTTCAAAGCAGAATATCTGACTTCAGCATTGTTTTTCAGATAAACAAGAATGTTCTCTTGGCATGTTTCTTAAATATCTGCAAACATATTATGGTATTTTTATTCTTTAGAAGTCAAAAACTACAGCGCCTGTAACTCTAAAATAGAGTGAAAGATTTTCATCTGAGCTAAAAAATAATATAATAAAATACTTTGAATCAACTTAAAAAAAAGCTGTCATTTGTTACAGTTAAAATCTTTAGTTTTTCCTCAAAGTATAATTTAACTTTGGTTCAAACTTTAAAATTGAATTTAGTCTAAAATAAAAATATTTGTGTGCTAAGAAAAAAAAACTACATTCACACAAAGTAAAAATATTGTTTACTATAAAGACACAATTGTTTTTTTTTTTTGATTTGGTGCAACACAGACATTTTTTTTACCCTTTGAACCAACCTAAAAAATGACTAATTTGTTACAGATAGAATTATAAATTTCCCTCAAATGACAGTTTTGACTTTAATATTAATCAAAATATTTACTCAATTACATGACAATTACATTGACTCAAAGGTAAATTATTGTATTTATAGATCATGAATTAATTGAATTACTTTGGTTCAACTTAAAATTTCTTCAATTAATCCAATATAAAATGTAATTTAAATGAAAGACAGTAGTTTCACTTTTTTCAGTGTGAATATGTTTTCAAAACCTGTGACTGTCAAGCAAATTTACACCAAGTGGTTATTTATATTTAATTATTTATACAATGAAGACTATACAGTGTTATTTTACATAGGAATATTGAATTTCTGCACCTCGATACTGTTAGATTCCACAGAAAACCATACAAATAATTTGGATCTTTGTTAAATTATATTCATCTATCCTTGCAATTTGCTTATTATATTTCATGCAGATATTCCTCTACAAAATAATCCTAATCAATGTAAAATTACAAATCCTTTCCAAATAAGTAATCTTGTGAAATTATTTTCATATCCCAATATATATCGCAGACAAACTAAATATTGCAATATCACTTTTTTTCCAATATTGAGCAGCCCTAATGTATGTTCATTTAATGTTAAATGTTTTAAAGACTTTTAAATGGAAATTCTGTGATCTGTAATCTGTAATAAGTGAATAAAGTTTTTGTTTTGTTTACGTTTATCTGTTTTATAGTTTCTGAAATATTCAGATTTTCAGACATAATATATACTGTATATTTAAAGAGATAGTTTACCTAAAATGAATATCTGCTGATAAAGAACTAAATCCTGCATGTTCTGGGAGTGAGTAAATTAACAGCTAAGTTTCATTTATAAGCTCCACAAACAGCTTCAAAAATGAACATGAAAATGAAGTTCCCATTTAAACAAAGTCTTTCTAAATGAAACACTATATTCAGTTAAAACAAATGGGGTAGAACTTGGTTTTACCAAAAAACTGTCCAAGGACGCACATCCAAACGGCAAAAAGCTCAATGTGGGTGCATTACCTCACAGGAAAATGAACCAAAAAATAGTAATAAAAAATACTCAAAGTATGCACATCACAAAATGTTTAAGTTCTCTCTACAGGTGACGTTTTGAGATAAGATGCTGTTATACTCTCTGCCCCAAAACATGATTGCCCACATGTAAAATAAAAAATTTAAATAAATGTAAAAGAATATATAAAATAAAATAAAACTATAACAGCATATAACAAAAGGGGGGTCATTTGTTTATTTATTCATTAATTCATTTGTTTATTCATTCATTAATTTATCTATTTATATTTGTACTATTTACAGCCGTTTGTTTATATGATTTGTTTGAAATTTTACCTAATTTGCCTAATTTTATCTACCTACAGTAATTGTTCAAATACAATGATTCAGTAAATAATGGCATTTGATTTCAACACAGAAATCTATTCTATACAGCTATTTTCTTCAAAACTCAACAGGTGAAGATTCTGTGATGAAATATATACACTATTACAGTCTAACTACAAGTTTATTAACCAAACTTTTTTCACCTCCATCTTATATTTCCTCTTTACCTCTCTATAATACACATACTAATTCATTCATTACACACACGCACACACACACACACACCATTTTTTGCAGCTCCTGAATATTGTATGCTCACTCTCTCTCTGACTTTCATGTTTCAGCATTGTGTGCATCATTTATACCAGACCAATTAACATCCCCCCCTTAAACCTTGTGCCGCTTCAGCAAAGGCTGAACCTCATTTGATATTCTCTTTCATTTCTGCTGCTGGATCACACACACCTATCAATGGACACTCACTACATCCCTCTCCAACCAAAGTCAGCTTATAAACAACTTGGAGAGTCTGAAAAGAGTCTGCTGCAATGCTTGCCTAAAATAGCAGGATTCAGAAACATCCTATGGGGTTGGTTTAAGCTGGATCAGCAACTTTTCTTTTAAAGAGAACAAAAAAATCTTAGGGTGGCTCAGTGGTTAGTACTCTCGCCTCAAAGCAAGAAGGTCGCAAGGAGTTTGCATGTTCTCCCCGTGTTTTCGTGGGTTTCCTCCAGGTGCTCTGGTTTACCCCACAGTCAAAAGACATGCGCTATAGGTGAATTGGATGAACTAAAATTGGCCGTAGTATATGTGTGTGTGAATGTGAGTGTGTATGGGTGTTTCCCAGTACTGGGTTGGGGCTGGAAGGGCATCCGCTGCGTAAAACATATGCATAAGCCTGATAAATAACCCTGCAGGCACAGGGCGTCAACATGACTTCATATTGACATTGTACCCCAACGTACCCCAATGTCGTGGGGACACTGGATTTTGTTTGGAAATGAAATTCGGGTTGACATCAGAACACAACGTCAGGCCGACGTCAATGTCCAACGTCCAACCTAAAATCCACCAAATCACTGTATAAAAATATAACATTTTGAAATATTTATAATTATCGGCCTATATATATCGGCCTCCAAATCTTAAGAGTTATCGGTTATCGATATCGGCCCAAAAATCCATATTGGTGCATCCCTAGTAATTATGCTAAAAATCCAGATTTAAATCACAAGAATGAATAGGATTTTAGAAAACAAATATTAGGGCTGCACGATATTGGAAAATGGGCCATTGCGATGTTTGGTTTTGCTGCGAAATATATTGCGATATAAATAATAATAATTTCACCAGATGATTTTAATAGCTCTATTGGGGAAGATTTAGATGAACTGGGAAGATCAAGTCTTTGTCTATGCAAGTGCATCGGTATAAAATATATTAAATTACAAGCATGTATTAATGCGACAGAGCAAAAACAAACAGTACTTTATAGTTTTCTGGAGAATGTAACAGTATTCAAGTACAGTAAATTGTAAATTGAAGAATCAAACATAAGATAACATGGTCATTATTGTATAAGTAATGTTTAAAAATATTATTTAATAGTATCTTTATCTTATAATCTTAAATAGATAATCTAATCCTGCGATGTGACTATTGAAGATGTGCACAATTTGATATAGATGCTCAAATAACATACATATATACATTTAACTAAAAATAATATACATTATTATTACACAATCTTATCATTTTTAACTGTATTTTAGCATCAGTGAATAGTGAGTAAATGGAAACCGACAGTGTGAAGTTAATTCATTAATTTTCCTTCAGCTTAGTCCCTTTATTAATCAGGGGTCGCCACTGCGGAATGAACTGCCAACTTATCCAGCATATATTTTACACAATGAATGTCCTTCCAGCTAGCCAGTACTGGGAAAAATCCATACACACTCATACAATACGGCCAATTTAGTTTATTCAATTTACCTATAGCACAGAACATGCAAACTCCACACAGAAATGCCAACTGACCCAGCCGGGATTCGAACCAGTGACCTTCTTGCTGAGAGGCGACAGTGGTAACCATTGAGCCACCGTGTCGCCCTGTGTTTAAGTTCAGAAGTTTAAATATTATAGTACATTGTGACCTCCAAAATAAAAAAGCTTACCTGGTCCCAGTCTATGCTTCTGAAGAATGTATGAGACTTGATGTCGGTGAATCCGGTTTGAACTTGGCATCCCAACCTCTCTTTCGGATCCTGAAATGAACACACACAGTATTAGCAACATATCAGATAAAAAAACAAATCTGGTCAACCTCAACAACACCACAACTTCATTTGATAAAAGACTGAAGTTTAACCCAAAACAATTAGCATATCTAGTGAACTTTATCCTGACATTATCTGAAGATTCAGGGCACTGGGAGCGCTCTACGCTCATTTAATCCCCATGTATCAGGCAGCAGTGGCTTAGAGCCCTGATAACACTGATTACAGGCTGCTGGTGAGTTTGAGGAACCCCAGAGCTTCAATAAACGCAATTTGTCTTGACGATTAAAAGAAAACGCTTCATTATTCACCGATTTAATCAAGCCGACACACACACAGAAGCATTGGGAGCCTCGAGGGCTGATCTTCATCATGATGACCCTCCTTATTTTAGCACATACATTAGTCCAATCAGAGGCAGACTGTGTGCGTGCATGTTTGTGTAGAGTTAAAACCCTCATTTATAACCCTCAGTGTGCAATGCGCATGAATTATTATGACGTTTTTCTTCCTCCCTCAGAGCCTATTTGTTTCTCATCTGTCTCTTCTGGTGTAATGGAGCACAACAGTGATCAAGTTTTAAGTGGAAAGAGAATAAACTAGTCATTACCCAAAGAATTCTGTGTGATGTAATTTAATTAGTCTAAGTTTGGTTATCACGTAACTACTTTCTTGTTTTTTTTTTTTACACTTTCTTCTATAGATTATATATTTTTTCACCTTTTATTTTTACATCAAATAATTGTATATAAAGCACAAATGTCTTGATACCTTAGGCCAGGGGTCATCAACTATATTTGTCAGAGGGCCAGAGTTTTACCAGACAGTCTCCTTGGGGGCCGAACCCCCAAGAAGAAAATCAAATAAAAAATCTCATTTTGGCTTAACATTGTTTAATGTTTATACTTTTTTAATTTCATTACAAAACTTAAGGCATTTGATTCAGGCTCCCATCACCTATACCACAGTCAACCACTAGGAGTGATAGATATTTTGCCTCAACTCAATTAGGCTAAGTCAACAAGGGGAAATGTAACTTTAGCCATTGATTAAGCACTGTGAGTAGCCCGTTTCAGCATTGTGATTTAAATTCAAGTCCACTTAATGTTTCATTTGATGTGCGAACATTATTTGTGACCTGTTTTGTTCTGGTACCAGATTATTTATTTACCATGCTATTTTAAGTTGTGCCAGATTGTTTTTACTCCTTTTTTTAGTCCTGAGGCAGACATCCCAAGTCTCCCGGAAGTTTTGTTAGTCTCCCGCATAGAGACTCACCTATGCCCGCAAACAAATGATAATCTGCCGGAAATCGCGCGTCTCCCTCCCGCTCCTCAAATACATCGTACACCTCTCTCCACTGCATCCCTCCTTGCTCTTCATCACACACATGTCGCTCGCACTCCGCCTACACCCCACCAGGTCCTCACTTGCGCTAAAACCTGTTTGAAACAATAAATGCTTAACGCCGCATGGTCTGTCTGAGTCTGTCCTCATTTTGGAGTGTAGCCTAAATATAGTCATAAATGGTGGTTATTCTGACAAGAGACTCAGTTGTTGTTATTTTTAGTTGCTTTAATAGTGTGGACCACCATTTTCTTTTTGATCCTCACAATTTTGGAATCCAGTCGCGGGCCGGATTGAACGGCTCCGCGGGCCGCTAGTTGATGATTAGGCTGTTGATGTTGCCATCTACTCTGCAGATCTCTCGCACGCCCCCATACTGAATGTAACCCCAAACCATGATTTTTCCTTCACCAAACTTGACTGACTTCTATGAGAATCTTGGGTCCATGCGGGTTCCAGTAGGTCTTTTACAGTATCTGTGATGATTGGGATGCAGCTCAACAGATGATTCATCTGAAAAATCTACCTTCTGACACTTTTACAAATGTAATGTAATGTGTATTTATATAGCCCATTTATTGTGTATGGCCATACACCCAAAGCGCTTCACAATCATGAGGGGGGGTCTCTTCACACCACCACCAGTGTGTAGCATCCACTTGGATGATGCGACGACAGCCACAGGACAACGGCGCCAGTGCGCTCACCACACACCAGCTATTGGTGGAGTGAAGTGACAGTGATAGAGCCAATTCGGTAGACGGGTATGATTGGGAGAAAACTGGATAATTTGAGCTTTTGTCAGCTAATTTCATCTTCCGGGTTTAAAATCATTTTTGGGACAGAATCAAAATCAGTGACGTGCTAATATGCCTATTCAGCGATGACGTAATGGTTTCTCATTATTATTCATAGCTAAGTTTTCTTATCCTATGAGAAGACCCTGCTTCTTAATTATTCATGAGAGCACATGCTTTCTGAAGGCAAGGCAGACCTTGCGCACGGCACGAAGTAGCCCATTTAGCCGTACATGAAGGGTCATATGTGTTTATTTCCACGATCCACAGGGTTTGTTGCATGTTTTTCCCGCGATGCTGTCAGGGCCAATACAGCAAAGCTGTTGGTTTGCAGCAAGCATTTTTGTCGGGAGAGCTGTATGAGAATTGGAGAACGGCGGACTTTGTCAATTATCAGTTGAGTTTTTTACCATTCAGACACATCGCCTATATTCGTGCTGCTGTGTTCGCTTATGTTTAAAATCCTCTGGATTACTGACAGGGCTAATGGTTGAAATAGATAGGGCAAGAGACCTGCTGAACTGCTATCCACTGTGTCTGCATTCAGACCCGGGGATTGAGGAGGAGAGAAGTCCTCCTCATTTATAGCGTTTACATGATTATCTTCATAATGATATAACAAATTGTGGTTATGTGTATATGAAATCACGAATAACATATGTAGCAGGGCATTCAATTACTTACTGTTTTTTTATTTGCATTTTAACTTTGTAAACTTTAAATCATGGGTCTCCTCACGGTTTGTGTCTCATTTTTTGAGCAAACTGACAGTTGTTCCCTCCCCTCTTTTTCCCCTGCTCTGCTTGCCATGCTCACTCCTCCCTCTGCTCTCAGCGCTCCACCACGCCCATCATAAAGCATGTTTTGAAAAAATTCTGAGGTAGACTTGAACTGAAAGAGGGGGTTGCATTGCCCTTTAACGAACCAAACTAGCTAAAAACATTGCAATTATTTGAAAACATCAGCTGCTAACATTAATTTAAATTACCGTTACTGACACCACTCTGAATATTACTGTAAATCGTGTTTCTAAGATACACTTCTCTGATTGGTGCGTTTCATTTCAGGAATGCTGGTAGTGGTATTTCAATAAATTCTTTACATAAACAGTTTTTGTAAAAAAATAAATAAATAAATAAAAATCTGAAATAACAACGACTTACAGTATAACTTTGATAGAACCATGACCCTGAAGTTCATGGTAAAACAGTTTTGAAATATCTGTACAGATTCCTTTTATCCAAGCACCTTCAATACATTCAAGGTATTGGAAAACCTTTCACTGTTACAAGCTGAAATACAAGTCTGCGTCTATACAATAACACCAGTATAGCTGGGCTGAATGGCATTACTATGTCCAAACACTGCGTTCACATTTTGTGTGTGTGTGTGTGTGTGTGTGTGTGTGTGTGTGTGTGTGTGTGTGTGTGTGTGTGTGTGTGTGTGTGTGTGTGTGTGTGTGTGTGTGTGTGTGTGTGTGTGTGTGTGTGTGTGTCTGTTCACATTCAAGTCCACCCAAGTTCTCACCTTGTTCAGAAAACCTTTCAGCACACTTGCAGCCTTAACAGACAATGACCTGGGAATCCGAATCGGCTTCTCCAAAATGACTGAAAAAAAAAAAACAGAAGATAAAAGAGTGTGAGTCATTCTTGCAGAGTCGTGTTCGACATAGACAGGCTTTAACCCACACTCACACACACACAATTTCTCGCTCAAACACCCACACACTACAGACGCCTGAATAAACCCTTCACCGCTCAATCAAAAGATTCCTCCGCGCTCCGTGTTTATTTCTGTAAATTCATAACATTCCGTTGCGTGTTAAGTGGATTTAAAACACCCCACAGAATGTGAAGAATGTGTCTTTTTAATACGTCTCATCCCTGCTTCTTTTTTTTTTTGGATTTCTTTTACAGTTGCGTATTTCGGGCCGTCGTCCAGAAGTAAAGCCTGTTCAGTTTCATCTCCTCTGAAAGACGGAGCGCAGACGAGCGTTTATCTTTCCCTCTCTGAAGCCCGCATCCCCTGTTTGTTTTCTTTTCCGAGTGAAAAGCTAAAGGGATTTGGGTCTTGCCCTGCTGCTGTGACGCGGTTTGGACGGCGGCCCGGAAGCGGCTGAAGTGTTGGCGCGGTGGTGCCAGCATCTGCCCTGCTCTTGGGTGGGCGACGGAGCGCCGGTGTTTGGGCCGAGGGGAGGCTGGAGTGGGACATATGGCCGAACTGAGGTTTGGATGGAGGGGGATGTAGTTCCGGTGGTGGAGAGAGCTCCAGGTTGGCGTGTGTGTGTGTCTGTATAAATGAGAGTGGTCCAGGATCACGCTGGCCTCTCGGCTGGAGCAGCACAGAACAGACAGAGAAGCAGATGAACACACAGGCTCTGCTCTGGATGGAGGAAGAGAGGTGACGAAATGGGGAAGTTTCAAAGAATGCCTCATGAAGGAATGACACAAATGCCAGGACGGACGGATGAACGAGTGACATGCAAATGTTCTGTTGGTATAGAAAACCATGGGAAAATTAAGAAGCCACTGGAAAAGTCTCTGAGGATTTGAGATGTGTATAGTTTTGTGTTTTTGAGTGAAATATAATTCTTGTTTTATTCTGTAAATTACTGATGATATTTCTTTCAAGTTTCAAATCCAAATGTCACCAAAACTGGTCAAAATTAAAGATTATATTCCTTATTTGTAGACAGCACGATACCAATGTTTTACCTTCAGAAGAGTCCTGGGTACTGACTAAACCCTGATTTTCAGTTACTACTAATGAACAGATTTCGTTTTTGGCAATGTTTTGGCAATATTTTATTTGAAATTAGGAAGAAATGCTTTCAGACTTTTGTAGAATAAAATCTATATTATTATTTTAATCAAACCCATTACTTATAAATTTAGTAAATCTAGAGAAACAAAGAATTTTCAAGTGGTCTTTCAATTTCTCAATAGCTGTTTATTTTCTGAAATATAAGTAAAAAAATAATTAATTAAGCTGTGGCTTATAATTCAAAGCAACCTATATAATGCAATTAGCATCAACAAATCAAACCATGCACAGAGATTGTCAAGTACTTGTATGTCGAATGTCCCCTATATGCCACTAGTTTCAGTTTTGCTCTTTATAAATTAGTTCAGGTTTAAGTCCCCAAGAAATCAAAAGTAACCATATGATTTTGTTAGCCCACGTAGCCAGTTTTGTGGTGAACAATTCATCTGTGCATGTCATTAAGAAAAAAAAATTGTTTGCCCTTCTTTAATCGACTATCGACTGACTCCTCCAACTGTCAGTTTTGACAACAAACAGGAATAGTGAGCAGGAGGTGTCTGTTAGGTTGTAATAACTCTTCTAAAACCCCTTTCCCAATCTTTCTGCATGAAATGACTACTTTACTAGGTCCATTCAGCCTGCAGTAGAAAAAACAAGCCACGCCCACTGTTTGCTTATTTAAAATTCCGTTTCTCTAGGAACTGGGTCCCATAACGAAAAGAAGAACGATCGCAGCTTCCAGTTCATGTGGACTTTAATGTTTATCATACATTTTGTATATGTTAAATGCCACTATAGAACATAGAATAAACACATAGAAAAACATAGAACATAGAAAAAAATGTTTTTACACCTCCTAATAAAATAACAAAAAAAAAACAGAAACTTGCTTATGCCTATATTGTATTTATTAAGCAGTTTTAATACTGTCATTTCTCTTTTTACTCCTCATTGTACAATTTTGTTGTAAATCTCTTTGACACTTCTTGAAAGGTGCTATAGAAATAAATATTAATTATTCTAAAACTCTAAAATACTTTTAGGAGGCAGACAGAGGTAATTAATAATAGTTAATTACTGTTTAATGGTTAAATACTGTTTTAAAAATCATATACTGATAAATATTATTATGAAGTAATTTAAGTGATAATGTCAATGCTGTTATACCTTGAATAGTTTTTACTTTTTTACAGTACTGATAGATTTAGCTGTCGTGAATCATTTTAAAATAATCATCTAAGAAGGGTTTAACTAATTTTTAATAATTATATAACATGCACATTCTATTGATTTATAATGAATTCTATGCTTTTAATTAAATATATAAAGTTAAATAGTCGTCAATAAGACATGGTTGACAAATGCCAAATACATACAATTTGGCTTTGGTGAGTGAGAAAAAATTAATACACAGCATAAGGTTTAGAATTGAGCTGGATTGAAGTGGACTCACCCTGGAAGAGATACTCCTCTGTGTTCATGTCAGGATTGTCAGTGATGATATCGAAGGGCGATCGGCCCGCCATCATCTCAAACATGAGCACGCCGAGAGCCCACCAGTCCACACTGAAGCCTGAGACACAATGATAGATTCATTTAACAGTCCTAACATACATACATACATGCATGCATGCATGCATGCATGCATACATACATACATACATACATACATACATACATACATACATACATACATACATACATACATTTTTTATTAAAATAAATTACATTTTATTGACTTTTGATGCAGTTCTAATAGTAGGGAGGAGTTAGTAAGCTTAATTTTCTGCTAAGAGTGAGCAATATTGTAAATTAAATGTGAAAAGGCTTTTGGTCTTTTTTACTTCCATTGATTTTTAGTCATACGAAACAATCTTCTTATGCTGCTTGATGCAAAAATAAATAAATAAGTAAATTAATTATTAAATAAATAATAATAATAAATAATTAGAATAAATGGAATAACAAAAACTATTTAAATAAAATAAAATAGTGATTGACTTTCTGATGCAGTTCTGATAGCAAGGCTGTGTGATTAATCTTATTTTCAGGTAAGAGTGAGTGAAACTGTAAATTAAATGTACAAAGACTTTTGTTCTCTTTTACCAGTGATTTTCAGTCATACAAACCAATCTTGTTATGCTGCCTGATGCCAACTGGTATTTACTTTATCATATTATTTTTATTTTAATGTAAAGTCATAAACACATTGGTTTGTATGACAAGTAGTTTGACCATTTACTCTCATTTGTAATTCCTAGTCATTTTCTCATAGCAAGCAAATGAATCGAAGTCCTGACACATCCACAAAAAAAGCTTACATCCACATTGCAAAATCTTGTAAATAGATTCACTCTTACCATAATCCTCTCCCCTCAGGATCTCTGGGGCGATGTAGTTGGGCGTCCCACAGAAAGTGCTGGTGGTGTCACCTGGTCTGATTCCCTCCTGTTAAAAAAAAATATAATACTAATAAAAAAAATAAACAGTTAAGATGTTTACACTGTGTATACAGCATGCTTTGATCCAGTCAGAAATACAAATATCACTATTACTATTAGTACAACTAAGTGATTAGCATAAAGTTGCACCTTGCACATGCCATAGTCTGTAAGTTTGATATGGCCATCCTGGTCCAATAGTACATTGTCCAGTTTTAAATCCCGGTAAATAATGCCCTTCTCATGCAGAAAATTAAGAGCGATGCAAATTTCAGCAGCATAAAATCTGTAGGAAACAGGAAACAAGAGATTCTATTGGCAACAAAACAAACAGAAATACACATTGAAAGGCTCACGAAATGTTTTATGCTTTTACCAAAGCCTACATTTATTTGGTCATAAATACAGAAAAAACAATAATAATGTTATAATTTAGAACCACTGTTTTCTATTTTAAGGCAGGATATTGCAAACAAAAAAATCCTGCAAATGTCAATGTCAAAAAAATATTTTAATAAAAATATTTTGAAGCTGACTTTACACAATGTTCAGAGTTTGTTAGTGTTATGTAGTATATATTTGATTTAATATTGTATAAAAATATTTTGAAGCTGACTTCACACAATGTTCAGATTTTGTTAGTGTTCAAGCGCCAACATCCTGCTCTCCCTCGTGAAGCTAATACGGAAGTAACTGAAACTGCAATTTATCGAAATTCCACTAGGCCTGGATCCAAAATAGAGCACATTTCTATTGACCCCAATGTTAAAATGGCCAACTTTACAGCAGAAAAAAGGTGTTTACAGCCTGGTACAAAAAATGATTTTGGTGTATATAACTAATATTACACTTCATGACAACTTTAAGGGGAGTGTTTTTTTTATAACTCATCACTTTTCATTTATATTAAGTCTGCATAATTAAGGGCGTGGCCACTTAGTGACAGCTAGGTCTCGCTGGTCGCCTTCGCGTCACCTCAGCTGATTCCGGCTGATTAGCCGCTGAACTCAGCACACATATATCCTATTTTTGTTTTGTTTCATGTGGCTTTACACAGTCAGTTGCCTTTTGGGATTATTTCTTACAATTATCAGATAATATGGCATGCTGTGCACTTAATTGTGCTCACAATCATTCAAGTGGCCTCCATTTGCCAGATGAGGGAAATTCTTATATACTTTTATCTAAAAATGTATTTGTTTTATTTAAGATAATTTATTTATCATTTATAGTTTTATCTGGAACTTGATTGCACTCCAGAATCTGACAGATTGATTAGCTGTAGACTATAGAAAAGAAACATTGCTATATGCCTGGATTTTATAAATAGCCTTGCATTTACTAACACAGACTATATTTGAAGTATTTGGAAGTAATTCATGTTTTCCTCCTGTAGATAAACATCATAAGAACAATGCTTAGTATCAATGAATTACAGCAGTGTTTTTAAAAAGACTAAACACTTTATTGATATATTATACAACCAAGCACATGTGGTCAGAACACAAACAAGTCGCAGGTAATGAAGTATTAAACGTTTCTCCCAAAGAAAAGCCTGTCTAAGCAAAATGCTAGCAGACATCTGTAGCTTCGCTCACACCCTGCCTCTTTGCCCTTTTTCGGTTACCCCCGGTTGGTGCAATGACGCACGAACAAAATGGTGATTATTGGCCACGTCCACTTGTAGCTTGCTTTGCGCTCTTCAGAAACCTATGGGTGACGTCACAGATACTACATCCATATCTTTTACAGTCTATGGTAGTGTTATGTAGTATATATTTGATTTAATTATGTGTTATTTTCATATTCAAACTTTTTTTTAATGTTATAATAAAATGTTTTTGCAATTCTCATTGCAATCAATCAACTTATATGGTGATACATATTAGCTAATTGTTTTTATCCTATTCACCAGCAGTTTCTTGACTTAATATGTAATTTATATCAGTCTTTAGTGTCACATAACCCTTCAGCAGTGCTTAATTTGTTAATTGAGAGGTCCAGGAACAGATCGGGGTAACAGATCCGGCATATTACCCGAGGATGGAGAGGTGTCGCGCACAAAAGTGGGGAATTAAGCCCTGCCCTTCAGAAATAATTCTGATATTCAAATTTGTTGATCAAAATGTCATTTTATCCATGTTATTCCACAATATCTTACTGAAAACATTTATTCCAGATAATTTATTGAATTTTAAGCATAACCAAACTTCAAACAAAGCAACTTTCAATATAAACAGTATGTGAAATCAACACAGTACGATAAAACTTATCAACTTTTTTTCCAAGTGATTTCTAACAATCAGCATTTGCCTTTCTAAAGTTAGCAAATAAAGCAAACATAAAAGAACGAAGGTGTTCAAAGTAGGAAAAATGAGCGGTGACATTTGTGATCAGGTTCCGCAGTGTTTGCTTCATGTCGGTGCGCAGCGAGGGCTCAGGAGACCTTTAGGAGCAGCTCATGAATATTTAGGCTCATTAGCCGTAATTAGCATGCGAATTTGCATATGTGTGGTGCTCAGGACGCATATTGATTGGGCCGGCCGGGGTGCGCTTGACTCACCTAATTAGCCTGTGTTTGATCTCAGTTTATCAGACGTGTGAAAGGAGGCATTACAGGGGCGCTCTGATCATCGTCCTGCTTCATATACACAGTCATATTAGCCTAACAGAGGGGTATGAGAGCTGCATTCAAACCACAGGCCACCAGCTTGCTTTAAATATCGGGACGGACAATTTCAAGTTATTAAAGCTACATGTTTTTGAAGTTTGATGTCTGCTGAATGGCATGAGCTTTAGATAGAGCTTAAAACTTCTGAAGAGTGCTGGAAATATTCAATTCATCTATGAAGTCTGAGAAAAAAAGTTTCTAAATCTAAAAAGTTTCATTTTACGAAGCCAAGAAGCAGTCAATCGAAACAAACACAAACGATACAAGAAAAAGTTTTCATATTCTCCTGAATTATTAGCCCCCCTGTTTATTTTCCCCCCAATTTCTGTTTAACAGAGAGAATATTTTTTTCAACACATTTCTAAACATCAAAGTTTTAATAACTAATTTCTAATAACTGATTTATTTTATCTTTGCCATGATGACAGTACTTAATATTTTACTGGATATATTTGTAGACACTTCTATACAGCTTAAAGTGATATTTAAAGGCTTAACTAGGTTAATTAGGTTAACTAGGCAGGTTAGGGTAATTAGGCAAGTCACTGTATGACGATGGTTTGTTCTGTAGACTATCGGAAAAAAATATAGCTTAAAAGGGCTAATATTTTGACCTTAAAATGGTTTTAAAAAATTAATAACTGCTTTTATTCTAGCCAAAATAAAACAAATAAGACTTTCTCCAAAAGAAAAAATATTATCAGACATACTGTGAAAATTTCCTTGCTCTGTTAAACATCATTTGAAAAATATTTAAAAAAGAAAAACATTCAAAAGGGGGCTAATAATTCTGACTTTAACTGTAAGTATATATAAAAGTATGTCCTGTATTTGTTTACATTTTGTGGTTGTAATCAGGATTAAAAAAAATTTGATCGGACAATATAATAATATCGATTATCGGTATCCAAATATAAAGACTTATCAGTTAATAAAATTGTATGATTTCTTTCTGTATTTGTTTGCATTTGATTGTAGACAGACTAATAAATCTATATCAATATTACATTTATCAGACAATATATAAGTTATCAGTTCCCAAATATAAAGGCTTCTCACTTAATAAAATGTAATGATTTATTTCTGTATTTGTTTGCGTTTTATTGTAGTCAGGCAAAAAAAAATCTATATTAATAATTACATTTATCGGGCCATATATCAGTTATCGGTTTCCAAATATAAAGGTTTATCAATTAATGAAATTGTATAATTTCTTTATGTATTTGTTTGCATTTTATTGTAGTCAGGTTAAAAAATCTAAATTATCATCACATTTATTGCTTGATATATCAGTTACCTGATATTAGCTGATATTGGCTGATATATCAGCAACCAAACATAAAGATTTATCAGTTATCAGTATCAGACAAAATTTCCATTTCTGTGAATTCCTGAATTAAATAAATAAATGTATCGTACCTGGCATGTTCCTCTGGAAGCTTTCGCTGCCTCTGCATATGGAACATGAGATCTCCTCCATTCACATACTCAATCACTAGAAAGAGCCTGAACACACAGCAGAGACAATCATTAGGGTTTTGTTGTGTTCTTCTTTTCAGTTTCATCTCGATGGATGAGAAATACACTGTTGCTCTAGAAAGAGACTGACTACTCAAGTTCTGACTCCCTTCAATTTTCTTGTTTTTTCTGTCGTGGTGGATAATTCTTAAAATAAAACTACACTCAAAAAATATTTGCTGCTTGTTTAAACTACTTATTTAAAATGAGCTGAAAAAACACAATTCTTGAGTTTTTTGAAGGGGAACTTAATTTTTTTATGTTCAATCGACTTGAATATTTTAAAAACAGTTTGGTTAACTTAATCGATTTGTGCTGGGACAACATGAAGGAATTGTGTGGAACTCAGCATTTTTACAGTGTATTATGATTTCACTCTAACTTATTCAATAAAATAAAACCTCTCTAGTAAAAAAAAAAAAAAGTAAATGGTGATAATGTGCCAATGAATAGCTACAGTATAAAAAACTAAAACTAAACACTTCTCTTTTGGTAGAGGTTTGGTAAAGTTTTTGGCTTCATTTCCCTAATGATGAAATCAGCAGAATTGTCTCAAAATACAGGTAGCTCAGAAACAAGAATAAAGATGTAATCCTTGTAAAGACACACTAAAAACTCTTGATATTTACTATTATCATCTGTCACTGTGGTTATAGTGCTGTCACAAGTTCACCATTGACTGATCATACTAACATTATGTGATCCACTCCTATCTGTTTTACTTTAAAGTCAGTCAGCACTGTTATTAAATAAGTTTGTCAATCCCAAAAACAGTAGCCACTGTTACAATGATTGTTAAAATTTAATATTTTATGACTTTCAAAGGGTGCGATTGTGCACTTTTTAGAAAATCCCAAATTATGGACTATACACTAGTGTTTATTCACTCTGTGAACTTTATGACATTATTTTCAGTCTGAAAGTCCCTCATGTAATTCATTAAATCTGTGACAGTGCATGAAATGTCCATTGTATCAGATTAGTGCTTAAGTATTCAAATTGAGACAAATGTTATATTATTATATGCAGTCGATTTCAAAAAGAATCAATTCCTCGATTCCTAGGTTTGGAATCCATTCTATAAGGGGAACTGATCACTCCGTTCAGTTTAAAATAACTAATTAATGATTGTACCTTAATTACAATTAATATCCAAAATGACTGGAAATTAAGTAAGTAAAAGTCTTAGTTAGGAGGTATTGCAATTGAAATGATCGTTTAAGCGAAGAAATGGCAAGCAGTAACAGGTGACTTTAATGTAAACATAAAAAGAGATGAAAGTTGGTTTATTCATTATATTAGCTCAGTCAGATTAATAGTATTTTCTGTTAGAAAGAATTTGCCGCACAGCAATTAGCACCAATCATGTAAATTTTTAAAATTCTTTCTTTAGCTTAAAGTGATTTATGCATGATTATTAAATTATTAAAGTGATGATCAGCATTTTCATATATTAGCCTAAATATTAGGTTTGCTGCTGTCTATCTGCAATTTATATAAAAAAATAGTGATCATCAGCTCACATAAAGTTTATTTGGTAACACTTTAAAATAATGGTCCATTAGTTGATGTATTTACTAACATGAACAAACTATTAGTAATACATTTATTACAATGTTTATTCATGTTTGTTAATGTTAGTTAATGTTATTTAAGTTAAACAACATTAATCCATGTTAGTTCATGTTAACTCATAGTTAACTAACTAATGTTAACAAACAACTTTGGATTTTAATAACGCATTAGTTAATGCTGACCTATGATTAATAAACTCTTTACAAGATTATTCATACTTAATGTTAATAAATACATTAACTAATGGACCATTATTCTAATCTAAAGTGTTATCGTTTATTTATTTATTTATTTTTAGGTAAGATTGAAATTCAAGTTCGTTAAAAAAAAACTAATTACGTTTATTCCTGGATTTTGTCTCTAAATGTAGGTAAATGCAGGAAATGGGATTTAAATTAAAAAAAATTTCCCACATTTTGTGTGCCCTCTACTTTTCAAACTAAAGTTACACCCTTGCCCTATTCATTTAGAGGTCTTGGATGAACAGCCTGGAGGCATTACAAATATGGCCGCCGAGTGAACAGACTTTCCTTGAAAGGGACTTTGTTTTAGCTTACTTTCTACTGGTGGGGTTCTGAAAAAATACAACAACATTGAGGAATCAATTCTCAGTCCATCGATTCCAGGAATGAGAAACAGGATTGATTCCAAATATTTTGGGAATCAAGCAGCCCTATCATTATAGTTCTCGTCCTTACTGCAAACAGACCTTTATAGTTGTTAATATAAATATGTACTAGTCTTCTGGTGATGAAAAATTGATTAATAAAAATAGTGCAAGTCTTATTTTTCTGTGCTATAAAAAGAGAATAAAACATTCTTTCCTCTCACCGGCTCTCTGTCTGAAAGCAAGAGTGAAGTCCCACTAAAAATGGATTGGTCGATGCTTGTTCAAACACATGTTTTTCTGTCTGGACCCAATCGATGTCCTAAACCAGGAAGGAAAGAAAAAAATAGAGAAAGAGAGAGACATTAGACTTAACATGAATAATGAATTGCAAAAAAAACATGACAACAATCTGTTTCAGTGCTTTCTAAGAACTAGAGGAGAGGACATGATGTTTCACCGCCTCTACTGGGGGACTATTGCAGGATAATGAAGAAAACAAGCCTGTGTTTTCTGAGAAAAACCTGATCTATTGATCGTTTAACAGCGGAAAACACTTGGCACTATTGCATGCTGTCACTTTGGGGAGTCAAATCTCAAAATTAAGAGTAAGTTTAAAATTAAAAAAAGCACCTTTCTCTTCCTCTTTAAAAAGACATGTACAGTGCAGAAAGGAAAGACAACAGAGAAAAGAGAAACAGTCAATAATCGTGTACAAAATCAATAATTCGACATGTTTCACAAGCAAGCTTAATGTTTAATTGCACAAATCTGTCCAGACAGGATGTTACAAAACATCTGCATTGAGAATGTGTTTGGGTGTGAGGACACAACGTGGTGATGTGTTGATAAAGTCAAGTATTTTTGTTCTGTCAACACTTGCGACACACTTATGATCAGCTCGGTTAGCCAACAATTTGAGCTGGAAAATGATAGTGAGCGTCTTTTGAGAGGGGAAGGGTGAAATAAGAGACTTTATGTTTGTTTTTCTCTCATGTCTGGAAGTTTTCATTGGCGACTTGTGTTTTTAAGTCAAGCTAATGATGTTTTTTTCTATCCCCTGACCTTTAATGTTACACTATAACAAAGACCTTTATGGATTTGGGGATTTTAATCAGCACACACAAGGTCTGATTTCCAAAATCAGAGCAATTTAATTTCCTGGCTGAGTGGAAAGCAGATTACAGGAAAGCAATCTCAGCATAAAGACGTGAAGAGAAACAGATGATGATTTTGTGTATATATAAAGTTTCCTACATTTCTTCATTTGTTTCTGGCCGTGTCGCACTCCTCCCCCTAATGGAATACTTGATATCTAATGCAGTATATTTTCCTTGAATAGTACATATTAAAAAATATTATTATAATTTATTATAAACCTATTATAATACTAATTATAAAAACTAATATTACTTATCATAAAATATTTAAATAATAAACCTGTAAAATTATATATGTACTGTATATATATATATATATATATATATATATATATATATATATATATATATATACTAAATAATAATTATTTAGTTTTATAACTTATTTTGTTCTGTATTTGTTTTATTATTTATTTGTGTTAATTCCTTTATATTTATTATTTATTTCGTTTAATATTTCATTACCTTGTTTGAGTCAGTTTAATACAAGAAGGTAAACTAAATAGAAATCTTGTAGTGTCGAGTTTTTGTATATTCATTTATTTCATTAATTTTAAGAAACAAAATGACTTCTTTTACACTAAAATTAACATGAATATATTAAAAGCAGTGCATATTTTTGGTACTGTGTCTAGTCAGCATTTCTTAAAAGTTATTCAGCATGTTTAATTTTTAACCACTTCAACAGTATGTATTAAATATGTTCAGATTCATGTTTCTCTTAGTTGTCTCTTAGTTCATATGGTGTCCAAAACACAGGTGCTGTTATTCAAAAAGTGTTTTAATGTATTTTATATATCAAAAAATGTGTTAACAATTGTGTTTGTTTGTGTACGTATATATACATACACTCACCGGCCACTTAATTAGGTACATCTGTCCAACTGCTGATCTACTGGGATTTTGTCGCACAACCATCTCTAGGGTTTAAAGAGAATGGTCCGAAAAAGAAAAAACTATCTAATGAGCAGCAGTTCTGTGGGCGCAAATGCCTTGTTGATGCCAGAGGTTAGAGGAGAATGGCCAGACTGGTTCCATCTGATAGAAAGGCAACAGTAACTCAAACAACTACTCGTTACAATCGAGGTATGCAGAAGAGCATCTCTGAACACACAACACGTTCAACCTTGAGGCGGATGGGCTACAGCAGCAGAGGACCACACCAGGTGCCACTCCTGTCAGCTAAGAACAGGAAACTGAGGCTACAATTCACACGGGCTCACCAAAATTGGACAATAGAAGATTGGAAAAACGTTGCCTGGTCTGATGAGTCTCGATTTCTAATGCGACATTCGGATGGTAGGGTCAGAATTTGGCGTCAACAACATGAAAGCATGGATCCATCCTGCTTTGTATCATTGGTTTAGGCTGGTGGTGGTGTAATGGTGTAAGGGATATTTTCTTGGCACACTTTGGGCCCATTAGTACCAATTGAGCATACTGTCAACGCCACAGCCTACCCGAGTAGTTGCTGACCATGTCCATCCCTTTATGACCACAGTGTACCCATTTTCTGATGGCTATTTCCAGCAGGATAATGCACCATTTGATAAAGCGCAAATTATCTCAGACTGGTTTCTTGAACATGACAATGAGTTCACTGTACTCAAATCGCCTCCACAGTCACCAGAGCTCAATCCAATAAAGCACCTTCAGGATGTGGTGGAACGGTAGATTCGCATCATGTACAGGTAAAGTCAGAATTATTAGCCCCCCTGAATTATTAGCCCCTGTTTATTTTTTTCCCCAATTTCTGTTGAACAGAGAGATTTTTTCAACACATTTCTAATCATAATAGTTTTAAAAACTAATTTCTGATAACTTATTTATTTTATCTTTGCCATGATGATGATAATATAAAAATAATAAGTATAATAATAATAAAATAAAATAAAATAAAAATAATAAAAATAATAATAATAATAATAAAAAAATAATATTTTACTAGATATTTATCAAGACACTTCTATACAGCTTAAAGTGTCATTTAAAGGCTTAACTAGGTTAATTAGGTTAACTAGGCAGATTAGGGTAATTAGGCAAGTTATTGTATAACAATGGTTTGTTCTGTAGACTATCGAAAAAAAAAATTAGCTTAAAGGAGCTAATAATTTTGTCCTTAAAATGGTGTTTAAAAAATTAAAAACTGCTTTTATTCTAGCTGAAATAAAACACATAAGACTTTCTCTAGAAAATAAAATATTATCAGACACACTGTGAAAATTTCCTTGCTCTGTTAAACATCATTTGGGAAATATTTAAAAAAAGAATAAAAATTTCAAAGGGGGCTGATAATTCTGACTTCAACTGTATGTGCAGCCGACAAATCTGCAGCAACTGCATGATGCTATCATGTCAATATGGACCAAAATCTCAGAGGAATATTTCCAGTACCTTGCTGAATCTATGCCACGAAGGATTAAGGCAGTTCTGAAAGCAAAATTGGGTCCAACCCAGTACTAGTAAGGTGTACCTAATAAAGTGGACGGTGAATGTATACACAGACATGAATAAGCTAGTTAGTTAAAATGATAAAAGCTTTTTAAAAATAAAATGAGAAATGTCCTAAATTTCTTTTTTTTTACATTTTGTATCTCAATACTTTTATAATTTTATTTAATATGACATTTATTCATAGTTTATTTAGTAAAAACCACTTTATAGTAGCAATAAGTCACTTGCACTCACAAAAATTAATACTGCATATACATATATGGAAAAATAATAATCAGAGGTAATAATGTTGTGAATAATATTTAATTTATTGCATAGAAACTACTTTAATTTAGTTTGGCCTATGATTTTTTATCCTAATGTGCCAGTTGTGGCCATGTATTTTATGAATTTCCAAAAAAGTCTTCTTCTATGTTCTACTAAATAACAAATAACAAAAATCTTAGATGGCCTGATGATGAGTAAATTAACAGCAAAATCTAATTTCTGCTCGAATTACCCCTTCAAGGTTTTAGATTCCTCAAACCTCCTTGACTGCTCAACAAACACTTGCAAAACACACACACACAATTTAATACAACAGAAAAATGTCCCATTCCTTGAAGAATCACCAACGTTCCAAGAAACGATTTCATTGTTTGTGTCTATTGCAAGGTCGAATGCATGTCTGTGTGTTTCTGGAAGGACCTCTGCTCCTCCTGAACTTCATTCGTGACAGTTCCTCAGCGAGCCAAGTTTTACAAAGACACAATAGCTTTGACTGTACAAAGTTGAATTTGTGATGAATAGGCGTAGAGTTGAGTTTGTCTTTCTGTTTGACGCCTGTTCACACATATCAGGTTTCATTTACAGAGAGAGAAAGAAAGAGATATGACTAATGCTGTAGCGCACTGAAACTCGGCTTCTCTTTTATTTGACAAACAAAAGATAGTACAATAATGTGCTATATGAGTGATTTTAGCACACGTTCAAATCATATTGCATTCAAAGGCTTTATTCGTGATATGAATAATGCACTTGCTTTCAAAAGTGAGGATATAATGTTAAATGTTTTATGCTTAGGGAAAGATGGATGGATTTATGGCTCACAATTTGGTCCTGCTATATATTATGTGGCTTTAACTACTAGATATCAAACAAAAGTACAATAAACTAATTGTTTTCATATTTTATTGCACAACAGCTATGGGCAAGTTCAGGGACAGATTTAACATTGGGTTAAGGTGTAAGTATGGGTCAATGGTGTAATTATAAATATACACTGCAAAAAATAAATTTCTTACTTAGATATTTTTTTATTGTTCTAGTCCAAATATCCAAACATTCTTAACCCAAGAAGCATATTCTAGACGAGCAAAATCTAGGTAAGAAAAGCAGTTTTTGCAGTGTAATTATAGAAAATGATTACAGATTAATAATTACATGCAGATAATTTAAATGCAAGTACATCGTAATTAAGGCAACTTAATATAAATTGGGAACAAAAATGTAATGTGTTTTAATACGTAATTACTGTATAGTGATTTGCTGTGATGACATTTACCAATCTTCATGTGACAGAAATCTTTCTATTATGATAATTTGGCGCTCAAAAAACATTTTTTATTATTTTCGATGTTGGAAACAATGTTTTTTTTTTCCATTTTGGCAAAAAAAAAGTGAATTTTATTTCATAGTATTATTTAATAACAATATTATGTTGTTGTTAATATTATTATTATTAACATTATTATTATTATTATTATTATTGTTATTATCTATTATTTTTATTTAAAATTGCCTTTTGCTGACCTCAAAAAAAATTGAACTTTGTACAAAATTACAATAAAAAGTACATAAAATATTTAATTTTTATATATTAGACAGAAAATCTAATGTTTTTCTATCTGAAATTATTTAGCAATAACTATATACGCAATATATACCAGTTAAAAATTTGGGGTCAGTTTTTTTTTTTTTTAAGAAAATTATTCTGTTTATCAAGGCAGCGTTTATTAATTGTTAAATATTTATAAAAAATAAATAAATATCTGCTTATTGTATGCAGTTTCAAATAAAATTATTAGTCCAGTCATTATTGCTTGTATTGCGATTACCATAATTCATAATAATATTAATTATAATAATAACAATAATAATAATTTATATTAGAGTGATTTCCGAAGGATCATGTGACTCTGAAGACGAGAGTATTAAAGCTAAAAATTCATCTATTAAATTAAATTGTACTTACCTACTTTTGAAGAGTTATTTTATAGTGCAATAAGATTTCACAATTTTACAATTTGTACTGTGTTTGTGATTAAATAAATGCAGCCTTGGGGAGCAGGAGAAGCTTATTTTAAAACATTTAAAAGCATACAAATAACAATCATGTCTTTATTGTAACACTTCAACAATTAAAAGATTGCTGAATAAAAGTAATAATTAAATGCATTTTGCTGAACTTTTAAAAAATAAATTAATAAATTACTAAAATAATTCTTACAAAATTGTATCAACATAAGATCTTTTAGTTGGTTTAATTTGACAAATGAAAAGTTCATTAGCAAGAACCTAAACATATATACAAATACATATAAAAGCAATATTTTAACTTTATCACAGTTTGAATGTGGGCGCAAGAAGGCTGTTTTAAAGGCGACTGACGCATGTAATTATATTTTGACAAACAAAGTAAGTAATCTGAACTTCTGTGGTGATTTTAAAAATGCTCAAACACCCACTGTATTCAACTTTAAACTCCATCTATCAATTAGCTATCATTCCAAAATGTTCATTGGCTTCTAGTATCTTTTCTTCTCTTGTTCCAATGGCTTGTTTATTTTTAACCATGTTCAAGAAAACATTAATATAAATGATCATAGGCTTCAATTAACGTTAGGCAAGAGCAAAACATTTTCCAAAAAGCAAGACTAATGTGTTTTTATGTTTAAAACAAAAGTGCTGGTGAAGCGAGTGATAGAGGGAGGATTTAGCGATAGAAATTGAGCACAGTCCCACAGCACCACCTACTGCTCGCCAATACAACTATACTTACAAAATACAACATGTGCAGAATAATTATTAATATTCTTTTTTCAATATTTAATATCACATTTTTTTTCCTAAACACATTGGACCAATTCCTAACCACATAATCGTTAATAACTGATATTAATTCAGCGTATAATTATTAATAACTGGTGTACAATGTTTTGTAACTTTCAACAAGGTTTCTGTAGGTAACATGCTTTTGCCTTAATTTGACAATTTCTATAGTACTGCACCCTTCTTGTGGACATTTAATCATTTTTGATTTGAGTATAAGTTACATCTTATTCTATAAATATTTTTAAAGAAAACATGCTAAATTATGCACATTTATATGAATATGTGGGTAAAATTTATTTTTTTCACTGACTAAAAAGTTGCATTTCCATGGCCTAAAATGGACAGAAAAATAAGTCTTTGCATAATTTTAAAATAGTTTGAGCTTGTAAATCATTTTGTACGAGTTTAATAGCAATTATGAGAACAACAACAGATAATTTACCACAGATTTAAAAAAAGAAACAAAAATAAAAGCATCACAGTCATTGAAGTGGTCATTTTTAGCCAAAGCTCTTGAAATTTGCACTTAAAGGCATAGTTCACCAAAAAACTTAATTTCAGACATCATTTACTCACCTTCGACTTGTTCCTAACCAGTTTGAATTTTTTTTTGTTTCCTTTGTACACAAAAGAAGATATTTTGAAGAATGGTGGAAACCTGTAACCACTGACTTCCATAGTATTTGTTTTTTCAGGATCCCAAAACTCTTGTTTTGTGTTCAACAGAAGAAAAAAATAATAATAAAATAATTTTTGGGTGAACGATCCCTTTAATAATGATTATATACAAACCTGAAAGTAGTATTGGTAAAATTTACTTGGGAGGAGAGGGAGGATATGATCAAAATATTGACTTCTGTAATAATTATGCACACACTATTAAGAACTTTCTGCATTTTCACTGTTAGTAAAAATATACTCACTTTTGACTCAAACTTGTTTTTATGAGTTTCTTTCTTCTGTTAAAGACAAAAGAAGATATTTTAAAGAATGTTGAAAACCTGACATCCATAGCAGAAAAAAAACACATAAAAAGTCAATAGTTTTCAACATTCTTTAAAAAATCCTCAACAGAAGAAAAAAAAACGACAGCAGAATTGACATTTTTGGATGAGCTATCCCTGTAATAATACTACAAAACTTTACAATCTAATTTTTATAATTGACGAACAGGAAAAGTGCAGTTAAAGGTATAAAGCGCAGCCGCAGTATTTGTGACGGTGTTTTACCTCATCATCATGAACCAGCTCTTTCTTCACCACCTTCATGGCGTAAATCTGCTCGTTCTTCTTGAGCCGGACGAGCAGCACTTTTGCGTAACTGCCTCTGCCAATGACCCGAATCAGGTCGAAATCTCCCAAACCGAGACACTGAGAGATCTGAATGCCCTCGATACCATCCACCACCGCCTTTAGGTCCTGTGAGGAAACGACACATACATATTTAAGTCAGAATTATTAGCCTTCCTGAATTATTAGCCCCCCTGTTTATTTTTTTCCCCTAATTTCTGTTTAACGGTAGGGAAGATTTTTTCAACACATTCTAAACATAATAGTTTTAATAACTCATCTCTAATAACTGATTTATTTTATCTTTACCATGATGACAGTAAATAATATTTTACTAGATATTTGTCAAGATACTAGTATTCATCTTAAAGTGACATTTAAAGGCCTACCTAGGTTAATAAGGCAAGTTAGGGTAATTAGGCAAGTCACTGTATAATGATAGTTTGTTTTGTAGACAATCGAAAAATATATATTGCTTAAGAGGGCTAATAATATTGACCCTAAATGCTCTAAATGCTTAAAAATTTTTTACTGCTTTTATTAGCCAAAATAAAAAAATAGGACTCTCTCCAGAAGAAAAAATATTATAGGAAATACCGTAAAAAATTCCTTGCTCTGTTAAACATAATTTGGGAAATATTTGAAAAGGAACAAAAAAAAAAAAAATCACAAGGGGGCGAATCATTGTGACTTCAACTGTATACAAGCACATTCAACACTGCTCTCAAACAGCAGAGTAAAGATGGGTGCATAGACTATATGTGTTATTGAGAATGTGAGCGTGTTTCTGAGTGTTTATTAATCTCACCTCTGAATCATCTTCAGCTTTCTCCACCTTCCGGTTGTGTGCTAAGAAAGGGACTGGAACTGAAAGACAGAGAAAGAAAAACCTTTAATTTTTCTATTGACTGTCATTTACAATTTTTTTTAATGCTATTCATGTTATTCTTCTCTTAAAAGTTCTTTAAATATAATTTTTTATGCATTGTTATTGTACACAATTGTATTACTGTAGCAAAGCTGCAAATGTTTGTATAATAGAAGTAACTGTTTATCATTCCAATAAAACACACATTTAACTGAACCAGAGAAAGAGAGAGAACAATATTAAACAATATAATTTACTAATATTATTCATCCTAAGCTTATTATAAAATAGATAAAGCATTTTAATGCTTTTAAATTTTCAATTTATTTTATTAATTACTTAAAAATATTTTATGAAATATTAAAAAATATTGTTTATTTATTGATAATTAATATTAATACAATTATTGTTATTATTATTATTATTATTTATTAAATATGTCAATTTATAGCAAAGTAAAGAGAAGCTATTTGAGCAAATAAGTTATTTGTTAAGTTATTTTGAGTAAATAAATTAAACAAATAACAACAATATATTTTTTATGGATAATATTAATCAAAAGTATTTTAATGCAACAGTAAAATAATCAATTAGTTTTATTCATTATTTGAAAATATACTATTATTATAATAATATGATTATTATTATTATTATACATTTAACATGGGAATCTATAGCAGATTAAAGAGAAAGTATTTGAACATTAAAATAATAACAATAATATTATATTATACTTAAAATATTTAAAATATTATACTATATATAATAATATGATAATAACAATAACTTATTATTAATAATATATATATATATATATGTGGAGAGAAGACAGATGCAACATCTATTTGTTTAATGAATTATTTATTATATTAATTATTCATTCATTCATTCATTTTCTTTTCGGCTTAGTCCCTTTATTAATCTGGGGTTGCCACAGCAGAATGAACCGCCAACTTATCCAGCACATATTTTACGCAGCGGACGCCCTTTCAGCCGCAACCCAACACTGGGAAACACCCATACACTCATGCACACACTCACATAAACTACAGCCAATTTAACTTATTCAATTCACCTGTACCGCATGTCTTTGGACTGTAGGGGAAACCCGAGCACGCGGAGGAAACCCATGCGAACACGAGGAGAACATGCAAACTCCACACAGAAATGCCAACTGACCCAGCCGGGGCTTGAACCAGCAACCTTCTTGCTGTGAGGCGATTGTGCTACCCACTGAGTCACCGTGCTGCCCATTATATTGATTAGTCAAAAAAATTATTAATTATCAGCAATAATATCATTATTACATTGATAATAATAATACTAATAATTGTTATAATCATCATCATCATTATAAAAATAAAAAACAACAATAATTGTATTATTTTATTGAATATTTTAGATAGAAGAAAGCATTTCAAAAATAAAACAAAAACTACATCAATAATAACAATAATAATAATAATTATTATTATTATTATTACTATTATTATTATTGTTGTTATTATTATTATTATTATTATGAATTTCCATCTTGTTGATTGATTTCTAAAAGCTTGTAAATCATTAAAGCATTGCCTCCAGCAGGGGGAGCCACAGACCGCTCCGTCAGATGGACACACACAGATCTCTCTGTTTCTCTCAAGCGTGTGAAAGTGAATTCCTCCCAGCTGATGAACTCCAGTCTCCTACAGTCAGCAGAGCCCTCAGTGGCAGATAGAGGACACACTGACCCCGATACTCACAGAAACAGCACTAAACACACACACACAGAGGCGAGATGGAGACCTACTTGCGTCTGTGTCCTCGGGGTCCTCAGGGGGAAGCTCCACTTCTTCTCCACTTTTATCATCGTCTACCAGCGGCTCCTGTGATGGCATGACTGGATCCTGCGCAAAACAACACAGATGATGATGATGATGATGATGAAGAAAACACAGCAGAGGTGCTTTATGGGATCTTTTTCTCTTTAAAGCACAGTTTCAGTTACACTAATGTAAGTCAAACTTTATAAAAGGTGCTTTTTAATTTAATTTTTTTTAATTTTCATTTTATTATACTTAAAATATATAAAATATTATATTATATATAATAATATGATAATAACAATAACTTATATATTATTATTAATATGTGGAGAGAAGATCCTCTATCTTTTTTAACAATCAACAACAGTCCATTTCTCAATGTATGTGTTTTTAATATATTGTAATGTGATAAAGCTGAACAACTAAACTGTATTTTTATACTGTATTATATGATCTCAATGGGTTTTTTATCTGGTTAAATAAATTACTGATATGCTAACATAACTAATGGGGAAAAAATTATCTTAACATTTGTGTTTGCTTTTCATCTAATTAAAAATGATGAATAACTGAAGTGTATTCGGTCTTGTTGCACTATATTTACCACAAAATACAGTAGTTTAGGTCACAATTCACGGTATTAACAAACCATTAACAAACACTACTATCTTATTAAACTACTAATTAGCTGTTTATTAATAGTTAGTAAGGTAGGAGTTGGGATTAGGTTTTGGGTAGGATTAGAAATGTGGAATAAGATCATACTTTATAACTACTACAGTTAATTTATTACTGAACAGTTAATCTCTTAATAATAGGCAGGTAATAAGCCAGCAGTCAATATCATGAATTGTGAAGTGTTACCCCAAATAGTTTATAAATTAAAATACATTTTCTGAATGCTATCAAATTTTCTTGATCAAAAAAATGAAATAATACAGCTGGCACTTTTTAGTAACATCTTAATGTTAAGCAACTATTGTAGTTTATAGGGTGAATTTTTATTTCTGTTATTAATAATACTACTAATAATACTCAGTTATTAATAATAATAATAATAATAATAATAATAATAATAATAATACTCAGGATACTCGGTTTTTGGATAATTATTTAAATATTGTCAATTTTATCACAAGTTTGACAACAGAGAATTCTTTGCAGCGTAATAATAGTAAGACGAAAGAAAACAAAATAGGAACAGTCGGTGACCCTTTGTTCGTTTTTGGGGTGGAAGTTGAACAGGTCGGTTCTTTTAAATATTTAGGTGTGGAGATTGACTTTCAATTCTCTTTTGATAAACACTCAGAGAATGTTTTTAAAAAGGCTCAGCAGCCGTTGACAAGTTTTGATATTGAGAAGGACATTTTGATTGTCGTATATAAATCACTTATTGAATCTATCCTTTTCCCAGAGATGGGTTGCGGCTGGAAGGGCATCCGCTGCGTAAAACATGTGCTGGATAAGTTGGCAGTTCATTCCACTGTGGCGACCCCAGATTAATAAAGGGACTAAGCCGAAAAGAAAATGAATGAATGAATGAATGAATCTGTCCATACTTTTAACATTGTTGCCTGGTTTAACTCCCTCTCTGTTAAAAGCAAAAATAAACTTTTAAGATTAGTAAATGTAGCAAGTAAAATAACTGGTGAGAGACAAACACCTCTTTATTGATTTATTTATACCAGTGACAAAAAGAAAAACCTCCACTATTGTGGAAGACTCTTCCCATCTATTACATGGTTCCTTTAAGTTACTTCCGTCTGGCAGACAGTATAAGTGCCTTTAGCAAAAAAGGCTAAGTACAAGAAGACATTTATTTCCACTGCCATTGGTTTTTTAAATAGGTTTTAAATAATAGTGTAAGTGTTTTTATGCTTTGCTGTTGTGTGTGAGCCTATGTCTACGGACAATTTTCTAACCCCTGTGGGAGAGACAATAAAGTTTATTGAATTGAATTGAACTGAATAATAATCAAAGTCATTATAGAATAAGAATGAAAAAATAACTACAATGAAACATGGTAATCAGCATTTGACAGCATTTACAGAATGGCACCACAAAGTGTAAATAAACTCACAGTGAGTTATGTTAATCAGATTAGTTGGAGGAGTTTTTTTTTGGTCTGAAAAAAGACAAAGAAATAGTTGAATTTGAATGTTTTGTATGACGCAAAAAAAATATTGGACTTCAGTGTTCAGTGTTGAATTTCATTCTGAATGTCTGACATATGCAGAAACTGTTTCTCCCAGAAGGTGTTGTTGAGATGTAACAGTTTTAAATCTGTGATTTTCGACATTGTGTTTAAGCAGAGAATCAATTCGCTCCTGACAAGACAGTGTTATCATCTGACAAATTCCACAAGACGATCTTTGAAACACTGTTAGAAATCCCAGCAACACTTTTGAGAAAAGAGGAAAAAAATGAGCACAAAAACAAGACTTAAAAACACTGCCATGAAACTATTATGAAACTTTGAACTGCCGAGAAACTGAATTAAATGACCTTTACAACAAAAACGTCCAAAATAATTATCTTCAAAAAGTAATCATGTAAATAAATAATATATAAAAATACAATTTTGAATATTAAAATAAAAAAACATTAGAAACTAAACAAGAGATCAACAGCTGAGGATGTGCTCACTGAAATAAAATGATCAATATATTAAATATATATATATTTATATATGTATATAAATTAAATATGAAGTCAATATAACTATAAATAGTATTTTAAAAATAATTAACAATATTTAAATAAATATTTACAAATAAATCTGATATTTTCACAAAAGACAAATTTCTATCTTATGTTTGAAGTCTGAATGAACCGACAGATGCTGAATATTTATGGACTCACCATATGCCTTTGACAGGTCAGCGGGACGAGTTTGTGACAGCGTTTATGGACCAGTAGCTTGCAGTTGATACACTTGTAGCCCTGACGCCCCAGTCCCCATATCCTCTCACTGCAGTGGCCACAGTACGCTTTCTGAAACACATACACGCACACACACGGTCCTTATCTGTGATCAGGTTAGCAAGTGAATGAGAAAATCTGCTCACTACAAACTTAAGTAAACATTTAGGAAAAAAGGATGTCCTCCAGAAATCACATGAGCAGATAACACATATCAATCCACTATCCTGACTTTACCAAAAGTGCTGAAGTAAAACAGCTATAAATAAAGTAGAAAATACACAAATGATCAACATGTTGGAGTCATTTTTTGATAGTTTTTGTTTTGTTTTTGCAAATCTACTTCACAAGAATGCAATGAATTGATCAAAATCTACCAATAAAGACATGTATAATGTCTAAATAAATGCTGTTGTTGTTAATTTTATGAATAAAAACATGACTAAATATTAAGCAGAAAATCAACATTGATTACAACCAGAAATGCCATTTAGTCATAAACAATTATTTCATTTTCATACAAAATTATTTATTATTGTTTTAATAATTACAACAACACATCAACAACTATAATAATAATAATAATTATTATTATTATATTATTATTATTAACAACATATACACTAAATTCAAAATATAACAAATACCATTTAAAATAAAAAATATATATAAAAACTTATAAAAGAAAGAAATAATAATAATTTGAATAATAAAGCTATTATTTTTATAATATTAATAATAATAAATATTATTATTATTATTCATTCATTCATTTTCTTTTCGGCTTAGTCCCTTTATTAATCTGGGGGCGCCACAGCGAAAGGAACCGCCAACTTATCCAGCACGTTTTTACGCAGAGGATGCCCTTCCAGCCGCAACCCATCTCTGGGAAACATCCACACACACTCATTCACACTCATACACTACAGACAATTTAGCCTACCCAATTCACCTATACCGCATATCTTTGGACTGTGGGGGAAACCGGAGCACCCGGAGGAAACCCACGCGAACGCAGGGAGAACATGTAAACTCCACACAGAAACGCCAACTGACCCAGCCAAGGCTCGAACCAGCGAACTTCTTGCTGTGAGGCGACAGCATTTCCTACTGCGCCACTGCATCGCCCATTATTATTATTATTATTATTCATTCATTCATTCATTTTCTTGTCGGCCTTGTCCCTTGCGGGGTCGCCACAGCGGATTGAACCACCAACTTATCCAGCATGATTTTACGCAGCGGATGCCCTTCCAGCCGCAACCCATCTCTGGGAACTTCCACACACACATTCACACTCATACACTACGGACAATTTAGCTTACCCAATTCACCTGTACTGCATGTCTTTGGACTGTGGGGGAAACCGGAGCACCCGGAGGAAACCCACACGAACGCAGAGAGAACATGCAAACTCCACACAGAAACGCCAACTGACCCAGCCCAGCCGAGGTTCGAACCTGCGACCCAGCGACGTTCTTGCTGTGAGGCAACAGCACTACCTACTGCGCCACTGCGTTGCCATTATTATTATTATTATTATTATTATTATTATTATTATTATTATTATTATTATTATTAACATACATAATATATTGAAAACTTTAAATATGTAATAATTGTTATGATGTCCGGTCAAAAATGAATCTGATTAATTGCATTCAAAATAAAAATTTGTTTTAACAATTTAAGTGTGTGAACTGTGTATAATTATTACACATATATAAATATGCATAAATATTATTATTATTTTAATTATTATTATTAACAACATGTACACTTAATTAAACATACATTAAACACCATTTAAAATTTAAATATTGTCGGTGCAATAGCCTAGTGGTTAGAGTTCCGACATATGGTGCAGTAGCACGTCAGGGCGTCCCGAGATCGGATCCCAGCTCAAAGACATTTCCCAACCCCCTCTCTCTCTCCCACTTCGCTTCCTGTCTCATCACTGTCCTATTTAATAAAGGCAAAAAGGCCAAAAATGTATCTTTAAAAAATATATAAATATAAATATAATAAAAATGTATATTAAAAAGAAATAATAATAATTTTAATAATAAAGCTATTATTATTATTATTATTCATTCATTCATTTTCTTTTTGGCTTAGTCCCTTTATTAATCTGGGGTTGCCACAGCAGAATGAACCGCCAACTTATCCAGCATATGTTTTATGCAGCGGATGCCCTTCCGGCTGCAACCCATCACTGGGAAACACACATACACTCTCATTCACACATATACACTACGGACATTTTTTAGCTTACCCAATTTACCTGTACCACATGTCTTTGGACTTGTGGGGGGAACCCATGTGAACGCAGGGAGAACATGCAAACTCCACACAGAAATGCCAACTGACCCAGCCGAGGCTCAAACCAGCGACCTTTTTGCTGTGAGTGCACTACTTACTGCGCCACCGCGACGCCATTGTTATTATTATTATTATTATTATTATTATTAACATACATAATATATGGAAAACTATAAATATAAGGTAATTGGCTTCTGTTGCCAAAACAAATTCCTTGTGTGTGTGAAGCACACTTGGCAATAAAACTGATTCTGATTCTGATTCTAATTGTTATTAGTTCTGGGCAATAATGAATCGTGATTAATCATATTCAAAATAAAAATGAGTTTTGGCATAATTTAAGTGTGTGTAATAATTATTACGCATATATAAATATGCATATATTTGACAAAATGTTTATTTATATTTAGATATAAAATATGTGTGTATATGATACAAATTATACATAAATTTAAATATCTAAATATATTTATAGTTTTGTTTCTTTTATTTTAGATGTGATTAATCATAATCAATCTTTGCCCAGCATAATGTTTTTATAATATATCAAGCACTAATAATAATAATAATAATAATAATTATAATAATAAATAATAATAAAGAATAATAATAATAATAATGATAATAATAATGATAATTTCAACCATTTCTGACAGGACACTGCCAAGACAAACACACACCATACTTAATGTATTGTATTGCACTGGCATCATACACTGGTAAAATGGCAAGCCATCAGTGTCACACACTGCAAACACACACTCAGCACCTGCACATATTTAAGGCCAAGCAAATGCTTTCAACAGATTTTGTTTAAAATCCAGACACGGCGGATCAGAGGACTCTGCTGACAGCGCTCGCACCAACATTACCGTTTCAAACAAACACACACACACACACCTGCTCACAAGCGCACCTGCTCTCACAAACACACACCTGCTTATACACATGCACACGCACAATGTGAGTCATAAATGAAAATATCTTTAGCTCAGTTTGTCGTGAGGTTCTCCATCTGTCTACTGAGCGGAGCACAAAGTCGTAATAAAAACGTCCTGTATACGCTGTATGAATGCAGAATTGAAACAGAGAGAATTATACAAGTCATCAACAAAATACACAAGGACACAAGAGGGCATGGTAAATTATGGAAGCATATCAATAGCAAAATTCAATTTGAAATGTAAACAGCAATGTATTTCTGTATTTAGATTTGCATTTTCAAGACATATGTGCAAAGTTTGGAGCGAAATGAAAATGAAATTATATTCATTTACATTTAAGATTTCCAACCACAGTTTTAATATGTAAATTACATACAAACATAAAACATACAAGTTACTTTTGAATGTAATGAATTAACTAGTTGAGTTAGTTACTTATTAACCTTATTACTTATGATAAGTAATGCATTACATTACCTTTGAGTTACTTTTTCTACTTTTTCTAACCTGGCTGAGGTTTGATCTCTTTCAGATCCTGCAGGGTTTTTTCTTCTTCTTTTTAAATAAAGAAGCTCTGCAATTAACAATGCACCATACAGCCTACACCTTCATTTACCTTAAAAAAATAATAATGTAGGATAGTTAGCTTCTGAGAACCTCCTGACCCTCGAGCTATACATGACGTACAGTTGAAGTCAGAACTATTAGCCCCCCTGAATTATTAGCCCCCCTGTTTAATTTTTTCCCTAATTTCTGTTTAACGGAGAGAAGATTTTTTTCAACACATTTCTAAACATAATAGTTTTAATAACTCATTTCTAATAACTGGTTTATTTTATCTTTGTCATGATGACAGTAAACAATATTTGACTAGATATTTTTCAAGACACTTCTTTACAGCTTAAAGTGACATTTAAAGGCTTAACTAGGTTAATTAGGTTAACTAGGCAGGTTAGGGCAATTAGGCAAGTTATTGTATAACGATGGTTTGTTCTGTAGACTATTGAAAAAAATATATAGCCTAAAGGGGCTAATAATATTGACCTTAAAATTAGTTTTAAAGAAATTAAAAATTGCTTTTATTCTAGCCTAAATAAAACAAATCTTTTAAATAAAACAGACTTTCTCCAGATGAAAAAATATTATCAGACATACTGTGAAAATTTCCTGAATCTGTTAAACATCATTTGGGAAATATAAAAAAAAAAAAAAATCAAAGGGGGGCTAATAATTCTGACTTCAACTGTATATGTATACATATTAATGAAAGTGTAAAGCAATGTGTTTGCTACTTTGTCTTATTAGTGAAGTAAAATCACTGTCCACTGAGACAATCCCCTTTTCCATTTCTTTGATCCATTGAGAATAATGAGATCTGCCATCTTGGTTTCTGTCTGTTCCTGCATTCTCTCATTGAGTGTGCCATTCAACGTGACTACGTTCATTTTAATTTAGCCACTTATTTATTTTTATAAGCTAATTAATTAAACTAACAAGTAACTTGCATTACATTTTAAAAAGTAACCGCCAAAACTGGGTGTATGATAAAAATTTAATCCTATTTTTCTAAATGCAATTATGGTAAATAACATTTTTTAAATGATCATTTTACTACCATTTTTGCTCACAAGTCACACACATTAATTCAATTTGGGTATTACATTTTCAATTTAATTTTGCAACTTATAAAGCATTAAAATGAGTATTTCAATTCAATTCAATTCACCTTTATTTCTAGCGCTTTTACAATGTAGATTGTGTCAAAGCAGCTCCACATAGAGTATGTAATTTGCATATTAAAACTGTGTTCGGAAAGCCAAATGTATAATTCAAATAATTATCTAATTCCTTAGTTTTGCATCAAACATTGCATATACATCTATTAACTTATTAGTAAATCTCTGCAATGACTCAAATAACTTATTAATAAAGTCATCTGAAATGGCAAAGAAAGCGTTCTTGCAGGACTCCCAGAGTTCATCAAGATTCTTTGGATTCATCTTCAATGCCTCCTCCTTCATCTTACCCCAGACATGCTCAATAATGTTCATGTCTGGTGACTGGGCTGGCCAATCCTGGAACACCTTGACCTTCTATGCTTGATGTGCAGATTTAAACAAATAAATACACTGCCATTTTACATTGCTTGCATGCACTGATGGGAATAATAGTGTTATAAATAAATGTCATTACTAACGGAGTTACTTTTTTCAGTACCGAGTAATCAAACAAATATTGTTTCACCCGTTTCACCATGTTTTATTGTTTGACTATATAAATTACCATATTTACAATAAAATATTAAATTTGATCAGTGTCTCTCACATTGTCCCACAGCAACACTAATAATAGGATATAAAATAGTGTAATTTTTAGTGTAAATAGTGTCCATCTCATAACAAACACAATAGTTACTTTCCCTGGTAATTAGTTACTTTTTTATATGTAATTCCGTTACTAATTAGTTACTATTTGTAAGAAATAACTATAACTTATTACATTTTTAAACTAACTCAACTTTGATCATATGCTTCCATACTAAATGGGCATGTTACAAAGCATGTGATGCGTCAAACGTCCACCAGGAGGCTCTCTACCCGCACAGTATAATCCTATTAAAATATGCTAATCTTTCATTAGCGGACACGCGCTTCCACTGACGGTTTCTCCTCTCTGCCGCAGCAGATAACCGAGCATCATCTGTTTAACAAACCCTCAGAGAAGCACTCTGTTGACATACGAGATGCTCTTCTTGTCTGCTCCTCTATTTCACAGCTGTGTGAGCATGTGATGATCCTGCGAGTGTTCAGACAGGAGATCTTCACCTGCCGCAGTCATTTCTCCGCATCTCTGAAGCCTCCAGTCCGCCGAGGAACGGCCTACATTTTACTCTGCGCTTTCTGTCAGGTGCTCAGTTTATGTAACTAGGGTTAAACACTGGGAAATCAGGGCTGGGAAGTAGCACACATATCATCTAAAGCGTGAAGATGGAAATAAATGCGTTCCCTATGATTAAGGTTAAAGATTAGAGTTACTTCACGTGTTGTCAAATGAAAAAGTCAAGTCTTGAAGGCATTTGTAAGATGTGCGAGTTTGATTCAAGTTCAAAGTCAGTCAGTTTTTTCAGTCAGAAATTCAGTTTGACTCACTACAAAGAACTGAATCAGTGAACTGACACATTTGAGGTCAGACCAGATTATTAGCATTGTATAGGCTTTACTGATCAAAAGCTTTAAATCAGAAGGATTTATGTTTTTAAAGAAGTCTCTTCTGCTCTACCAAGCCTGCAGTTATTTGATCAAAACTGTGGCAAAAACAGTAACATTTTAAATTATTTGTACTATTTAAAAATAAATGCTACCTACTCAGATTTATGTTTAAATAACTTAAAATATACTTCAATGATTTCAAAGCCGGGGCGACGCAGTGGCGCAGTGAGTAGCGCTGTCGCCTCTCAGCAAGAAGGTCGCTGGATCGAGTAAGTGAATTGGATAAGTTAAATTGTCCATAATGTATTAGTGTGTGTGTGAATGAGAGTGTATGGATGTTTCCCAGTGATGGGTTGCAGCTGAAAGGGCATCTGTTGCGTGGAACATGTGTTGGATGAGTTGGTGGTTCATTTCGCTGTGGCGACCCGGATTAGTCAAGGGACTAAGCCGAAAAGAAAACGAATGAATGAATGATGATTTCAAAGCTGAAGTTGAGTATTATAGGGTATGTGAAGAACTTTTTTTTCAGTCACCTGTTTAAAACGCTTCTAGTGAACTGTATGCTGTTACAAAATCACCACATTTAACACCAGTTTTCTTTAAAAATCAATGACTATAAACAGTATAATAATGTACAAGAAGCACTGCATTAAATTACATTTTTCCATGCTTTGTCTTTAAAATATGAAAATTTACTTTACTCTAGTAATTTCATTGGAGTTTCTGTGCTAGCCTGCTAATCCTGACGACACGTGCGTGTAAACAGCTTTTCATCTCGTTTTACACTGGAACAACTAAAAGAATGCTTAAGTCTGTTTAACTGACTGGGCTCTATTTTACCAATCTAGGTGCAAAGTCTAAAATGCATGGTGCAAAAGCATTAAGGGCATGTCCAAATCCACTTTCGCTATTTAAAGGAAGGAAAAATACGGTCTGCACCCTGGCACATTGTGTAACAGGGTTGTGCTTATTCTCTTAATGAGTTAAGTGTTTGGAGCATAATGTGCATTAAACCAATCAGAGTCTCATCTCCCATTCCCTTTAAGAGTCATCTCCAATTCTTTTGCACCATGGTGCATTTGGTATTTACATGCCAGACTTTGTAAGTGTAAAAACTGATTTACTAGCGAGAAAACAGTTAAACAGACCATCTGCAGCACGAGGATAAAGAACAAGCCTCCATTCGGCCTCTTTACTTTCTATTTACTTTTTACTTTACTCCTTTACTTTCATGGATAAGGAAATGGCGTTGTACATTATCATATGTAAAGATATTTGTGTAATGCTGTACATTCTGTGTGTATTAAGCAATGTGTACGTGTTTTGGACCTGCATAGGCGCATAACTAACGCACTCTGTGCTGGACTTTCAGCTTTCACTTGGTCAGTGGTGTAGTCTATTTAAGTTCCTCAAAATAGCAACGCACCAACAATGCATCCACAAAGTGGCGCAAAAGTATTTGCTATTTAAACAATGTTGTGCAAAACGTAAAAGTTAGGGTTGTGCTGGTCTGAAAATAGCAACACATCACGCCAACACGTCTTGCGCCTTATTGAGCCAGGTATATGATAGAGCCCATTACATTTTAATTACATTACAACATTGGTGCTGTCAAAGGAACTATAAAAATTAGAAAAAAGTTGCGTTAACCGTCCACCGGAAGTTTATCTGTATGGGAAAAAACACTAGCTGCGCATATACCCTATTATCTAATCACATGGTCCTTAAGAAATCATTCTAATATTCTGAATATCTGCTAAGAACATTTGATAAATGATACTGGCTCTAAGCTTTTAAATAGTATAGTATATAATGTTACAAAAGCTTTTTATTTTAGATAAATGCTCAACTTTGGATCTTCCTATTCATAACAGAATCCTGATACAAATTATTCAACTTTAATAAATATTGATAATAATAATAATAATAATAATAATAAGTGAAACCATTTATGAAAACCATCAATGCATCTGATTCACTAAAAAAGAACCAGCTCTTAAGAGTAATTTATTTGGGAATCAGACTAAACTAACTGCACTATATGCATTTAATTCACTAAAAGGAACAGAATCATAACATAATCATTCAAATAAGTTTTGATTCACTAAAACCAAATGGTTTCCAAGTGTCATTCATTTTGTAAACTACACTGCTTGCACTATATTTTAATTTAACTCACATAAGTCAATTTCATACTGTGAATTTATTAGTGGTGTTACAGTGCTATAACAGTATAATAACAGTATAGTGCAAGAAACTCAATGTATGCACACTGGCACTGAACTCAAGCTGGCTCAAAAATGCAAAACAGTCCATGTGTAAGAAAAACACCCAGATGTAACCTTAATTAAACCTAATATTTTTTTTATTTTGTTAAACTAGTGCTAAACATGCTCTGTTTCCTCAGGAAGTGAGGCATTAAATAGCTCAACGTGTCTGTTTTATTTCCGACCGAATAACTTTTAGAAATCTCAGAAAGCTCCTGAAGGACGTCTGGAAGGCAGCATTAGATCACCCATCAGCAGGAAACCATCAAAGAAGAGCATCCCGAATCCACCTGAAGCTATATGCAGCGTCTCTCCGCCGATATTCTTAGAAATGTGTGTAATCTTTCATATAAACAGCCTCTTTTTACTCACATCTGAATCCCTGCACAGCTTCCACCCCGTGGACTTTGAATATATCGAGCCAGCGCTGCTAAGCAAAAGCAATGGCAGAGAAACAATGTGTTTCTGCAGCCATTTAAAACACATCAAGCCTGCACATATTGAGCTTCCATTCAGGACAGTGGATTAAACTTTAAAGCCAACCAATCATCCCTGACAAACAGCAAGCATTTAGCAAAGCTGAGCGAAAGGGCCTTCAGGGCCGAGCGTGCGCTCCACGTATCCCAGATACAGCTGCAAAATCATGGGAATTTAAGACAAGACCCTTGACGTTCTGAAGACTTGAAACTACTGCTACTGAAAGGTCTAAATAAGCCTTTGTTTGTTTTGAGATTGCTGGGGGAGGGGACAGAGACAAGAGAAAGGCTTGTTTTTAGACTTTATTCACTTTCAATTTTACTCTGAATAAGAGGACGTTCACAAAACAGTCTGGAAAATGCGAGGCAAGCCGCTAGGGCTGCACGATTCTGGCTAAAATTATTATTTTTTTTTTGCTTAAAATCAAGATCACAATTTTCTCACGATTCTGTAGATGTAAAATAAAGGTTAAAGGTATTATTATTGTTATTTCTCAAACATATGGTAAAACAACAATAATAATATCAGGCCTATGTGTAGGTCTACTGTGGGTTAAAATGCTAAATTTTGTATAGACTTTGAATGGCAGACTTGAACAGACTTTAATTTTGTCCTGGTTGTTAATGTACAGTAATGTGACGACATCAGAATACAACTAATAATAATTATGATGTTGAATTTTTGTGTTTGAGACATATGCTTGCAATCTGTTATTGACAACATTATTAGAGCTTTTTTTCACTGGTAAAATCAGACATTTGTCATTATCTCATTATCCCAAGAGTCCCTCTTGCATTATATTCAACATTATATAGGCTAGAGTAGTTATACTGACACTGTTAAACATTTATTCTAATGCACAACACTTTGTGTTCACTAGTAAGGAAAAAACATATAAAATGCTTGTTGTCATAATCATAACTCTAAAATGCGATATGATCATTTAAATCAGGGGTGTCCAAACTCAGTCCTGGAGGGCCAGTGTCAGGGAGAGTTTAGCTCCAACCTTAATCGAACACATGAACCAGCTAATCAAGCTCTTACTAGATATACTAGAAACTTCCTGGCAGGTGTGTTGAAGCAAGTTTGAGCTAAACTCAGCAGGACACTGGCTCTCCAGGATCGAGTTTGGACACCCCTGATTTAAGTGATGTGCACGCTTTTGGTTTCACTTTCACTGCCGAGTGTGGTTCATGTCACGGCTGCCATGACTTTGAGGAAAAAAACACATGCAAATCATATGTCCCGTATTCATACAACATTACATTAAGACAGAAATTACATTTTTGGGTGAATTATACTTTATAAATACAGTATGTGATGTGACCCTTTTAACACCATTTCACCAGCAAAACAATGTGAAGACTTTTCTCCTGACCTTGAAAATATAATTGGCTGAATTGTAGAGATGCTGGATTAAGATTGTGTGGGAGTTCGAATCGAGATCATGATCTTTTTACGAGTAATCGTGCAGCTCTACAAGCCGCTTCCTCTGCAAATTTTAAATGGGCTCAGGAGCCTGCGTTCCCATTGCGTCTGTTGTTGCTAAGCAAACATTAGCTGTACTTCTCCAAGAAACCACCACTGACAAACCCTTGCTGTAGCTCTGATACAAGTTTTATTTATGGAAAAAGGGATAAAAGCACCAGTGTTTGGGTGCGCTACAATTTGTCTACTGAATTGTGCATAATACATACAAAGGGTGTAGCTGATTAGTTGTTTTTTGCCACATGATGTGGTGTTCTTGCAGGATTCTGAATAGTTGAGATGTTTTCAACTTGCTGCGCTGTCGACACACCTAAGGCAAGTGCATCTCTATTTGCACACGCCTGCAGTGTGACTAAATTTGAAACAACAGGCAAAAGATATGTGATGTGCGAACAATTATATATAATTATATGATATGCAGAGTAAGTTTACTGAATAAATTCCTAACAATCATAGATCTTAAAAACAAATAAAATTGGGATCCCACAAAATCCCAAAGATTACTGATTGATTATCCAAAAAGAATAATCAATCAATAAATAAACCAAGATATAAAATTAATCAATCAACAATAAGTGATATTGTTATTTTTTTTCTTTACTGTTAAACAAGTAAAGCATAAATAAGCAAAAAGACAAAAAGTAAATAAATATTATATTTAGCATTAAAAAACATTAGACTTGAAAACACAATTCAGTCCGATGTATAATTCAAAATTACAGTAAGACATCTGTTAAACCATTAAGGAAAATACCTTCACATTAACATTACTGGTGGTCAAATATTTACTGGATATTTATAGAGTATTTTTGAATTGAATTAAACGAACCTATGATTGTCCTAAATGAACACCTTTAACTTATTACCTTCAACACTGAGTTCAAAACTCTTTTCAAATGAGTAGAATTAACTTTCAGTAAATTTTGAGTTAACTACACTCATTTCCTTTGATAAAGTTGACTGTAGGGTTTTACAGTGTAGTTAACCTGCAGTTGTACAACATATGGTGTATATGTTTTTAAATGGTTCTCTATGTGTGTATATATATATATATATATATATTTTTTTTTTTTTTTTTTTTTTTCAATGATGTGATCTAATCATTACAGTAAATAAGAACAGTTTGTGTATTGCTTAAGACTGTCCTCAAAGTCCTCACAGGGTTGGCATCATCTCTTCAAGTTTAGGTTATTATTAAAACAAAACAAAACATGCTAAATTTGCTTAGAGTGGTTTAAGGAACACAATTTAACCAAAGGGATACATTTTTAAAAAGTCATAGTGGAAGTTAAAGGGTTAAAGTAAAAACATTTTTGTTTGGGTGAGGATGCTTGTGTTTGTGTGTCATCAAGGTTCACTATTGACTGATTAATTGATTAATTTAAACAACAAATGATCATGGGAACTGGTGGAAATTGACATCTCTACGTCAGGTTGATAAACTGATGTGTTTTGAGAGATCAATATTAAAAAATATGCGTGTGCCAAATATGTGGTTTTTTTCTTTTTTTTGGGTAATCAGGCTTCGGGCGGCACTCCAATGCAGAAAATCATTCCCATTCTTCAGAGATTCACAGATGATGTCACTCTGGAGAGCCTCAGGTCCTTGTGTTAATCGTCAGTGTCCCACTTGTGTGTGCATGTGTGTGTATTTCTGAAACTGCTAAATGACACGGATGTCTTTGAATTAGACATGTTTTATTCCCTCTTTACAAAAGAGACTGAGAGGGAGGATTAGGAGGAGAGAATGGGTGAAATCCAGAGGCAGGCGAGTGTGGGTGAAAGAGTCTGACATAAACGTTTGATCCTCTCCTGCTGTTTCTCCCTGTTCCTCATTAAATAATAGTGAGCTGCGAAAAGGAGACACTCTCTCGTCTGCTGGACTAAAAGTTGTGCATTAACTTTTAAAATATCATTTCTGGTCATTTTCAGCCTTTTTCAGTTATAAATGGGATGATAAATGATTCAGATTAGTTGTTGCTGATTAATACTTCATTACTTCAACTTAAATGGAGTAAGCTCACAGTACTCATTAGGATTAGATTTTTCTTTTTAACTCAAATGGTTTGTAGCAATTGGTTTCCTCAAACGGTTTGAGTTGCCTTAACTTATTGGGTTTTACAGTACTCAGTTGGTTTGAGTTCTCTTCATTTATTGGGTTTTAATGTGCTCAAATTGCTTCGTTTACTCAAATGGATTAAGTTCACAGTACTCATTAGGATTAGTTTTTGATCTTAAATGGTTTGAGTTACCTTAACTTTTTGGGTTTTACACTGTATAAAGCCCATAGTTAACTCCTTAACCTTTGGTAAAGCTGCTTTGGAATGAAAATTATTGTGAAAAGCACTCTACAAATAAACTTGAATTGAATTTACTTGAACTTACTGTATGGACAAAAGGTCAACCAAGTGGTTACAATGCCATTTAAAAGGTTAAATAAAAGGTTAGCATGATTGTAAAAGAATCTGTGATTGATAATGTAATCAAACTATTTAATGATTAAATGAACTGTCTATTATGCAATGTGTCAATAGTGCCATCTCGGATGTACACACACTGGTAAATGGTGCATGTGTGCGTCCATGTGAGCAAGCAGTTACTGTTACTGTAAAGTGTGTCATTTTCTTTACAAATGAGCATAGGGTATTGTGCATGTAAAGGATAATTTGGAGAAAGCGAAAAAGCCAACATTTAAATGTGAATGTTCATCATGTTTGAAAGGCTTACGCCAATTAATTATTAGCCTACTTTATCAATCTTTAGCTCACAAAGATAAAACTGTAATATTTACATATTACATGTTCATGAGCTAAATGTACCAGTTTAGTTCAATGATAAACAAAAAAGGAAAGATACTGCAGGTCAGTAGGGTAAAAAGGTAATACTTCCCCAGGTTACCGACTACATTGCAAATTGCGAAAAAATGCGAGTTTTCTACCATGTTGTTTAAATAAGCAAACGAGGCATTATTTCATTGAATATGTGTCAATTTCTAGCACAAGAATATGAAAATTGGAAAAGCTAATTTTTAAAATTAATTTAATGTTTCTTACAGAGAGAATTTTGGGAATCTCTTTTTATTACTCCATAACTTAGAAAACACTACAGGCAGCTAAAATTGATTATACAGTATTTTCACAATTTATACAACAAATTGTTGTAAATAATCAGGCAAAGTATGAACACATCCCCCTGTAAAGATCTTCAGAATACTGAAAAACTATGTGTAAGTGCTGCTGTAGAGGAGAGTTATGGCTCAGTACAAGAGAAAAAAAGAGTGTATTGTAATTGAAATCTAACGACACAAATTGATAAAGTTGAAATTAAAAGTGATTACTTTTTTGTAATAGATTCTTCTATCCACCTATTTTTATGCACATTTTGGAACACTGCATTAAAAATGCTTAAAGAAAATGGCAAGATCCATGTAGATTTTGAAAATGTGCATTAAAAAAACGTATATGGACACAACTGAGTAGGAGAAAATTTTTATACGATAAGAAAATTGAGCATCTATGATGGAAACATTCATTTTATGAATAAATTTTAGCATGCACATCAAAGTCATGCGGATTGTGTGATAACAAAAATGGCCATTAATTAGATCGTCCACATTATAAAATAGTATCTGCTGTTAAATAATATGATAAATGTTGTTTTGGTCAGTCTAAAATGTTCACAACGATGCTTTGCTTGCAAATGTTTTATGGGATATTCCAGCTTATAATATCCCAGGATAATATTGCATAACACTGTAATCTAACAACACACAACATGACAAGATTCCAGCGACAACCAATATGTCAGTCTGTACCAAACAGCACATGACACAACAGAAACATTTAAATACCAGCCACAGCACTCCCAACTAAATGGTAAGGGTTATCATCTAATTAATCCCTATTTAACATGATTAAAAGTGCATAGGCTTAGTGAATGATGTTGTTGCTTTGCACTAAGTCACTGACTTTAATTTTCAAACTGTTTGCTAGTTGTTTTATTTTCAAGATCTGATGTGAACTATCTGCTACTGCTTTCAGTGGTTTGGCAATACGTAAAATAGTGTTCAAACTTACATTGCATTTAAAACTGAATAATGCCCATAATCTGTACCTGAGGAAATAATTGTCATAGCAGTTTATGATGTTGTTTTGGCATGATGTTGCAAAAGTAGAAAGCATTTCTAAAATAATAATTCCATGCATCACAGATGGTTAAGACAAAGGCTGCGTCCAAAATCGCCTACTACTCAGTAGATACTGCATTTGAATATAAACGTACTACTCGGCCATTAGAAAAGTACGTTCTATACAGTATGAATGTGAGCAGTATGAATAGAACTCGAACGTACTACATCCGCCGTTTTGTCATGATCACGTGACCTACACATGAGTTGCATCGCTTTACTCCCATTCATGAATTCTCTCACGAGGCATTATGGGATAGCGCAGCGTGCATGGGATGCACATTTCACAATCTCGCCAGAAGTAGTAGATCATCCGGGTACTTCTTGCATACTGATTTTTGAATTCTATGAATTCAGACATACTACTCGGCTCGCATACTGATTTTACTGTACTATATAGTATGGAAGTATGCGATTTTGGACGTAGCCAAAACCTTGTTTTAGCATAAAAAGATAGCTTTTACGTGTGTGTGTGTGTGTGGTTACATCTTTGGATGGAAACATAGCCAATAAAAAGAAAAAAAAGCACACAATTTCAAAACTGACAGATGCATGAAAAAAGTTTTTGTGTCAATTAATTAATCATCCATTAGTCATTTGCATCTCTATTCCGAATACAGAAAGGCTAAAAAATCAGGAATGTTGCGAAGGAAGTTTTCATTGAAAAGCTGCGAAAGAAAACAAACACACCAGCCAGTAAAACATAGTCCTTCCACACACACAGAAGAACACCATGTAACGGCTTCACTGGGAAAATATAATGGATGAGAAACAGACACAGGGTGTAATTTCAGTGTGTTCCTCCACGAGTTGGCGAAGAGCCTCCGTTCAGCACTGCGGCGCTGGATTACTCTCATCATGAGGATTCACCCCAGATGCCTCACAACTCACAGCCGGATAGATTTCTGAGTGCTGCAAGAAATAGATTTCCTTTTACGCTGTGCTCCATGACATTAATTTGATGGGGATTTTGGCCACAAGCCCTTCAACGACTACTCACACACACACACACACACAATGCAACGGAAGCAAAAAAGATAATTTGTCCTGTAAAACAGAACATGACTAAAAATAACAAAGGGAATGAACATTGAAGTTATTGGTATGTTTGATAGTTTGATCTTAAAGGCAAGTATGTAAATGCTGATTTTTTTTAAAGCTCATTTTGATTTTTTTTTTTTGTGCATGTTCGCATTATGAAATATGAAAACCAAAAAAAGTTGGGAGTAAATGATACACTCACCGGCCACTTTATTAGGTACCCTTGTCCAACAGCTTGTTAACACAATTTTCTAATCAGCCAATCACATTGCAGCAACTCAATGCATTAAGGCATTTAGACATGGTCAAGACGATCTGCTGCAGTTCAAACAACCATCAGAATAGGGAAGAAAGGGGATTTAAGTGACTTTGAATGTGGCATGGTTGTTGGTGCCAGGCTGGTGACGGGCTGGTCTGAGTATTTCAGAAACTGCTGATCTACTGGGATTTTCTTGCACAACCATCTCTAGGGTTTACAGAGAATAGTGCGAAAAAGAAAATTATTATTGAGCAGCAGTTCTGTGGGTGCAAATGCCTTGTTAATACCAGAGGTTAGAGGAGAATGGCCAGACTGGTTCCAGCTGATAGAAAGGCAATAGTAACTCAAATCACCACTCGTTACAACTGAGGTACGCACAACACGTCGAACAACAGAGCACCTTAGAAGTTGTTGTAGTAGTATCAGTTGTAGTAGATGTTGTAGTAGTATCAGTAGTAGACGTTGTTGTAGTAGTATCAGTTGTAGTAGATGTTGTAGTAGTATCAGTAGTAGTAGACACTAGTAGTAGTGGTAGTGGTTGTGGCTGTAGTAGTAGCAGCTGCAGTAGTAGTCATAATATCAGTAACTTTCTGTAGTAGTAGTTGGTGTAGTGGTGATTTATTTTTTATTTATTTTTTTTTAATTATTATTATTATTATTATTGCTGTCAGTTATTACTATCGTCCTTTCTTTTTTCTGTTATTTTTACTATCATACATTACGAGCATTGTTGCCCCACCTTACCACTGACTGTTGTCTTTCTGTTTACTTTTATCTACGATATTTGCTTCATTTATTGATTGTGTATTGACCCTTATATATGTACCCTGATTTGTCCACCATGTTACCTTTACATACACACACACACACACACACACACACACACACATACACACACAAAAAAAAAAAAAAAAAAAAAAAAAGAACAACAGAGCACCTTTGGGATGTGGTGGAACGGGAGATTCGCATCATGGATGTGCAGCCGACAAATCTGCAGCAACTGTGTGATGCTATCATGTCAATATGGACCGAAATCTCTGAGGAATATTTCCAGTACTTTGTTGAATCTCTGCCATGAAGGATTAAAGCAGTTCTGAAGGCAAAAGGGGGTCCAACCCGTACTAGCAAGGTGTACCTAATAAAATGGCCGGTGAGTGTGGACTACTGTTATGCTGAATGACATTTTAACGGGTTGCTTTATTATTAATAAATTCAAATTCATTGTATAAAATTAAGCAATATTTTCACAGTATAAACGGATTAAACATTTATAGTTAAATAAAATCACATAAAGAATAAAATATGGCTGATTTAAAATGCTATCACTGGTGTCTGAAGGTGAGGGACAAGTGTTAAGTAAAGTGTTAAGTGTTTATTATCTTTACTATTGTGTTAAAAATACAGGTCAGTCGGCTAAGAGCTGAGAGAAACCTGGGCTCGGATTTTATCGACCGTGTCCTCAGAAGAGCAGAGATGAGTGAGTGAAGTGCCTGGAAATGATCTCAGCGCATTACCACACACACACAAACACACACACACACACACACACACACACACACACACACACACACACACACACACACACACACACACACACACACACACACACACACACACACACACACACACACACACACACACACACACACACACACACACACACACACCTTAAAACACTTAGCTTTGAAACAGTGAGACTGTTTACAGTTTGTAAATGTCACTATCCATCACTTAATGCAAGTCATCTGAACCGCCACTTTGTTTTCTTATGTGTTAAGAAAATATATGCTAACAGCAGAGTTGAGAGTTTACACAAGATCAATGTAGCTTTAGGAAATTCACTATTTAATATCCATAAACTGTTAGATCAAGTTCTTTTGTCATAAAAAAAACTCTTTTTATTGACGTTGAAGATTCCATAATCCATGTTAGAAATACACTAACCGGCCACTTTATTAGGTACACCTTACTAGTACCTGGTTGTACCCCCTTTTGCCTTCAGAACTGCCTTAATACTTCATGGCATAGATTCAACAAGGTACTGGAAATATTCTACAGAGATTTTGGTCCATACTGGTGCTTTATTGGATTGAGCTCTGGTGACTGTGGAGGCCAATTGTATACAGTGAACTCATTTTCATGTTCAAGAAACCAGTCTGAGAGGATTCACGCTTTATGACATGGCGTGTTATCCTGCTGAAGTTAGCCATCAGAAGATGGGTACACTGTGGTCATAAAGGGATGGAAATGGTCAGCAACAATACTTAGGTAGGCTGTGGCGTTGACACAATGCTCAATTGGTACTAATGAGCCCAAAGTGTGCCAAGAAAATATCCCCCACACCATTACACCATCACCACCAGCCTGAACCGTTAACACAAGGCAGGATGGATCCTTGCTTTTATGTTGTTGATGCCAAATTCTGACCCTACCATCCGAATGTCGCAGCAGAAATCGAGACTCATCAGACCAGGCAACATTTTTCCAAACTTCTGTTGTCCACTTTTGGTGAGCTTGTGCGAATTGTAGCCTGTTTCTTGATCTTAGCTGACAGGAGTGTCACCCGGTGTGGTCTTCTGCTGCTGTAGCCCATCCGCCTCAAGGTTCGACTTGTTGTGCATTCAGAGATGCTCTTCTGCATACCTCGGTGGTTATTTGAGTTACTGTTGCCTTTCTATCATAGATATATACATTAGATGTCGCCTACCCTGCTGTTGTCTGTTAGAAGGAATGCGTCAATAGAGCCGCCATTTTAGTACAGGGTAGCGCTCCTTTGAAATGAATGCGGGACCAAGCTGCAGTGGAGGACTGTGGCCATCCAAAGCCCTAGATATATACACATATACACATATATCTATGATCGGGAGTTTTCCCGGTGGTCAGTATGCAAATATTTTTTTTAATTACGAAATATTATAATTTTACATTCTATATTTCTATATTGATGGATGTGACCGCACAGGTATTGCCGACAAAGAGTGTGTGTTTGTGTGAATGGAAATGTATTATCCTCCCTCCCTGTTAAATTTGATCTAATCCGTGTCCTGAAACACACCCTCTCTCCTGCTTTCACTTCTCGATCGTTTGTGAATGAATCCCCGTTATAAACGACTCATTCACTTAGCCGACAATAATACAAGTTTCTAGCACCGCAGCATCTTGTTGTTATATATTTTTTAACATTGTTTGCTTATTTTATTCAACAAAACTAGCAAAAGCCTAGAATTTAGTGTGAGTTGGTGCTCCTTTGCCTTATGGTGAATGCAGTAAGAGACTGTATTATCATCAATAACGTGACTTGTTGAGCACAAAAGCTCATAACATACAAAAACATAAAAAACGAAATCTTAACTATGAAAGGTTCTGCCTTTGTGCTTTGTTTTCTTTGTCTGCTCGTTACTACACTCGTGCACAACGCTAAAGTCCAGCATCTTCACATTGTCACACTGTCTTGACTAGTGCGGTTGAATAACATTTGTCCTGGGAGCACTGTACCAATGTGGCGGCGCTATTGACGCATACTCAGGGTCCCTATGTGATATCTAGTGTATATCTCTATGCCTTTCTATCTGCTGGAACCAGTCTGGCCATTCTCCTCTGACCTCTGGCATTAACAAGGCATTTGCGCCCACAGAACTGCTGCTCATTGGATATTTTCTCTTTTTCGGACCATTCTCTGTAAACCCTAGAGATGTTTGTGCGTGAAAATCCCAGTAGATCAGCAGTTTCTGAAATACTCAGACCAGCCCGTCTGGCACTATCAACCATGCCACTTTCAAAGTCACTTAAATCCCCTTTCTTCACCATTCTGATGCTCAGTTTGAACTGCAGCAGATTGTCTTGTCCATGTCTACATGCCTAAATGCATTGAGTTGCTGCCATGTGATTGGCTGATTAGAAATTTGCGTTAATAAGCAGTTGGACCTAATAAAGGAACCGGTGAGTGTATTTCAATTTCACAACTGGTTCTTTACAGTGGAAAACTGAAAATGTTCATCAGACTATGAAAAAAGATTATTTGAAGAACTTTTAACTAAAAGTTTGTTGGATTAAGCAATAATGATTCTTCACTGCGAAAACCCTTTTTTGAGTTCCTCCTGGAACCTTTATTTTTAAGGCAAGAGACTGCAGGTGAATAGGGTATAAACTAATAATAAAACTAACTTATTTTATTAAATGTTTTCTAAAACATAATGTTTAAATAGGGCTGCACGGTGGCACAGTGGGTAGCACGTTCGCCTCACAGCAAGAAGGTCGCTGATCCGAGCCTCGGCTGGGTCAGTTGGCGTTTCTGTGTGGAGTTTGCATGTTCTCCCCGTGTTGGCATGGATTTCCTCTGGGTGCTCCGGTTTCCCCGACAAGTCCAAAGACATGCGGTACAGGTGAATTGGGTAGGCTAAATTGTCCCATAGTGTATGTGTGTGAATTAGTGTGTATGGATGTTTCCCAGTGATGGGTTGCTGCTGGAAGGGCATCCGCTGTGTAAAACATATGCTGGATAAATTGGCGGTTCATTCTGCTGTGGCGACCCCAGATTAATAAAGGGACTAAGCTGAAAAGAAAATGAAAGAATGAATGAATAATGTTTAAATATGCAAATTAAGCATTATTTCATTAAATATGTATTAATTTGAATATATTTCTTTATAATCATTCAGAAAATAAAGCAAAGAGCCAAAAAAAATTGTTTTTGGTAGAATAATACCGTGGTACAGTATATAGTCAGACAAATGATGTATGGTCAAATCTTCTGTAAAAGCCTTTAGAATAATTACACTGTGTTAAAAAATAGTTGAAAATAGAATTAAACTTGGTTTCCTCACAGGTGCTCTGATTTCTCCCACAGTCCAAAGACATGCAGTATTGGGGAATAGGATATACTAAATAGGCCGTAGTGTGTGAATGGGAGTGTGTGTGTTTCCCAGCACTGAGGGTTGTACTGTCATTGCTGGGTTGAGACTGGAAGGGCATCTGCCATAACAATAACTGACAGAGTAATTGGCGGTTTATTCCGCTGTGGCAACCCCTGATAAAACAGAGAATAAGCTGAAGGAAAGTGAGAGAATTAAACTGTGCTGCATTGCTCAGTGCAGGAGGAAAAACCCATTATGAGAAGACAGCCTTTAATAAATATACTTTTTTCTACAGAAACACAGATAAGCAAAACAGAAAGAAAGTCTATTTAAAGTGTATTTTGGGAATTTTTGTTACATTAAACATGCACTCGTTTTCCATATTCATTGAAATATATGTAAATGGTACATATAGGGCCTGTGTTTCCTTTACAAATATTATTGAGAACATTACATATTCTATTCTAAAACATAAAATTACTTACAAAAGCTAACATGTATTCTAATATGATATATAAATCATATGAATAATGAGGCTATTTATTAAAAAATGTAATTTAATATTTATTATTTATTAGGAAATGAAAAAATCCTACTTTAATAATATTATTATTAATAATAATATTAATGATGATGATGATGATGATTATTATTATTATTAAAGTAGAATATTGTTTATTTATTTTTTAAGTCTACTTTTACAATTTGACACATGCAAACCACTGCAGAAATGTTCTAACCAACAGGCCCGTGTCATTTACAGTACAGATACTTAATAAATAACCCACTATAAATTAAAAGCATTAACGTACGCTTTGTTTTTTTTTTTTGTTTTCACAAGCTTTGGAGACGTAACATAAATTCCGCTTTTAAATAATAGCTCACCTATAGCTTTTGTCATGAGGCTGTGTTCAAAATGACATAAATGTTTTCAAAGTGCACTGTGAAGGGAGCACAATTGTAAACATGAAGATCGCTAAAACTGAACTGTAAAAATACGTTGAAATCAAATTACACCTAAGAGAGATGACTTTTTTTAATCATTCCAAGTTTAAATGTTAGAATGTTCTAAATGAATAGGACAGAGGGAGAATAACTGGGAATAGAACACAGCCAGGAACTATGTTTCTAACTACAGCTCCAGACTTGTAGTTGCAAGTGCACAAGTTTGCGACGCAGTTTGCGAATGTTGGTTGGAACGATGGATTTGGGAAACGGCAAATCAAAGAACTATGTTTGTAACGACGGAACTTGCGACCTTAGTTGGCTAATGATGGTTTTGGGAAACACACCCCAGTACGTTACAAACTTGCATCGAGCACAAAAACAAAGTAGAAGTACAGATTTACATCCCTCCATCTCCTTCCTGTGAGCACTCAGTTTGCTGCGTTTCAGTGTCTGTTTCTTTTATTACGAGTGCTGGATGTTTAATGAGGCTCTAAAGAGCCAGCGGGTCTGTCTGATGCCCCACAGACGGCACACCTGCTGCCTCCATCGCCACGACAACAGATGCCAACTTCCTTATTCATGACATCATAAATTAATCTCTGTGAACTCAAATCTGAGGAAAATCTGCTCGACTTCTCCCTTTCACACACGATCAAAGAGCCAAAACAACACGAACAAGTGGAAATAATCTGCGTAAACAGCACAAGTCTTGAGTCGTTCTGCCACATTACGGCAAAATAAACTTTGAGAGGTCTCACGAGGCTTGGAAATGCATCTGTAATGTTTGTGAAAAGGGTGATTCTGTTCTCAATAAAGCAGAAAAGATTTAGACATACCAACAATGGATGAGGAACACAAGGAGAATTAAAGATCTGAAATGGAAAAGGGAATCTGCTGTTTAGCCTTTAAATTGATTTGTTAGTGACTGTAAAAGGCTTGTGTGTCTGAACAGAGCTGAGATCACGGAGAAACACTGAGAGAGACAGATCCAGAGGTGCTGATGGGAGGGAGGAAATGAGTCTGATTCTTAAAGGAAGGACAGAGGGAGGAAAAAACATGACCTACTTCAGCTCCATCCCTTGTTTCTATGCAGACCGAGAGGAGAGAGAAAAAGTGGCAGGAGGGCAGAAAGTGTTCTTAGAGAGAGAGAGAGAGAGAGAGAGAGAGAGAGAGAGAGAGAGAGAGAGAGAGAGAGAGAGAGAGAGAGAGAGAGAGAGAGAGAAGGGATGACTAGCTTTAATATTTTTTAAATAGTGCAAATTATGAAACATTTGATTTTAAAAAAGCATTGTCGCTACATTATTGTTACATTTTAATGTTACTACTTGGTTATAGTCATACATTTTATGAATAATAATATAACAAGGCAAGCACCTTCCATCATCAGCTTTAAAGGGTCATGAAACCCCCCTTTTTCAGTTCAAGTCTACCTCAAAATTTTTTCAAAAAAATGCTTCATGATAGGCGTGGAGCGCTGAGAGCAGAGGGAGGAGTGTGCGTGGCCAGCAAAAAGAGGGGAGAGAACAACTGCTGTCAGTTGGCTCATAAAACAAGACACAAACCATGAGGAGACCCATGATTTATAGTTTACAAAGTTAAAATGCAAAGAAATAAACGGTAAGTAATTTAATGCCCTGCTACATTTGTTATCCGTAATTTCATATACATATAACCACAATTTGTTATATCATTATAAAGATTATCATGTAAAAACTATAAATGAGGAGAACTTCTCTTCTCCTGAATCTCCGGGTCTGAACGCAGACACAGTGGACAGCAGTGCAGCAGGTCTCTTTCCCTGTCTATTCCAACCATTAGCCCTGCTGGTAATCTGAAGGATTTTAAACATATGGCAAACACAGCAGCACAAATATAAAAGATAAAAGAAAAGCCCATCGTTCTCCAATTCTCTGCCTTCGGAAAGCACATGCTCTCATGAATACAGTAGTTAAGAAGCATGTTCTTCTCATAGGATAAGAAAATGAGGGTGTTTTGTTTTTACAGCACTTCAGTTTTCAGCTACAGTTTGAAAGAAATTCATGGATTCAATCAAATTTTAATCAAAGCATTTCTTATTCTGGATCCAATTCTTTGCAAACAGGCAAATTTGACAGCCCAAATAAAAAGACAACAAACGGCATGGGCAATAGGCTACAATGACAAGCAATGGTGCAGTGGGTTTTGTATTTTGTTGTCCATTGTGTAGCGATTGATTAAAAGAGCTCATATACCTGTTTGCAAGTTGTGTTGTTTGAAGGCAAAATTTGCTTTTGTTGCATATTTTAAATGTTTTGACACAGTTAGAGCCTTTTGCAAGCAACATGTGTCATTTTGACCATGAGCGCCGCTGTTTAGGCCTGTGTGTTTTGAAAATGTGAAGTTTCAGTTGACGGCTGCATCAAAGCAATCAAGAAAAACTGTAATATATATATATATATATATATATATATATATATATATATATATATATATATATATATATATATATATATATATATATACAGTATATATTATTTAAAAACTCTCAGATTTTAATTTTTTGAATAGTTGTATCTCATTCAAATATTGTCCTATTAATACCAGAACAAACAACAATGGAATGCTTATTTATCCAGCTTTCAGATAATATATAATTCTGAAATTCAATCATTTGACCCTTAAAAATACCTTATACATATATTTTACTTCTATAATAAACAATAAAAACAAAAGAGAGAGAAAAAAGTGATGCTTTCAATTATTCTAACTGGAAAACCAAAGTCTGACCACAATGCATTGCTGCAAATAGCATCTTATTCAGAGTGCAGCAGACCTTCCACATGTTCTGATTATACAGAAGATATGTATACTGTGTGCTATATACATTCTAAAAAATAAAGCTACAGCCCAGAGAATAATACTTATTCATATTCTGAACCAATTTTCTGTTAGCAGCACAGAAATGACACACTGCATCCTTGGTTAAATGTGTTTTACAATCAAAGACTCAATTGCATGTCTGAGATACAGTCAGCAGTCAGGCATGAGCATTAGAGACTTTCCAAGTCTCTCAGCTAAAAATGGCATGATGTTTAAGATGTATTCCTGCTCAGCTTGATGATGTCATCCTGCTGATCTACTATATCTCTCTCATAATGCGACCATATCACCAATCGCCCTGTTAAAATGAGAGAAATAAGAGCGATTTGTGTGCATTAACCTGATACACACTTTCTGAGAACTCATCTGTAAGCACATTTTCCATTTATTTCTTATCTGCGCCTCCAAGAAAAGGGATATATCAGTGTGTTTGCAAAAATAGCGCAGCCAAAAAGTAACAATGTCCCTTTCTCTGTTTTTGTTCCTCTCTCTCTCTCTCTTCTGTCATGTTGTTTTGGCGTTTCTTCTTTGTGAGGCACATGTTCTGCTCAGGAGAAGAATGAAGACAAGCGCTGGAAGAGATCTGCATTCACATAGCAAACCCTTCAGGGAGGAGATCTGATTAAAGGCAGGACATCTTTGTGTAACACACTCGAGAGCCTCGCTCGGACTCTCCCTTACAGTCCATAACAGTGTGATAATGCTTTTATCCAAGAAGCTGTTAGTGGGTGAACAGGGCCTAAAACCAAACACTTGACAAGCAGACTCATCAAATACACTGATAATACCAGATCGATTTACCCAGCTCCAAATAATCATTAATAGCTTTGAGAATCAGTTTTTGAAACTATTACACCTTAAAAAAAATATGTGCAGAAAATGCTAGCAAAATTTACAGATAATTACAACAAAACTGCACAGCTAACAGCTAAAGTTACTTCTATTGCTACTCATTATTAGTCCCATCTATAGGAAAATGTACAGGAAAAACAAGTAAACAAGCTTTACTGTCACTACTAGCTAAATATGCTAACAGATAGAGGTGTGAACCTATACTGGTCTCACGGTTCGATTCGGTTACGATTATTATGCCATCGATTCGGTTCAGTTCGATATCTTGGTGCATCACGGTGCATTGACGATGCTTTCCATACACAATTTTATATTTTCTTCACAGCACAACAATTCTTGTATTAAAATGTATTAATATATTTATATTTATATACTATTTGTAATACAATTCTATCCTTTAATGCAAACAGTCAGATATATGAACTGTACCTTTAAAAACTCAAGTACATGCACAGAACAACCCGAGCATTTATAGCAAATAAACAAATATAAATATGCTGCTCGCTTTCTGAGCCTTGTCTGGCGATTTCTTTCTTACACCCCTTTGATTGGTCATGCGCTCAACATAAAGATCTGCGATTGGCTCTTACGCGCTGGCGCTCTGCACCGATGATAAACACTGATACACGGCAGCGCAGCGGCGATCACAGCTGATCCATGGCACTGGATCCATGATAGACGCAGTGGGGGAAACTCTGCAGACACTCGCTCGAGTCTGTATCCAGAAGTAACACTGTAACAGCCGAGAGGAGATGAAAAGTCACGCCAGCAGGTCAAATGGGCCACAGTGAGAGAGAGAAAAGGAGTACTTTCATTTTCTCAATCGCAGTGAAATAGGGGCTTCTGCTGTAAGTGTTAGTGAAAGACTGTTCAGTAAACACACACGCAGTGAAATTGTGCACATTTTCTGATTTTTTTAAGTAGTTGAAGTGTTTTAAATACTCGCGCTCACCATAGTAAGATACAGAAACATAGCGCATATGAGATAAATGACGTCAGTACATAATAACCGGTTTTGATTATTACTGAACCGATACCGAATTGTCTGCGTCTGCATCGCGGTGCACCGAAGAAACAATTAATTTTGACACCCCTACTAACAGATGTAGCTACTTTTATGAATCACTATAAATCTAAATATAATGGCCTCAGATATTTATAATAACTGTGACTATTAGCTAAAAATGCTAACAGTTACTTCTACAGCTACGATTCAAAAGTCAATGTAAATCTACAGATTACTGTAACAACCACTAGCTACTTAGTTTTGAGAATATTGCTCTGCACAGCTAACAGCTACAGCTAAAGCTATTGCCACTTACTAATAGTCCCATCTACTGGAAAATGTACAGGTAAAACTAGTTTTAAAACAAGCTTTACTGTCACTACTAGCTAAATATGCTAACAGCTACTTATTATAAATCACTATAAATCTAAATATGGCCTCAGATATTTATAATAAATGTCACAATTAGCTAAATATGCTAACAGTCACTGCTACAGCTATGCGTCAAGAGTCAAATGTAAATCTGAAGATACGCTACTCCCTGTAGCTACCACAGCCACTGATGCTTCAATTGTCACCACTCAGAAATTGCTAGTAAATTTCACAAACAATTACTACAAAAGGGCAGGTAACACAGTAAATTAAAAAACTGAAATAGTATTTCCTAGTGAATATAATCCAGTAATCAGCATTCCTTTTTACAGTGTACTGCTAACTATGCTAATAGTTAAAGCTACCGCTAAATCTAGATACTTAGCTACTGTAACATCCATAGATATTTAGAACTGCCACGACTAGCTAAATTAACAACTGCTAATAAAGCTACTTAATAACAGTCACCAGAAAAGACACATATACTCAGTGTTCGAACTATACCGTGGCCTTTGGGGAAGCCCACTTTTTTTTTTCTAATGGGGGGGCTGCTTTGATCTCGAGAGTCCCTTGCCACATATAGGCTATAAAACACACAGGATCCCTGTCCTTAAACAGCAATGTATAAACAAAAAATCTATAAATATAAAACAAATATTATATAATTGTGACTAATATTACAAAGTAGGCTAAATGAACAAATCACCACAATAGCTTCGGTTTACTTTCTCACTAAAATGTGCTTGTGTTCCCATCAATAACTTTCCTTGACCCTTGAAAATATCTTTTGAGCAATTTATTTTTACATGCACAAACAACAGCAGCCTAAACAACAGAACATTGTTATCTAATTTTACCTGCAGTGCTTCTGTGAGAGAAATACATTCATTTATATAAAATCAACAAACACAAATATGTTTCAATTAGCAACAAAGTAAATAACCTCATCATGTAGGCTATAATTTTTCTATTCGCTCTATAAGTTCAAGATCATTACACCAAGGACAGCATATGCTTTTTTATTTTAGGCCTTTAGAATATCATGGGATCTCACTTTTCACTATGGTAAAATATGATCTCGAATTCAAAAATAAAAGCTTAATTGTCCAACATGTTTACAGCAATGTCACGGTGATTTAAAAAAAAGAACATTGTATTGGCCTACTGTATGAAGCATATAAAACGAAACACAACGTCACATCATTTGTTTCGGAAAATGAATAAGCAGTGTCTCAACGTCCATATGAAAGCATCTGGCTGTCAGTCTTTGACATGACTGGACTTTGCTCCTCCCACACCTTGATGCTCATGACAAGAATAGCATGTGTATTTATCTTTTTTTTTAAGTGAGGTGTAAACCGCCGTCATGCATGAATCAATTATATTTTTGCACAGAAACCGCACGTCAAAATAACACATTGTCAATATTTTTTGAGACCACCCAAAATTTCACGAATCATGTTTTCAGGGGAGCCCATACCTTATTTATGCACCCTAGTAGTCTGCACCCTGCATATACTTATTGTAACAGGTATTGTTCAACAGTCACCGCCAGCTAAATATGGCTACATTTGCTTCAATAGCTACTTATCAACAATCACAACAATATCTGGTATTTATTACAGCTTTATTGTCACAACTAGCTAAACATCCAAGAATTAGTTGCTACTAATAAGTCAGTATAAATATATACAATGACCCAGATATTAATTATAACTGTGACTATTAGCTAAATATGCTAACTGTCAATTCTACAGCTAAGGGGTCAATAGTATATCTACAGATAGGCTACATATTGTAACAGCTACTAATATTAGTTTCAATTGTCACTACTAACATGTTACCAGTTCCTACTAGACTACTTACAAGTTACTATAAATCTAAATATCCGTATTGTAATGGCTACAGATATCTCTCCAGTCATTATAGCTCAATATGCTAAGAGTCGCTACTATGCAGTTGCTGCTTATCAACAGTCAATCACTAGTAAATATATAATGCATCAGAAATAGTACACTCACTAAATAAGTACTATTTTACTGTAAACTCACTTAAATTACTTTAATTACTTAATAAACTTACATAATATTGGGTAGTGTGAATGAAATTTGGATGTACTACAGCTGCCATGGTGTCATTATCACATAACCTAGGCTTCATTTAAATAAATCCTTTAGTAAAATATCCACTAAACACACATTTCAGAGTCTCTGCAGCAGTAATAGGACATACAGGTTCTTATTACAAACTATTTTTTATCATAATTTTTATGAATTTGGATACACTACTCAGCTCACATTATGTTTTTCACATATTGTACTATGTAGTAGGGAAGTGTGTGATTTCAGATGCAGAACTAGAGACACTGTAACAGATACAGATTACAGATATTTATCAAAACTGTCACTACTTGCTAAATATGATACATCTACTACTACACTGATATATCAACACTCACAAATAAATGTGTATATTATTTTTATTATCAGTTTAAAACCTACATCAATTGTATTGAACGACCCTAGAGATCAAAACACCTATTACAGCCAATCTTTCTCTTTCATTTTCAAGTGCACAGCATCCACAAATTCAGCATTATTAATGCAGCTCAGACATAAACAACTCCAGCACTTCTAAAATTACTTCTCTATGACAGGATGCTGACTGCCGTAATACAGATCTATTATAAAATGCAATCAGCGCACAAACGAGTCATACAGTGCTGTGCATCCAAACAAAGTGCAGAGATGTCATCCTTCGGGTTGTATAGGACTAGATAGCTTAAACTCACCCTGTTAAAGCGCTTGGCCTGGAAGAGGTGTCCGTTCACCCGGTACAGCTTCCTCCATCGTCTAGCTCCACGGCGGTAGATCGATTCTAGAAGACAGAGGAAACGGTTGTATAGGAGCAGCATTGAGACTTGAGGAATGGAAAAAAAAAATCAATCCGAACACTGAAGAAGATTCAAAGAGAAGAGACAGAAGAAGGAAGATGGATAGAAGTGTGGCTGGTCTCGAGCCCTATAGTAAACAGAGACAGATTTTAACTGCGACTGGATGAAAACATGTTCCTCGCAGAAGCCAGAGTAAGATATCCCTCCCTCTCTCTCTCTTTCGTTTCTTCCCTGCCTCCATCTGACCAACCTCCTCCTCTCACTCTCTCGTTTCTCTTCTCCTGTCACCCTGTGATTCCCTGAAGCATCACTTTGGTCACATGTCGACTGTTTCATGTATAAAAAAAAAAAAAAAAAAGATGTCAAGCATCTAGATTGACCCAAATTGAGTCGACCTGAATGAGACTTAGATCTGCTGCCTCTCTGGGGTTTTGTCTTTATGTGAAAACCACCTTGACAACATGAATGATGACCTTTTTGGAGGTTTTGACAAAATTACTGCCCGCATCTGAACTCACATACATACTGTAAAAAATAGGGATGCACTAATATTTAATTTTTAAAATGTTTTATTAGGGATGTCCCGATCAGGTTTTTTTGCCCTTGAGTCCGAGTCATTTGATTTTGAGTATCTACTGATACCGAAACCCGATCCAATACTTCTATAATACATAAAAAAATAATAAAGAAGAGCGAAGAAACAGATCCAGGATGTTCCTTATTTTTATTTAATTTACCTTATTTTAACACTTCTGAGGTAGCTTGAACAATCAAGTAATAAAATCAAGTAATAAATAACAAATTCTTCACGTTTGGACTTTAGTGCAACAGTAAATATAAAAATAAATCTAATATAAAAACAAATAGCTCCTCAACCTAAAATACCCGGCAGGCAATCCCAAGTTTACATCTCACAGTTTGCTATGGCAATGTTGTTGTCATCAACTTTATAATATCTCCGGACTGCTTTGAGCTGCTTCCGTGTTCTACTTTGCCGGCATTTAACCAATAGCGTCTTTGCAAGAAAGTGATGTCATGCCGCACACGTTGCTGTTTCTGTGTGTCAGTCAAGAAAGAGGTCTAGCTCTGAGCCACCGCATAACTATTGATGTGATAAAAAACAATGAGTATGTATATTCGAGTCCTGATCAGGAGGTAATGTCCAATTCCTATAGAGTCTGAAACTGTGCCATCAGGCCTGATTCCAATTACGGAATCAGATTTGGACATCTCTACTTTTTATGGAACTCTTTAGATTTGGAGTCATAGCTGATAAATATAAATATAATTCTTTCAAAATTTTCTGAATGATTGTAAAAACAAAAGGCAGAAATTTTTGATCTCTGATTGATGAACTTTATTAATTAAACCATTAATAATTTATTAATTCATTAATAATAATAAATAAATATTTTTTATAACCAACTTTCTTTTATATAAATAAAATTCACTGCCTGACAAAAAAATAATGCATTAATAAAGTAAACAAGTCACTGAACATTAACCGAAATCAAAAGACCAGTAAAAAAATTATAAGCGGCGTGAGCAAGCACATGAAGACATTTAACTAGCAGAAATAATTGATCAGCTTAAAGATATCAGCCTAATTTAGTTACCGATAATGTTAACATTAAAAAAAGTATTTATCAGCTGTTATGGATAATCCAAAGTATTCCAAGTAATTAAATCGATAATATATTGTATTTATTTGTCCCCTTTAGCTTGTGATTCATGGTTGTGGATTCAACACTTTCAAGTGTTTTCTGTTTATTTATGCTTTCAAATTGCATTATGGGGCCTCGATCTCATAACTTCTGATGCTGACAATGTACTAAGTTACGTTTATTGACATTTTTAGTAGTGAAACACTATAGTTTGAAACACTATATTGTCTGGTTTGGTCAGTTTCAGACTACCTAGTAAATGTCAAAAACAAATGTTAAACCATAAGGTTACATTTTCAGCATCAATAAATGTCGAAGCAGAGATCATTACAATAAAAATCAGAAATGAATAAAAAATGGTATTAAAACTTTCGGAAAGACAACCCCCATACTTATCCTGTCCTTACTGTCCTACAGGTACCTCGGAATCCCCCATTCTCCCTCTATCATTATGTTCTTAACTAATGTTCCAGTTAATCTAAAGGACCTTCATCATCTTCAAGCGTGAAGGAGATGCTGAGAATTGTGCTGGAGCCCTGGAGATTTGCTGTGTCTGCTACAGTTTCATGTTTCTGCCCTGAACCGCAAAACTGTTACGTAAACCAATAAATATTGAAATATTGTCAAAACTTTCAAGTGTCAGCCACTAATGAGCACCGGAGGAGATTCAAAAGCCTACGATGCCTGCATGTATGAAAGGGAGAGATCTAAGCAAAAAAAAAGAGGAAATGAAAGTCTGCGTTAAGTCTTCAGAATCTAATGTGTGACATAAAGCAGCTAAAACATTACTCCTATAATGATGTATACTCGGCTTTAGAGTGCACTAAACTCAAGAACGTCAGCGTAAAATCAACACTCGCATTCAGACATTTAAATTGTCGCTTGCGTCAAAATTACGCAACATGAATCGTTTATTAATAGACCATGATGAAGCTGAAACTCACGCAGGAATAACTGGTGCTCCAATGCAGTTTAACTCGAGCAAGTGTTTTTACTTTGACATTATACTCAATGAGGCAGATTTGGAGAAAAATAGCGTTTGATAAGATTGTTTGATAAGAGACATGCAAGGAATTACATAATTGCATAATAGATCAATCTTGTAGAATTACATGAATAATTGATATATATACTTTATGATCCACTATTTTGTACAGATAATACAGTAGGGCTGCAATATTTTAATTTACTGCATTACATATTGCGATATAAATGCAATGTAACTAGATGGCTTGAATCGCTTGCAAAGAATTCATAATTTTACATCAATTTGATTTCTGTAGGGGAGAGTATACTGTACAGTTGAAACCAGAAGTTTACATACACTATATAAAAAGGGACATAACCATTAAAAAATGTTAATGTGACTAAACTTTTTCTCTTTTAGGTAAGTTAGGATTATCAATTTTGTTTCTGTTATGCTTAATAGCAGATTAATGAGAGAGATATTTTTTGAGAAATTGTTATAACTTTTCTTGAAAGTCAAGTTTGCATACATTAAGATTATTATGCCTCTGAAAAAGCTCAGATGATGGTGTCAAGGTTTTGGAAGTTTCGGATTGGCTAATTGAGAACATTTAAGTTAATTGGAGGCACAACTGTAGAATAGTATTTAAGGAAAACCTCAAACACACTGCTTTCTTGTGTGACAACATGGGAAAATCAACAAACCAGAATCAACAAAAAAGCCAGATTACAATTTGCTAAATTACACTGGGAAAAAGAATCATTTTTGGAGACATGTCCTGTGGTCTGATGGATCGAAGATTGAACTGTTTGGCCATAATGACCAGTGTTACATTTGAGGACAAAGGCAAAAGCTTACAAGCCTAGGAACACCATCCCAACTGTGAAGTATGGGGGTGGCAGCATCATGTTGTGGGGCTGTTTTGTTGCAGGAGGGAAGCAACATCTCAAGATATCAGCCAGAAAATTAAAACTTGCCCACAAATAAGTCTTCCAAACAGACCATGATCCTAAGCAAACTGCCAAATTAGATAAAATGTGCTTTAAGGACAACAGAGTGAATGTTTTGGAGTGACCATCACAAAGCCCTGAACTCAATCCTATAGAAAATTTGTGGGCAGAGTTGAAAAAGCTTGTGGGAGCAAGACAGCCTACAAATCTGACTCAGTTACACCAATTCTGTGAGGAGGAATGGGCCAAAATTATTGTGAGAAGCTTGTGGAAGGACATTTGACCAAAGTTATACAGTTTAAAAGCAAAGCTAAAAAAATACCAAGGAAATGTATGTAAACTTTTGACTGTCTAGAAATTAATAAAAAATTCTCCAAAAACAATTCTCTCATTATTCTGGCATTTAGCAAATGTAAATCATTTAGGTAATCCTAACGGACCTAAAATAGTAAACGTTTGGTATGATTTACTATCAGACATTTTTTTAAAAATGGTTATGTTCCTTTTTTAGAGTGTATATAAACGTCTGGTTTCAACTGTATCTGCATGACATATAGGCCATACATATAGGCTACAGCAGAGAAAAGTTTCAAATGAACAATGATTTATGACTTTCTGGAGAGTCAAACAGTATTCAGAAACAGAAATTAAATCACTCCATAGTAATAATAACAACAACAACAACAATGTATAGATTTCATTGAGTAAATAATGAAGTAATGTACACTTAATCTTTAAGCTACAAACATTTCATTCATTGTGCCCAAATGTCTTAAATTTGCTTAAAATGCTTAGTCACAGGCCCTGAAAACACATGCAAATAATAAACCTTCATTCTAAGGATAAAATTTGAAATGGCTCCACTATGTTGGTAACTGCAGCTAATTCGAATGTTATCAGTGATTATCAGCTGATAGATTTGGGCAAGTAGGGGCCTTCTGCGCCTACTAGTAGGCCCAGAAGGCTGTAATCATACATACACATGGTAAATGAGCTATAGATCACATACGGCTGTGGCCAGAAGTTAACAAGAATTATTAACATTATTTATTAAATTTCCCATTATTTATTAACGTCTACCCCTACCCCAACCATCACAGTAATGTAAAAACATCTGGATCTGAAGACTTCTCTATTAGTATAGCTGATTAACCATGAGAATTATTTATATTATTTTTTTTATATTATTTAGGCCCAATCCCAATTCTACCCCTTAGCCCTTCCCCTTACCCCTACCCCTCGTTTTGCGCGTTCCCTTGAAGGGGTAGTGGTGTCCCAATTCTCTTTAGCTTGAAGGCGTAGGGCTAAGGGCAAGGGGTAGATACCCCTTCGAACGAAGATTTTTTAGGACCACACTCGAAACCAAGGGGTATAAAATTTTCCCAGAATACACCAGACACAGCTGCACCCGAAAGTAAGGAGATCCACAAATTAGTATTGTTTTGTCATTATTACGAATTTTTACAACAAACAAGCATATGTTTTAATATATTCATAACCGCGTTCATGTATTACCATCATGCTTTTAAAAAAAAAAAAACATTAAATAAAAATTGCTACATTTTGCGATCTATAATCCCTAATGATAACTCCTGTACAGCAGTCCCACAACATTCTGACACTCGGTGACACTCAAATACCCTGTCAGAAAAGTCTAGTGGCTGGGAATGAGCTTTTTACAGTGTCTTGTATAATGTTAATGTTGTTTTCGTATGTTTACATAGATGAATATGGCCACGGTGTAAATACATAGTACAGTTACGATCTTATTGCTACATTAGATCGTTATGTTAACATAATATATGTCTTCAGTGATTTCCTGAAGATAAATACCAAAAATAACACAACTGGAATAACTACAGCAGTCGTGATCGTCTGATCTCATATGAAGCATGAGATCGCGATGACATACGATGACGTGTGCAGGTGCTGTAGTGCTGTCCCAATTCTTAGGGGTAAGTTTTGAAGTCCTTCCCCTTCACCCCCGGTTTTAAGGGCCATGGGGAAGGGGAAGGGGTAGGGGTACAAAAATAGAATTGGGATTGGGCCTTACTCTGCTAATGCTACAGTTACCACACTTAAACTTGTTCTTTTCAATTCGGTTTTTGACTATTGCAGGCTGTGAAGTAACTGAAATCATTAAACAAAGTGATATGAAACTGTAATGTGGGACAAGACCAGCGTGGATCTACATCAGCTGTGCGGTTCCTTGAAAATAACTGCACACCTTAGAATGTTCATTAGCCAATCAGAATCAAGCATTTAACCACCCACTACTGTAAAGGACAATAAACTATTGGAATGACCATTGACAATGATATTTAATTGATCTTGACCCATCTTGTCAATTGTGCTAAAATGCCAGGAATGTGTGCAATAAATGATGTTAAAAAAAATTTAATTCTGTCATAATCGTCATTTGAGTATCTGTTGACCACAACAGAATATGTATTCATGAATGCTGGTAACCAGTAGCTATTGACGTGAATGATAAGTATTATTAGAATTCAATGGCTACCAGTTACCAACATTCTTTAGAGTATCTTCTTTGTGGCTAACAGAAAACAGAAATTCATAAACACATTGAAACCACTTAAGGGTGAGTAAATAATAGTAATTTTGGGGTGAACTATCCCTTTAGCTTTCCACTTTTTCACTTATGAAAAATGTAAATATATTTCTTAGCTACAGATTTGTTCAAAAATTTAAAACATCGTTTTGAGAAAAAGTTATTAAAATCTTCTTACAGCAAACGATGTTCCTCGCCTTCAACAAACCAGTGACAGAATGCAACAGAACTACAAACAGTTATCCCCCACGCAAAACACAGCACTGCTGCAACTCAATAACAGCTGCTCAGGAAACAGCTCCGTGTTTGCCATCATAATCGCCCAGATGGGCACTCAAACATCTGTTCTTCGACCTGTTAGACACATGTCTGAAGTACCACAATTCCCCACACAAGATATATTTTGTAACATCTACCTTACTGTAGTCTGTTCTCTCAATCCTACAATCTGAAATGGTCTCATAAAATCCAATAAGCCAAACTCCAAAATGTAGATTTAGCTCTGACTGGCACTGTTGCCACATCTTTCATGACATGTTAGTGATTTTGAGTCACCGTGATGCATTTAAGTGATTCACTCATGAAGGAACTGCATTTAAAGCCTCTTTCCTGCCTGACAGAGCTCTTTTAGTGAAGCTGATAGCGATCGCCTGGAAATGGCCTGGTTGAGGGTGCGGCAGGCACAAATTCAATTTTTCCATCATCGCCATGGCAACACACACAGTCTCTCCTGTGCCACCCGTGCCAGATGCCAGCCACTCTGGTGGATGACAGTGAAGCCGTAAGAAGCGACACTCGTGTACAGATATAAACCCAACATCCAGCTGTGTCTACAACAAAAACTCAAAGCGATTGGCCAAATGTTGTGCAATGGTATGCATCACTGACAACACTGTGAAGTTCAAAAACAGGCATCAAAGGAGGAACATGAAAAATCTGAACTAGCAGCGATACCGAAAGCTCCATTAAATCAGAACAGTTTCTCGGTTATATAATCAGGTTGGTTGGTAGATATTTGCATCATAAGTCTACATTTTTTGTATTTACTTTAGCATGCTGCTAATAACACCAAGGTCATTGTTGAACCTGCAGGGAACTCATAGATTGGTTTACCTTGAACATCACATTTGGATAAAAGCGTCTAGCAAATGTTTAAATAATTTCTAAGTGGAATGTGAGGATAACACAAAAGAACTGTATAACTGAACATTCTGTTTTCTTTCTGTATGAAAGGAGAGGCATCTATGCTTGTCTTCTCGAGTCTAAAAGCGTTTGATCAAGCAAAATATTTTGCAGGCATCACCCAGCATCAAATCATCAAAAGCGAATATTAAATGATTGTTGTGAACAGACTTCAAGGTTGACCAAACCCAGTATAGTACCATAAAGTTTACTGTCCTCGAATTCACTTTGTTTATATTATGCTGAACTGCTTTTTGCAATATGCCATTATTGATAAAAAATAAAGCTGACAATTTTGTGAAGAATGCATAAAAATTTGCCTTTACCATGTACCAGCAAAACATACTGAACAAACATTGGTATAAATACTGTATAATAGGGGTTTATATTCATGGTTTAGTTTGATAAGACCCAGTGTTGTCACGGTTTAGTATGTTTTCAATATGGAAAAAAAAGAAGTTTGATTTGATAAAAAATTAATTATTAAACTAAGATCCTAAAGCATGAACTTTTCTTTACATTGAACAATGATGGAGCTATAATTGACCTATCTACTGAGGTGTCTTAGCAGTAGGGCTGCACAATATATTGATTCAGCATCTATACAATGTGTGCATCTGCAATAGTCGGACTGCAGGATATGCAATGTTGCTTTGAATTATAGTTGATCAGGACCACAGTTGAGAATGCATGAGATTTGTGGAGTAACTCTAAAATTTAACCAAAACAGAGTGAAACTTTATTGTTTGCATGTGTTTTAAAGGCATTTTAAGAGAGATTGAAACATTTGGCCACAAAAAAGTACAACATTTGTAACTTTAATGAAGAATAATTCTACTTAATTATTAATACAACAAAGTCTATACATTGTTATTAAAAAATTTTACATTACATTTGATTAATCTATTTCTGTACCTGAATACTGTTTGACACTCCAGAAAACCATAACGCTGTTTGTTTTACTTTTTTTTTTTTTTTTTGCTCTATTGGCTTTTTTTGTTTGAAATTTGTTTATTATTTTTTTTATCCAAGATTCATTCCCCTACAAAATCACCACAATGAGTCTAAATTCAAGATTTCTTTCCAAAATAGTGCTATCAAACCATCTGGTAAAATTGCATTCATTTCGCAATACATGTTGCAGAAAAACAAAATGCCAAAAAGTAAGATTTTTTGAATGTCTGATATCGTGCAGCCCTGCATAGCAGGATATAAAACAAAAACAAAACCTCTTATAAAAACAAAAAATGTAACATTAAAGTAGATATAAAAAATGCCAAAAATGACTTTTTATAAAATGACTTTTTCGATTCGTTAGATGTGGCGATGTCACCTGAAGTGAACCCCAAGAGCACCACGAGTCACTGAGCATCTGTTACACATGAAGCTCTAAGCACTCTGATTTTTACAAAATATGTGCCTGCAGTTAAAGAATATGTTAAATGCAACACTGCAGAAGTGCTCTCAGGGTGAGAATTTTTAGAAGAGCTTTGTGATTTAAGTGATGCAAACATGTTAAGCATGTTCTTAATGTTACTAGACATATTGCAGCAAGCTCATTCTACAGTATGTTGTTTGGGTTGCCTTGTTGAAAGCAGTGGCACTGAGAACATTTTATTTCACACATATTAGGCTCTTTATTTTCCAAATATATACTTTTCCAGTCGCAAATCATTTAAAAAAAAGTCTTGTACCGAACAGAACAACACAAATGTGCATATTGCTACACCTCTACTGTATAAACACTATACATATTCTGCATTCACATAAATAGACACACATAATTGTTGGTTCAGTGTTTGCTGTAGGCTAGCCTTGCTGTGGGGTTTTAAAGTTCCTCTGAACCCTCCACCTCCCCAGCTCCACCTGCCTATATCTATACATACTGTATATCTATTCCATTATCTATAAATATCAATAATCACAATATGATTCCCACCAGATCAACTCCTCGTTAAGGTAAATCAAGCAAACACAGCTCTAATCAAGATGATGTGCTAAAGTTCAAGCCAAGCATCAGAACAGAGAAGAATTGTGAGTGAAAGGCCGAGGTTCTTGAGACTCTAGACAGAATTTGATTGGACTGAATTTTCAGTAAGAAGATTAAATGTAGAGTGATGTCATCAAAATCATTGATCCATTTTGGCAGGAAGTGAGATTTGATTACACTGGGACTTAAAGTGACTTTGAAACGTGGCATGGTTGCTGGTGCCAGACTGGTTTGAGCAGAAACTGCTGATCTACAGGGATTTTTTCACTCAACCTTCTTAAGGGTTTACAGACAGTGGTCTAAAAAAAATATCTGTGGGTGAAAATACATTGGTACCAGAGGTCAGAGTAGAATGACCAGACTGGTTCAGCTGATATAGAGGCATATTTTTACAACCATTGTCTGCAGAAAACACAATACATCCAACCTTGAATCAGATAATCTACAGCAGCAGAACACGAGCACATCGGTCACACTAATTAAGAAGAGAAAAAAACTGAGACTACAATTAAAAAAAATAATAATAAATAAAAAAAATTATATATATATATATATATATATATATATATATATATATATATATATATATATATATATATATATATATATATATATATATATATATATATATATATATATATATATACACAGGGAGTGCAGAATTATTAGGCAAGTTGTATTTTTGAGGATTAATTTTATTATTGAAGAACAACCATGTTCTCAATGAACCCAAAAAACTCATTAATATCAAAGCTGAATATTTTTGGAAGTAGTTTTTAGTTTGTTTTTAATTTTAAATATTTTAGGAGGATATCTGTGTGTGCAGGTGATTATTACTGTGCATAATTATTAGGCAACTTAACAAAAAACAAATATATACCCAATTTCAATTATTTATTTTCACCAGTGAAACCAATATAACATCTCAACATTCACAAATATACATTTCTGACATTCAAAAACAAAACAAAAACAAATCAGTGACCAATATAGCCACCTTTTTTTGCAAGGACACTCAAAAGCCTGCCATCCATGGATTCTGTCAGGCAAATATAATATTGTAAAGCATCCTATAGAAATTATTAACTGAAATGAGTGATTTGTGACGGGTCTACTCATATACTTTGTGTGTTGCAACATTCAGATAGGGTCAAAAGCTGTTGTGAATAACATGAAGGCAATGGATCAAATCAGCTTTGTATCAATAATTCAGGCTACTGGAAGGGTTGTAATGATGTGAAGGATATTTTCTTGGCACACACTAGGTACCTATTTAGCATTGTTTAAACGCCACAGTCTTATCTCAAAATTTGCCCAAACTGCAATTCATTTCAGAGTAATGAAACTATAAATTGATTTTCTTACTTTCTGGAAAGCTGGTTTTGTGCCAGGACTGAAGAAGACCAGATGATGTTACTGTCACAACACACAATTACACATCACCTCTGCTTTATGCGTGTGAGAAAGTGAGGGGCTAATTAAAAAAGACAGAGGCGAGGTCTTTAGCACTGTCATCGCCGAGATCTATCTCTAATCTTATTAACTTCACCCCTATAGGGACGGACCAAGAGAAATCACACTGTGCTGTTGCCATAGTTACCCTGCACTACTTTTTTGTCATTATCTCTAATACTGACCAGAGAGAAAGAGTACTCCATGTCCACAACCTACATCTCTCAGCTCATGTGACTATTTCTGCTGTATATAAAAAGAACAGGAACACGATAAAACAGCCATGAAAACAACAGCTTCACAGATTTCCCAGTTTCTCAAGCTATAGTACGGCTTCAGACAACTTAAATAGAGAGAACAATTCATATTTATGGGGGTTTTAGTAAGTTTACTGTATGTAAGCAGAAATGCGTTTGTGTATTACACTCTTAAAAATATGGTGGATTTGCAGTAGTCTGGGTTCCATTGCTGATTTGCACAAAACCTCTCCGATACCTCTCCAATACTTTTTAACTGTAGATAAAAATAAGTTTTAATCACATTAATTAATGGAAACACTGTCAACTTGCAAATGTATTTTAAAATCATTACAAATATCCTGACGATGGGATGTTGGTAGTGTTATTTACATTGCAGCCACTGCACTGCAATTACACATGCAGTGAAATGCTTGCACAAAACCACTTGTGACCTTGAAATAGTAACAACTAGGGCTGTGCGATTTGGGGAAAATATCTAATTGCAATTTTTCTAAAAGATATTGCGATTTCGATTTGATTTGCGATTTAATTTTGTAGTCCAGCTTCAGCTCAATATTCTGTATCGTAGCTTCTTACTGCTAAAATGCAGCTAGTGTTAGTTAAGAAAGGAACTGAAAAGATATTAACCAGCTCCAACTTTTATTCAAATTTTTTAATAATTATTCAGAAATTAAACAATAATTTTTCCACTAGAGCAAACAGTAGTGAGTTAGTTACCTCCTGGTGCCTTTGTGATGTTTTTTAGGGTGTAACAGCTGCAAACAACTCTGAAATTGTACTTTGCTGTTGCTAGCTACTAGATTGAGTGTCACTGGCAAAACTTTTAGTTGACTTTTTAGTAAGACACTCCTCATAGCCGCCTGTGGTGCTTTTTTATGTGCTGGTTGTTGTATTTCCTCGTACTGTGGAAACACTTCTGCGACAGCTCTTACAAATGACCTGTTTTTGTTCAGTGTCTGTGACTTTGAAACCAAAATATTCCCATATGACTGACATGCTGTTTTTTCTTTTATATGAATTAGTCTATTAATGTATCTGAAGATGCCATCACCCCCTTGTCTGTGGTTTCCTGTTTGTTTGTTTGTTTGTTTGTTTTTATTGTGGGCGTTCCGCATAGTTTGGCCGCGCAATTCTGATTGGGCGGAACGAAAAAGTGTACTGACTCAATTGGCTAGTAAGACTGTCACACACAGACAGCAGTCTTGCTCTGGGTGGGGGAAATTATATGATCTATATATATTTCATATCACAGCCTTCATATATTAGCCGATCGCAACGTTTCAAATCGCGATTGTGATTGACAAGTAACAAATTAGGGCTGGGCAATTTTGCCTAAAATCAAAATCTCGATTAATTGAACATTTTAACTCGATTACGATTAATGAATGATTATTTTATTTTATTTTTGTCCTTATAGTTCACTGACAAGTTTTATTTTTGCCTTGTTTTATTTTTTACTACTGTCTGCTGCCTGCTTTCTGACCACTCGCCTGTTATGTGACTACGGCTCTGGATTCTCTGTATGTTCCTGATTGCCCCTGTGTTGACCATTGCTTGTCTGACCATTCTCAATATATTTGCAATAAATTTCTCTGCATTTGGATCTGCACTCCTTTGCCAGCATCCCCCTTCACATTACAGAAGACTGAACACTTATGTGTGTGTACATGCTGTATAAATAGTCCTTGCAATCAGTTCATGAGCATCTCCCAGCCGTGAGTGTGTGTAATCTGCCGAATGAGGAACAGGTGGGGGAACACGACTGGAACTTGTAGTCCATATACCGGCGGATCCTTTAGCGATCTACGTGTTTACAAGCAATCTGCCAGAATTAGATTGGTGGCCAGGATCAGCTGGTGATTGCGACATTATCATAATTTTTAGAGATATTGTCTGTTTTTATTCCTTTTTTCTGTCATTTATTTTTCATTTGCTGTATATTTTATTAATTTGATTATGTTAATATATTGCATATTTTAAACATCTAAAATGCTTAGGTAGTAATGGGCGATATAAACGATATGCGATATAAACGATACAAAATTGGCCTACGATAGAGATTTTAATTCTATTGCACTATCGCGATAATGCATGTTTGATGACGCAATCTACCCGCGAAATTAAGAGCAAAGCCGGCCGCGTATCCAATCTAGACTTTACCCCATTCGGTGCCATGCATTGCTTAGCAACGTATACAAAACAATGTAAAGACCGCTTGACGTGAAAGTAAATAAAAATGCCGCTATATTAATGTGCATACGCATTTCCGGCCGGCCGCCTATCCAATCTAGACTTTACCAACCGGACATGTCCTAGATTCTGCTTTTGCTTTCGATATTAATTGTATTCATTTTTTCATTACTTTATACGCAAACTTTGGCTGGTGCATCTTAATCTCTCAGCAGCATCAACACTGCAGCAGACAGAGAGAGAGTGAGAGGGAGAGAAAAAAAGCAGATTTGATCTGTCAGTGGTGCTCACTGAAAAGAAACAAACTTTTTTTTTTTAAATTTGTTTGTTAAATAAGAATAAGAAATCAATAAGAAATTATTCTGTTGCTGAAGGTCATTAAAGTTATATAGAAAAGATGGTGTTACTTTGAGGCAGAAGAATTAAAGAAATAAAGAATGAAAGAATTTTCTTTATTTAAAATAGCCATGCCTAATACTGGAAGTATAGCCCTAATTCACAGTGTCCGTTCCTTTATTAACAAGACACCAGTTTTAATTTCATTAGGAGATCAAAATTTTTTAAAACCAAATGTGTTACCTTAGGCTGCAGGTTTGAAATTTGTTTTTATTTAAAGTATCTGCAATACACAATTTTATTTGCCTAATTAAAACTGGAAGTAATTTCAGTAGAGTGTAAGTTCCTTAAATAAAAAGACACCAGTTTTTTTTGTTCTCTGCAACTTGGCATTTAGGAACCAAGGACTTAAAAGAAAAGTCTTTCTTTCTAAAAGGCACTACATTTAGTTTATTTATCTGCAACATTGTGTTGTTTAATTACAGTTTTACTTTTGCACAATAAATGTGCTCAAAATGACATGCAACGTTTCTTTATTTCTTAAAAAAATAGCAGTTTGGCTTTCCTAAGGGTCTCTGTAACCTGTTCTGAAATAGTTCTATTATAATTTATATATCGCAATATATATCGTTATCGCAAGAGGCTGCAATGTATATCGCAATATGGATTTTAGGCCATATCGCCCATCCCTATGCTTAGGCAATGCCGTACAAAATGCTCCTGAATAGCATAAAAGTAAGAGAAATAGTGGATTTCTTTCTTTCTTTCTTTCTTTTTTACTTTAATCTATTGAAAAGAAAGTGTATAAGAGTTTCTTAATAAATTAAAATGTTAAAAATCTAATTATGTTTTGTTTGCTGCATATAGTTAATCTATTAATGTGATGTTTCAATCCGGCTACCACCGCAAGTATATTTCAAATCTGTGGGAAGCACTGACTTACAGTAAGTTTCGAAGATGAATGAAAGTCTCGATTGGAACAATACAAGGATGTGTAATTAATGACAGAATATACAATTTTAGAAATTTCAGTTACCCTTTTATCAAATAACATCATGCCCTGCTTTTCATGTTTTCAAGTCCAATCATAACTTTAAGAGTTCCCAATGAAATCTTGTTTTCCAAAAACATGAGCACTTACTGTGGACACAATATGTCAGTTTAATGAGGAAAACAGTCTTGTCTGAATGACTCGAATCATAACTATGCACTCACTCTCATCACTGCTGTCCTTAATTGCCCTGTCTTTTTTAATGACTGCACTTAACTGGTGACACCAACCATCCGGGGACACTCACGAACTTACACCCGTCATTATAAATCTGCCCTTGCTCTAGTGGATGAAGGGCGATGCTATACCCAACGGCATAAGGAAGACTGGACCAGAGTTGACGCTGGCATTCTCCACACACAACTGAATTAGCAGAGATGTGATCACACAGCGCTACTTAGTCCAGTCAGCTGTCATCAGTCATCATCCTGACCGCATACATACCGCTGTGCACTAAACATATTCATTTGACCTTGTTAATCAGAGCTGGATTCGTGCCAGGTTATCCTTTACACAATCACACACTGTCATCAGTTATCTCAGAAGATAGATGACAGGCATCCAGTGACTCCGCATTCATGATTTCTGATTATGATTATAATGAAGAGAACAGGTTTTACGAACATAAACAGTGTCAGCTCAAGAGTGATTGATTGATATTAGGTAATATAGAGCACTACTGGACAGATACAAGTGTAATACAGTTTTTACAACAGTTATTTACACTAGTTTGTAAATATAAATAAACAACCAGTTTCTTAAAATGTCTATTGTGTGAGGAACTACTTCAGTCCTCCTGAATTTACATCTTTGATGGTTTAAAGGCGTAGCACAAGCCTCGGTTACTTATAAACTTCAAAATGTCACTTTAAAACTAGCTATTTTGAGTTTCTTCATTGCAATGTGGAAAGTATTGTAATTTCCTAGTGATGAAACAATAGACGATCTGATGCATGTGTTTATTCAGAAGTATAATTGCAAATAGTGAAAATCTACACAGTATCATAAGAGCGACAGTATCATAAGAGAGAGAAAGAGGTCAACTAAGAGAGACTGACCTTCATCTTTGTACTCAATCTTCCTGTCAATCTTAATAAAGCATTTGTTTGCTATAGGGAAAACAATTTGGTCTCTTTTCATACAAAGTTTGTTCTGTTTTTTTTATTGTCGCCATCTAATAATGGATAAATGTAATGTAAACTGATCGTCAACCACTACTACAAACACAGATCATTTTGCAACACAAAACACTTTCATTAAATACTACTATTAATAAGGAATATACTTTATTAAACAACATTTAATAAACAACAATGTAAGGACGCTAAACAAATCAGTCAAAAAATGGCAATGTTTTTATTTAGCAATTAACTTATCTAACATTATAAAACTTTGCCTCTTGAACAAATAATAGACAACTCACATCAAATATTACCATTAGACTTACCCATAACAAACTATAATCTATGTTTATCCACAAAACAGACATACATCAGAGTCACCGCTAGATTTAAGAATATGTGTCCAGAGTAAGGCTACTAACACACTGAAAATCACATCTGCAAAATTGTCGAAAGTCATTTATACAACTTTATAGGTAATAATAAGACATTTGAAGTCTAAACCAGTGGTACAAGCCACACAAGAAATCTTTAATTATTTCCGTTTTTTTTTTTTTATTATCTCTGAATGATCTTTTATTTTGAAAAATTATTGCATATTTTGTTACATCTTAGTCACTTCAGCGCCAAAATTTAACCCACAAGATGCAAAATGAAGTAAGAAGTAGACATCTTAGGATAGTTTATTTGCAAAGGGGAAAAGGCCCAGTGAAATACCCAGAAACTGCCAAGGAATGGATGCACAACCCATTTGTCAACAAATCAGGTGAATCCAGCATGTCTGTGCATGAACTGCTAGAGATTGCAAATGATGGTGGCCGCTCACATATCGCGTCTTTTTCATGCGCAAGTTCACTATTTCCAATAGAGGCATGTGAGCGAACCGTGAGTCACGTGACAAGAACTGACCAATCAGCTTTATATTTTGTATGGAATATATACATTTCAGTAGACATTATCTCAGTCAAACACTGCAGTGCTTTGTAATTTTCTCCATAAATAAAAGTTGTATCAGAGTTGCAGCAATGTTTTGTCAGCTTGTCATCCTCTGAGAAAACGATTGATGGTCGCCTAGCAATCTACGTACACCTCCTGCACCCAGGCCGCAGTAAAATTGTCAAGCGTTGATTAATTTGCCGTGATAAAAAGGTTGGAGACCACTGGTCTAAACAACTTCCTTCTTGCCTAAAAATTGTGTGACACAATAAGAGAAGTATTTTGCCAAATTCATTGATTTCAGTACTCTGTTATGAAACTATAGTGAGAAATGTTGCTGAGTGATACAAAATGTGAGGTTATGTCGATTACCTCACGGCTCAAAATACCTCTCAGCCAATCAGATTACAGCCAAAACGAACAATAGCATGAAAAGTAATAATGTTTTAAATAATGTTCAGTTTCTTACACAAACAGAACTTTGCTTCATTAAACCTCAAAGTATCATTAGAAGCCACGGGGGATACGTTTGTAATGCCTCTATATTTTTTTGCACTCTCAAAGTGCTGGTTGCTACAATTTTAGCTTAAATTTTTTTATGTACTACATCACCTACTGAGTTTAAGTAAATTAACAGTAACAGTCCCTTTAACATCAACAACAACAACACAACCTTCCAGCACACTTGTGAATGTTTCACTTGATGTAATACGAGACAAATGTGGCATTAATGGAAGGCTAAGTTAAAAAGAATTGATGCAGCTCCAGCGAGACAGCAGGTATTCATGGCAGTGATCCAGATCTCTGACCTTAAATTGAACAATGGCTTTTGGAGCCAGAAAGTCTACACTGGATTGCATTGAATATCTGCTACTGACCATAAAAACATGAGTTAGGGAATAATCAAACTTCATCTGCACATCACAAACCCATCTCACGTCCGTATACAACAGCATGAAAAGAAGAGAGGATTAAATTGCATTTGCAGCTAAATATATTATCTAAATCTAGTTGATTGCTTTCTCTTCTTCAGCTGATATATTCTGAATCCAAAATGAGACTGTGCACCAATACCCAGACATTATTCGGGCAAATGCCGTTTATAATATAGGCTAACTTCCTCATTTTGGTTTACATTAATTCATTCATTTTCCTTCGTCTTGGTCCCTATATTTATAAGGGGTCGCCACAGTGGAATGAACCACCAACTTTCCAGCATATTTTTTACGCAGCGGTTGTCCTTCCCCATACCTATACACGCCCATACACACTCATTCACACACATACACTACGGCCAATTTAGCTTATTCAATTCACCTATAGCACAAGTGTAATACAGTTTTTACAACAATTATTTACGCTAGTTTGTGAATATAAATAAACAACCAGTTTCTTAAAGGTCCCATGAAATTAAAATAATGTTTTTAGTAGTAGTATTTTAGTATTATTTGTTTTTAGGTTATCTATAAGCTAGTGTGCCCCAAAACAGTGACAAAATTAACATTTAGAATAGGGCTGGGCGATATGGCAAAAAAAAAAATCTCGATTTTTTTCATAAAGTTTGACCGATTCACGATTTCGATTTCGATTTTTTATTTATTTTTTTATTAATTTTTTTTTTTACTGTGTAACTACCTTACCAGCTTACCTTGTTCATTTAAATTTAAGTAAATGCTGAAACTAGTTTTTTTCATGCTCACTTGTAAAAGAAAAGCAATAGTGTGACTAAACGCGGTTATGGCACTCTCTCATATAGGGATGCTAAACATAGCTACAATAGAAGTCACAGCAGGTCATATGTTGTGCAGCTTTGGGCAAATTTTATTTGGAGAGAAAATGACCAAAATGTAACTTGAAGATTAAAAAGGATTGGAGGGGAAATAAATATTCAAATCTCTGTACATAACAGAAAAATAAACAATGATAATGCAACAATAGTTTATCTGTATTAGTGGCATGGCAGAAATATATATTTAGACAGGCCTTGTCAAAGTGAGCGGGCACTTTCACTAATAAAAAATATAGCACTTAAATTATTTCATAACAATCAATAAAATAGCAGCGGTTTTATATCAAAAAATGGTAATGATATAAAATATACTACATTTTGATGGTAAAATATAACCATTTAAACGATTTTGTATTTAAATATTAAATAACGAATGCATCAAGTTAAATATAAAAAAAACGAATGAAACAACACACAGCATATCAGGATATAAAGGACTATATTTAGCAGAATGCTGCTCATTTATCTTTGTAATTTTATAGTTTTATTTTTGTTATTTTAATTATTTTTTGTCTTCATAAATAACTAACGAGCTGTAGACAAATATCTGCTTGACGTTGTAGAAAATATTTGTGCGTAGCTCCACCACCCAGTGTATATTAAAGATCACCGTGAAAAAAAAAACCCACAGAAATCTGTTACATATCTATATACATTTAAAGGTCTATCTTATATTTAACTGAATCGTATAATGGCCTATAGCTGAAATGTTGGAAATTGCTTTATTTTTATAAAACATTTGTCGATACGTATTGATATTTTTTGGAGTAAAAACTGCCGACATTTAAGAATCCATATTTATTTTATTCATTCATTCATTTGTTTATTGGTGCACATATGGGTTATGATTTAATTCATACAGTACCTTGACAGCTACTGTGCCACTCCGTAATTCAAGCAAAAGTCCAAATTAAAGAAAGATTTGACTTTCTGCGGTGACCGACATTTACAACACGCCGTAACCGTCCTTCAGGTGGAGCGCGGGTCCCCGTCTCGCAGCTCGCGCGGGAGACACAGACGGCTGCGGGACGCGAACAACAGCACGACGCGCATGGAAATATTCGCGAAGCTGGCTGGCTGACTGACTGCGGGGCGCTTGTTGCTCTAGCGGGAAAATGTCCCAGTGTTCCCAAAGGCCGGTCCGCCCTGGCGCGCTTCCGCTACCAGCTGTGGCAGCACATCAACAGAGCCGCGACGTCAACACACAGAATCAGCACAATTCAGCACGGTTGTCTAACAGTTTAGAACGGTTTGGCACAATAGTGGAAAAGCGGCTTTAATATTTTTATTAAAAAACCGCGATTCCTCGATTTTGTAAAAAATAAAATCGTCTTAAAACGTAAATTCGAATTAATCGAAAAAAATCGGAAAAACCGCCCAGCCCTAATTTAGAAGATATAAAACTAATATAAACATGTAAAGTTTGCAGTTTGTCACTTCTGCCCAAATGGACCAACGGTTTTATTCATGTCACCTCACACTACAGTTTCTCATCACATCATAACCAATTAATTACTCTCTACCGTGCCGCCTTTGGTTTACATTCTTTCATTCATTCATTCATTCATTTTCTTTTCGGCTAAGTCCCTTTATTATTCAGGGGTCACCACAACGAAATTAACCGCCAACTTATCCAGTATATGTTTTACACAGTGGATGCCCTTCCAGCTGCAACCCATCACTGGAAAACATCTATACACATTCATTCACACTCATACACTACAGATAAAGCTTACCCAATTCAGCTATACCACACTTTGGATTTGTGGGGGGAAACCGGAGCACCCGGAGAAAACCCATGCCAAAACAATGAGAACATGCAAACTCCACACAGAAATGCCAACTGACCCAGCCGAGGCTCGAACCAGCGACCTTCTTGCTATGAGGCAATTGTGCTACCCACTGCGCCACCATGACGGCTTTGGTTTACATATACGCCGTAAAAAATATGTTAATTATTTTATGATTTATATGTTTCTTCCATTTATTTATGTTGATTGATCATTTTCGATGTTGGAAGTTTTTTTGGCATAGTTTAACACTACTTCCAAACATTATTTTTTGTAAGAAATAATAGAAGTAAATCTGACAATTAACAGAAAAGTTCTGACAGCTCAGCTCTTATCTGTTTTTTAACATAATTTAAACGAACAACCCAATAAATCATGATAAACTGTTTCAAACTACCAAACGTCTCATTTGAATCTATTTACTAGTATATACTAGTCGATTAACTAGTACAGATCATTGAACTGGAAACATTGCAAAAGTTTAGTGGCTTAAAATTATCTGATCTCAAAACAGAAGCAATATTGGGTTCGAATAAAACTGAATGTCGCAATTTCACACGCTTAAGTAATATACTTGCCAAGGCTCGAAATTGTGACCATTTCGGTCGCATATGAGCTGAAATTTTATCTATGTGACCTCATAATATATTTGGGAGCATTTGTGAGACGGCATATAATGGTTGTAGTGCAACCTGTTTTGATTTTTTCTAAAAACGTGCTGAATCCTCCCTGCCGCTATATCGAGAATCCTGCTTTTTTCCACAATCACAGAAAAATGTAAATCAGCCCATAATGAAACTGAGCATTTAAAATGACACAAACCGAAACCAAAACTTTTAAAGAGCAGTAGAAGTAAGACTTTTCTTCCTTTCTTTTGTCTACTCTTTCTTGAGATTATTTTTCTATTTAATTACTGATGACTGCTTTGCAGCTTTCAGCATTGAATTGAATAATTTATTATAATCTTTCATTAGTTTTGTAGCAGAAATATTATTTATTAAATTGACATGCATATAAAAACAATATTACAAAATAAACATTTCTTACTGCAATGCTTCATTTTTGTTTGATGCAAACCCTAAATTTATCTTTCATAAAGTAACAGTAGGACTTTTTATAGCACATAACACATTCAAGGCAGCATGATAAGGTGAAATGTAATTCATTGTTACTATTATTGTCATCATCGTCATCATTAATATTTCATAATTATTGGACATTCATTTTGGAATTATTGCACAAATATCAATAAGTCAGCATTAGCTGGTTAGTTGTTTCTGGTTTTTGTTAGTCCTGATTGATGTTGTTTTCAAATACATAAAAATCCCATATTCTACAATTTGCAGTGGTGCTCATTCATTTTTGGTGGGTGCTCCTAAATTTTTTTCTGGTGCTTCCAAATATTTAAAGTTGGGAGCACCGTTGCTACCAAGTAAAAAATCAATTTCGAGCCCTGTTTGGACAATATTAAAATAACTTTAATGCATAAAATGAATTTGCAAACCTGTATTACTTTCTGATGTTATCAACAAATTCAACCAGTTTATCTCATTTCTAATATTTTAACATATTTTACTTTACAAAAAGAACAAAAACAACTGCCGATTTTCCTGGTGTAGTTCAGCATCATCTTGCATCATCTAGAGCCTGTACAGAGTTTTCCCAAACATTACAGACTAATCCATTCTGAGCTTTCATTTCAATTAGGCTGAAAGGCAGATCACAGAGTTTTGGATCAGAGCAACAGAAAACATCCAAAAAGACATTAATCTGAAATCATTTGCATTGATGTCCCTCACCCCCGCTAAGACAAGCGCTGATTCCTCCTGCGACATTCGGAGAGCAAACCAGCGTGGCTTCAGCCCACATTCTTCCTCCTCCACCTCCACCTCCAGTCAGAGGAAACACCACCAGTGAACACAGCGGCACCACAGGTAAAGCTGCACCGTGAGAGTCCTGGATAGACACGGAAAATGCTGCCATGCCCCCAGAAAAGCTCCCGGCTTCGGGATGTATGTCCTCTGTGAGGCTCTTTGTCTGGAGAGCGTGTATAGGAGCAGTGGCAGGACCAGTTCAAATGGGTTTGACTCACTACTTCCACACATTGTTGCTTGTGCTGGCAGGAAGATGATAAAGGGGGCTTTCCTTCGCAGAGCTGAGGGTGTGGAGGATCAAAGCAGGCGGTGGGATTTGAGCTGGATGAACGGCTGGGACTGAAAGACACTGCTGGAGCGCAGCAGGAGAACAACGTTTCAGAGCTCTCCGTACAAGGGCCACTTATATTCGGACACAGAGACCTGACCATGAACACTGAAAACACTGACTCTTCTGTTTCTTTGACACTTCAGACTCACTCTTTCTTCAAAAAAGCTTTAGTGTAGAAGTATTGTCATTTTTTATGTCTGTAAATAGTTAAACGTCTTTTTAACAAAGTAAATTATAAATTAATTGCAACTTTTCATCAATCATAATTTCAACTGATTTATATTTCACATCCCACTATCTAAACTATTTTATTTTCTGAAGACAAACCTCATTAAATATATTCATGTTATTACTATTTTCTACAAACAATGCAGAGTCAGTTATTAACTAAATGTGGCAACAGTTACACCCACTAATTACAACTTCCTGAGTAGAAGACCAGGACTCGAGATGACCTTTGCATGACATTTTCTGCCTTCGAGTACAACAATCTAAATGGGTCACAACATGGAAAACAGGATTTTTCTTGCTCTTTGAAAGACAAACATACACAGTTGTGTAGCTCCAACCAGACTGCTTTGTCAACTTAGTGTAACTGCTATGCAATTTCACATACAAACAGTTTAGCCAAACGAGAATTAGATGGGTTGCAACTGTACCTTTAAAATTTGTGAGAGTAATAATTAAAGGCACAATGTGTAATTTTTGCCACTAGAGGGTGCTTGTTTACAACAAACAAAAGCATAGTCTGATGATGTCGTGACTGAGGCCCTGTCCCTCCGAACACGGATATTTTCAAAACCGCACTTTTTACTATATAGCTTTGCTGTTTGTATACATGAAAACACACTGTCAGGTGATTGAAACCAAAACTTTCTGAAAACTCTGGCCGGGGTGAAGATTTTCTAAAACTCCAGGTGCAGTGTGTGTCAGGATTTTGCCACTCCGGTCTTGTTAATTTTTGTTTTGGTGGAAGAGTCCAGACACTAGTCCTGTCATGTCTTGTATGTTGTGCTCGGCTCGAGCACTCATTTTCTGTCATTGTGTGTCTTCTGCATGTGCACCGTCTTTGGCACGCTCGGGCTGTGTGCGCTCCCACTTGATGCGGGCGCGTGAGGTCCGGGTGTGCTCAGGATGCACGCTCTCGTCCTGGGGCCTGTTATAGTAAGGAGGTTCACCCAACTCGGAGTTTAAACTTGAACTCTGAGTTGACTTACCGAAAGATAAAAAACTCAAGAGTTTTTGGTTTAGAACAGCGGATCTGAGTTAGGTCAATCAAGTCTGAGTAGACTAATTCAGAGTTGCACACTGCGACTATAAAAAGGCATCATTAATGGAGCGCAGATATTATGAGTCACCATGGCAACATCTGAAAAAAGAGATCAGCATTTCTTTTTCCAGCTGAACTTGATGTGCTCATGCATAGTTATAGCAAATATGACCATATATAAAAAAAAAAAAAGCAACACCACTGCATCGGCGAAACAGAGACAGTTAGCGTGAGAAAGCATAGCTGCTCAAGTTAATGCGTAAGTTTACATTTAGAATTAATTTTAAATAAATTCATTATGAAATAATTTAAATTAAATCAAAATAAATTAAAATAAATGTAAAGTAATTAAAAATGTTTAAGTATAATTAAAAAGTTATGTAATATGTGGGGAAAAAGTGGGGAATTGGCTGTAATTTTGAAGTTATTTCAGATGTAATTGCATTAAATTATATAAAATAGGCTACTGCATAGTTTTTACAACAAATTTGACAAAACAAGAACCATATAAACTTTACCTAATGCTCAGTGGAAATGTTTATTTAAGGTTCCCACTTTTACACACGTTGATCAGTTTAAGATAAAATCTCTAAAATTGAGTTTTTAATAGATTTAAAAGTGCATGTGTCTGCCTTTTTTATTGATCAAGTGAAGGTTGATATGACATTTAGAATGTAAGCAGTACTAAAAAAAATAGTTTTTAGAACGAGTAATAATCCCACTAATCTAGTTACAGTTCCTGTCGAAGGTCAGTGAATTTAAGCTAATTATTATTAAAAAAGGACAAGCCATTCTCGTAAACTTTGTTCGTTGTGTGACTGAAATGTAGGCAATAGCTATATTTCCATATAAAAATGCAAATTAAATTTATGCACAAAACAAGAATATTGCATAAAAGATATGCGAAAGCAGCGCTTGACTTACCCTGCTTTTCATCTCGAGTTTGCCAAACCTGCCTTTTTGAAACGGAGTTTCTCTCATTTCAGAGTTAACATACTCTGAGTTTTCACTTAACATCCTTTTTGAAACGGGGCCCTGGTGTGTTTGTTTTGTTTGCAGCATGGTGTTTTTGTTCTTAGCGCTTCAGTTTTTTTTTTGTTTCGGTTTCGGTTGGCACTGGGATCAGAAACATGCAAGCCGCATGTGAACGCACGGTAAGGTGTTTTCATTTATCGTGTGCTCATGTCTTGCATTCTGTTTATGCTGGTGTTGTCTAAGCACGTGGCTCTGTGTTTACATTGTTGTCTCATGTGAACACGCGGTTAATAAGTTCTCTCATTGGCTGCGTGTTCTACTCTCGTTTTATGTGAGCACATTGCTTGTGCCGTTTGTTTGTGTCATGTGCTCTCCCGTCTATTGTCTAGTCCCACCCTCCATGTTAACCCATTATTAGTTTATTATGTTCACCTGTTTGTTAATTATTTCTGCTTATAGTCTCCTCATGTCTGCTGTCCTGTGCCAGTTCATTATCAATGCTTCCCCTGTGTTCCTGCTCCAGTCATGCTGTGCACTGCTTTGCCAGCCCAGTCTAGATTGTTTGTTTATTTGTTTGTTTTGTTAATGTTTAATAGGTAGCTTTTGTTGTCTTTTGGTTTTATTTTGTAATAAACCCTCATTTTTGTTCTGCAATTGAGTCCTCACTCCTTTCCCCACTCGCTGACCGTGACAGTGTGGTCGTGTGGACACTACAACTGCAGTTTTTGCCACATGTCATCAGCGTGTGCACTGTTTTCCCCTTTCTAATTGCCCAACACGGCTGGGTTCACACCAAACATGGTGAATGAGGCAAATTCTGCACATTCGTGGGAAACGTATTGCGTATTTGGCATTGTTAAAGCGCGGGGCGGTAATCTGCCTCTGTTCTCGCAGCATTGACTCGAATGCAATTTACTCATAAAAGTGTCATTATCACCCCCTTTTGCGTTGGCATGCCCATAATATGCATCAAAGTGCGTTTTTATGTGGAGATTTTTTTTTTTTTTTAAACTCTGCTTATAAAAATACTCGTGGACATATGAACATGGCCTGAGTGTCGAATCATGGGAGTTGTCGTTTTCAATACATCCTACGGGACTAAACAGAAATTATGTGCATGAATAATCTAAAGTATTCAAAACTCATTATTATGGTAGCATCAAGCAGAGTTAGCATTAGCATGGTGACACAGGACACAATCCATGTCACTAAAGTTAAAACTGCTTATTTATTTGTATTTTTAAAAGACTATATAATATATAACATAGTTCTAGTGGTTTTTGGATATTCATTCATTCATTTTCCTTCAGCTAAGTCCCCTTTATTCATTAGGGCTCACCACAGCGGAATTAACCGCCAACTTGTCCAGCATATGTTTTACACAGCGGATGCCCTTCCAGCCACAACCCAGTATTCAATTTTCAATTCAATTCATCTCTATTTGTATAGCACTTTTACAATGTGGATTGTGTCAAAGCAGCTTCACGTAGAAGATTATAGTGAATTGAAACTGTGTCAGTCCAGTTTTCAGAGTTTCAGTTCAGTTCAGTGTGGTTTAATAATCACTGCTGAGAGTCCAAACACTGAAGAGCAAATCCATCAGTACTGCGAAACATTCATACACACTCATTCACACAAATACACTACGGCCAATTTAGTTTATTCAATTCACCTATACCAAATGTCTTTGGACTATGGGGGAAACATGTAAATTCCACACAGAAATGCCAACTGACCCAGCCGAGATTCAAACCAGCAACTGATCTTGCTGTGAGATGAAGGTGCTGACGGTTTTTGGATATTTTAATGAAAAAATATTACATATTGTGATTTAATAGGATTCAGAACAAAACAAAATTGCAAAAGTGTGGTTTGTGATGTACACATCAAATACAACACTTGAGCATATAATGAGGACAATAAAATGACAATGAGCATGTTAGCAGAGGCCCACTGAGAGGACATGCTAATTTCAGCAGAAGACATTAGCGTAATGTGTTAATCGGCAGGGAGGAGCTTCATATAGCGCTGCAAGGCAAATAACGGCACTGTGAATAGGCAGCTTTGAAGTTTGTACTTAATTTAAAAGGAAGTTAATTTATCAGCCGTGTCGTAATCCAAAAGATTAGACCAAATTTGATTACTTTGGGAGTTAGGGCACAAGACTCCTATTCACCCCGAACACACACACATAGACACCTCGGATTCCTGTGGAGAGCTGTGTGTATGCGATCATATTGTTTTAACGCTGTTTTGAAGTCTCCAACAGTGTCGCAGCAATCAGATCACAACACATTTTCGCTCATATACTTCCTTCTTGACTGCTGCCACATTTGGCTGTGATGTAACCCCTCTGATCTGCTCTTGCGTGGGATAGGAGTGTATCTGTACATTTCATACGGAGTGTGTGGGATTAGCTGGACTCAAGCCAAGCACACACACACAAACACCAGACAATCAGTGAGTCAATCCTTAAAGAACATTGTGACAACTGGCACCTACACAACATATTTGAATAAACATAATACTGTGCATTTAACTCTGTGAGCAAGTGAGGCATTTGAACAAATACAGAAAGAAAGACACCAAAAGAGGTCTAAAAGCTAAAGTGCCCTAATTATACTTTTTAATTTATAACCTTTCATACAATGTGTAAAATAGCTGTTTGTGAATGTGAAAATGTCTGCAAACTTTCAAATATTGAAGTGCTAAAGAGCTATTTTGAACTGCTGAAAGAGTTGTCAGTAATTCCATTCTTACTTTAAAACAGATCTGTATAATGCCTGTCTAAGGTCTTCATTGGTTCTTTCCAGACATAGTCTATTTTGACCATAAAACATTGTAACTGTGTAATCGAAGTGGAGACTAGAAGAGTACAGTACATTTACATTTAGTCATATAGCAGATGTCTGTGTCCAAAGCAACTTACAATTAAGGAGGCATTCAGCAATTCAATAATAAGAGGCAATACACACAAGAAGTGCTTATTATTCAAAGGAACTGTTAGTGCTCAGAGAATAAGGCGCTGGAGTAAGGAGAGGGGGGAGTGTTTTTTTTATATATAGAGAGAGAGAAAGAAGAGTGTTTCTACAGGTGGTTTGTCAAGCCCACTCAACTGCGTGAAACACACTATATAAATGAGTGCGTGCGACGAACAACCGTATAACTTTAAAAAAAAGGGAAAAAAAAGAGATAATCACGTGACATTAATTGTATGTGTGAAGTTTGTATACAGAAACAGTTCGGGGATATTTTTGCATGACCAAGAATCTTCATTTTAAACATTAAAATAGCTTCACACGGAAAAAACGTTTATGTCCACTAAGAATAGAGATGCCGATTGCGGTCATGTTCGCTTCGGACATTAAAAGGCAAATCCTCTGCCACAAAAGGAGAGTCGACATGAACAAATGGAAGGACAGAGTAAAGAAGCCTTTGAGGGATGCTGGAAAACCATATTTGAATCGAAAAGGTGAACAAAAACCAAGTAAAAATCCACTGAAAGAGGTGAGTGGATGAACAGTATATGAGATGTGATCTCTCTCTCTCTCTCTGAACGCACTGAGGAGCGCTAAACAGCACAAAACAGTTAACCTATCAAAATAAACCACATACCATATATAATAAAACTGCACTAGCGCACATGTGTATATTTCTAAATAAATGACAATGTTTAGATATGATATACTGTATGTCATATCAAAGATGTTAAAGACTGGATGACCAACAATTTTCTTCTCTTAAACTCAGACAAAACAGAATTATTACTTATTGGGCCTAAATCCTGTACACAGCAGATCTCACAACTGGACCTGCAACTAGAGGGATACAAAGTTAGCGTTAGCTCTACTATAAAAGATCTGGGTGTCATATTAGACAGCAATTTAACTTTCAAAAAATCATATATCCCATGTCACAAAAACTGCTTTCTTTCATCTGAGAAATATTGCTAAATTGCGAAGTATGCTATCCATCTCAGATGCAGAAAAGCTAGTTCATGCTTTCATGACTTCTAGGCTAGACTACTGTAATGCTCTGTTTGCTGGTTGCCCAGCATCCTCTATTAACAAACTTCAGCTAGTACAAAATGCAGCTGCCAGAGTTCTTACCAGGTCTAGAAAATATGATCATATCACCCCAATTTTATCCTCCTTTCACTGGCTGCCTGTTAAGTTTCGTATTGAATTTAAAATATTGCTCCTTACCTATAAAGCTTTAAATAATCTAGCTCCTGTTTATCTAACCAACCTCCTGTCTTGCTACAACCCAACCCGCTCTTTACGATCTCAAAACTCAGGGCTTCTGGTAGTACCTAGAATATCAAAGTCGAGTAAAGGAGGCCGAGCCTTCTCATTTATGGCCCCTAAACTCTGGAATAGCCTTCCTGATAAAGTCCGAGGCTCAGACACACTCTCGCTCTTCAAAACTAGATTAAAGACCTATCTTTTTAGCAAAGCATACACTCAGTGCAGTACATAGCGGCATGACGCATGATGTGCCCCACACATGATTTTGGTTCTCGTTTATATACACTATGAACAGCAGCTACACTAATTATTCTCCTTATTCTCTATTTCCACCTGGGGGTACTCATCTCGAGGCCCTCAGACTATGCAGCGCCACTGACGCGATCCGAGACCAGCGACGAGATGATCCCAAGGTTTTCTGGACCAGGCCGTATCCTGAGCAGCTGCTGTGGTGGTCATCATGGAGTGAGAGCATGAGATTGACCCCTGTGATGCTCCAAGGACAGACGAGTCTTCGCTGAGGTCCAGCTTCCTGCACCTAGACTGGCCATAGGGGAAATGGTCGTGCCCAACTGAGCCTGGTTTCTCTCGAGGTTTTTTAAAATCGTCGCTTTCGCCAATTGGTGAAGTTTTTTTCCTCACCGCTGTCACCACTGGCTTGCATGGTTCGGGATCTGTAGAGCTGCGCATCGATGGATTTACTCTTCAGTGTTTGGACTCTCAGTAGTGATTATTAACCCACACTGAACTGAGCTAAACTGAACTGAACTTAAACTCTGAAAACTGAACTGACACTGTTTCAATTCACTATAATCTTCCATGTGAAGCTGCTTTGACACAATCTACATTGTATAAGCGCAATACAAATAAAGATGAATTGAATTGAATGTCTGCATTTTATGTATTTATTGTTAATTGTTAATAATTGATTGTTATTGCCTTTACTGTAAGAATGTCTATGTATTGTACATTGTTCATACTGTATTTTCTGCTTTTAAATAATAATAATAATAATAATAAACTTGAAAGAAATGCTTAATGTTAACCTGAAGTTTCTGTTACTGTATTAAAACTAAGATAAAAGAATCAGATCTTTAGTGGTTTAAAGTAATATGACGAATTGGATTTTTACAGTTATTCCACACTACATATACCGTTCTTCCACATTTGAGAAATATAAATCACAATAACTTTACAATCACAATCACAATAACTACTGACACTGAAAAATGTTATCTCCTTAGAATTGAAAAGCTTTTGCTGTCTATCTTCAAGTAAAATAAAAATATATAATGTAATAAATATAAAATAAATAAAATAAATATAATGTAAAAAAATATATAATGTAATAATGTAATAAATGTAAAAAAAGAAAAAAATCTTAGTACTCAAAATTTGAAAATATGGACTTACATGGTATATGGTTCTTCGTCTCAAGGGCTCAAATGCACAATGTTTTTTTTTAAAGAGATATGGAGTGATTGTTTTCTACAGGTGGTTTGTAAAGCCCACTCACCTTTGTGAGGTAGTAAAAATCAATGCCATTATTACGCATTATATTACTATATTTATAAATGCCAAGGAAGCTTATATTAAAATATCTAATTTGAGACATAGATATAGAGAGAGACAAGTCACTTGAAACACTATTTCAGACATCAACAGCAAATCAAGAGCTGATGCTAAAAAAATAAAAGTATTCATTGAAAACTGTAACAGTATAGCATATAATATTCTAGTCGGCGGCACGGTAGCTCAGTGGTTAGCACTGTCTCCTCACAGCAAAAAGGTTGCTGGTTCAAGTCCCCGATGGGCCAGTTGGCATCTCTGTATAGAGTTTGCATGTTCTTCTGTGTTCACGTGAGTTTTCTCCGGGTGCTCCGGTTTTCCCCAAAGTCCAAAGACATGCGCTATAGGCGAATTGGGTAAGCTAAATTGTCCGTAGTGTATGTGTGTGTGTGTGTGAGAGAGAGAATGAGTGTGTATAGGTGTTTCCCAATACTGGATTGCAGCTGGAAGTGCATCCGCTGTGAAAAACATATTCTGGAATAGTTGGCGATTCATTGCATGTGGCGACCTCTGACATAGCCAAAGGAAAATGAATGAATGAATCAGAGAAAACAAAATATATGATTGGACTTGCACTCAAACGTTTGTCCAAATCAAATGCTCTGGACCTTCCGTGGACAAGCAACACCAAGAAGCAAATAACTAAAATATCCCTCCCAAACTTCCTGTTTCAACAGGAAATGTCCATGCAGGAAAGAAAGCTGTGCCTCTGAAGCAATTTCATGGGTCATTTAGTCTCAGGCTGGCTGACACGTCTACTGAATCATACAGTAGAAATAAACTCCACCGCCGAAATGAATCACAGTTTCTGAGCTATTTAGGGTCAAAATATGTCTACGAAGCCTCAAGCAAACACACACACACACACACACACACTGTACAACAATGATCTTATAGTTCTATTCCTCATATCATCTTCCATCCGTTACCTCTGTCATTCTCTGAAATTTCATCTTCCATCCTATTCTTTCTCTTAAACTTCTTTGAACTTTTATGACGCATTATGAAGCTACGAAATCTCTTGTCTTGTGTCTTGTGCCTCATACCAGCCCTGATTTTTTGATATCCAGGATACAGAAAGACTTCATACCCGAACGGCTTATATTTCACTGAAATTTTTTAGGAGCCATTTTTTTCAAGTCCACCAATGTTTTGCCAATAGAAAAGCCTACATAATTTGACATCAGAGTGGCACCCGTAGCTTCAAGCTCATCAGAGTTATCCGGGATGAAACGGCAGGGCTTGCAGGCAACTCTTTGATTTTTTCTTTTTTTTTTTAGACGCTCATTTTTAGTCTTTTTAAAAAATCTTATATTCCCTTACGTGTGAACTGAGCATGTATTCTTCATCAATAATGAGCTTTTGGCTCCTCAGGATGTTTTTTAAAACTTTGAAAACAGCCCATTCAAAGCTTCAAAGCTTTATGAAGTCACTGTTCCCCCCCCAAAAAAGAGTCTCTTGTGTTGTCACTGTTTTGATGACCCTGAGAGCAGTAGTGTGCCTGAGGCCATACATGCATGTGTCTGTGTGCGTGTTGTGTGTGAGCGCACTGCATCAGTACAAGTCAAGTATTACATAACTAGTGAGCTTCACAGTGTAAGGCAGTTTTAAGTAATTAAGGGTGAAGCAAACAAAAAAAGCACAAACAACAGTCCCATGAGACTCCGCTGCTGTGCGTACAGATGAGATACAGTCTTTGAAATGTTAAACATACAGTACGGTTAGACAAAAATAAATAAATAAAACAAATCTGGCACAATTGCTCATCCTAAAATATCTATGTATTTGCCAACATGTCCACTGTGTAACCGTAAGTCGGGTGATAACGAAAGTTGAGGATCCAAGTGCAGTTTATTGACAAGAGTAGTCCGACAGGGGCTCAAAACAGAACAGGTCAAAACAGGGGCAAACAGAAGCTGGGGATGGCTGACGTGAAACAGATGTTTCGACATCGATTCGACATCAACAACTAAGATGATTCAAAACACCCAGGTCACGTGACTAAATTGTTTCAAAACACCAGGTCACGTGACTAAAGCGATTCAAAGCATCAGACATTTCAGAAGCGTTTCGACACCTGGCGAATCTGCGCTTGACTGACAAGGTTGGAAAAACCTCTATCTCATGTAGCCTAGTGGACTGTGCATGTGCACAAAGTTACTGTGCTGCAAATGGCACAAATTCGAATCCCAACTTGTACAAATACTCTAAAATTATGACTTAATGCATTTAAATAATGTTACTTTTTATGACCAAAAAAAAACATATTTATTTACAAAGTGTTCATTCGGATGTTTTAACCAATGTTAAAACAAAACACGTTACAAGAACAAAGTATTTAAAAACTAAAATCTATAGCTGCATCTCTCTAGATTCGAACCCATTATCTCTGCATGCTAGTCAGAAACTCTCATCGCCAATCACTTGAAACCTCAACTCTACAACGTGGGGTTTAATTCCTCAATTTGCTTAACTGTTTCTTTGCTGAAGCTATTCAAGAGCAATACATAAAAAATGACCACTAGGTGTCACTGTAGAGAAAGGTTTCAAAATGTTATTACACATTTGCTGCGATTGTTTGTGTTTCATGAAGCCTCGCTTTGCCCACCACTAACAGAAGCACACTGGAAATCCAGAATCGTAGTCAAAAACAGGCAAATGGTCAGTACAGGCGGCAAAGAATCAAAATAAATGGAAAAACAAGGCAAGAATCAAAACACAGAAAGACTAGACAAAGAAACACTTCGTAGTGCTACAGCAAGACAAGATATATAGTCCTTATAGTCCAGGTAATCATTGATCATGAGTTTCAGCTGTGTGTGTAAGTGTCCAGATTATTTTCAGCTGTAGCTGAATTATTACTTATTGGGCCTAAATCCTGTACACAGCAGATCTCACAACTCGACCTGCAACTAGAGGGATACAAAGTTAGCGTTAGCTCTACTATAAAAGATCTGGGTGTCATATTAGACAGCAATTTAACTTTTGAAAATCATATATCCCATGTCACAAAAACTGCCTTCTTTCATCTGAGAAATATTGCTAAGTTACGAAGTATGCTATCTATCTCAGATGCAGAAAAGCTAGTCCATGCTTTTATGACTTCTAGGCTGGACTACTGTAATGCTCTGTTCGCTGGTTGCCCAGCATCCTCTATTAACAAACTTCAGCTAGTACAAAATGCAGCTGCCAGAGTTCTTACCAGGTCTAGAAAATATGATCATATCACCCCAATTTTATCCTCCTTACACTGGCTGCCTTTTAAGTTTCGTATTGATCATAAAATATTGCTTCTTACCTATAAAGCTTTAAATAATCTAGTTCCTGTTTATCTAACCAACCTCCTGTCTCGCTACAATCCAACCCGCTCTTTAAGATCTCAAAACTCAGGGCTTCTGGTAGTACCTAGAATAGCAAAGTCGAGTAAAGGAGGTCGAGCCTTCTCATTTATGGCCCCTAAACTCTGGAATAGCCTTCTTGATAATGTCAGAGGCTCGGACACACTTTTAGCAAAGCATACACTCAGTGCATCACTTAGCGGTATGACGCATGAGTGTGGCCCACGCAGGTTTTTTTTTGCATCTCGTTTATATACATTATGAACAGCAGCTACGTTAATTATTTTCTTTATTCTCTATTTCCACCTGGGGATACTCATCCCGAGGCCCTCAGACTATGCAGCGCCACTGATGCGATACAAGACCAGCGACGAGTTGATCCCAAGGTTTTCATAATCCTGGACCAGGCCGCATGGTTTCTCTCGATGTTTTTAATTCTTCACTTTCGCCGCTGTCGCCACTGGCTTGCATGGTTCGGGATCTGTAGAGCTGCGCATCGATGGATTTGCTATTCAGTGTTTGGACTTTCAGTAGTGATTATTAACCCACACTGAACTGAGCTAAACTGAACTGAACTGAACTTAAACTCTGAAAATCGAACTGACACTGTTTGAATTTACTATAATCTTGAATGTAAAGCTGCTTTGACACAATCTACATTGTATAAGCGCTATACAAATAAAGGTGAATTGAATTGAATTGTAGCGGGTGTTGATTGGCGCAAATCATTATGGTAGTTGTAGTTCATGTGGTGGCAGATGTGTAGTTCTCCAGCGATCTGCATAGGCTAAATCGCTGGTTATTGTGACACACTGGTTGCATGCAATGTCACAGCTTCTCATTTAGAACTAAAAGTTTTAAAAGTCTCTATATTTAGTCTCTACATTTTTCTAAATTTAATTAGATTTTTTCCCATAAAATAGCAGATAAATAATGAAGATGTCTTTTTAGTGCATGTAGACACCCATTTTAGTGTGTTTGCTGATCTGCAATGTGTCTAAGAGCTGCAAGATGTAAAATAGACATTCAAAAAATGTCTCTGTATTTTGCCCCCCACCCCAAATAATGCTAAACAGTCAAAATAAGCATCAAAGTCGAGTATACAGAGCTCCAAAATGTAAAGCAGTGGTGTCTGAGAATTTTCCTACACAAATAGCACACATAACTCCCAAAGATGTCTATTTGATATGCATGTTTTCATCTAGATGTATATTTCAGAGCAACTGCAATGTGTCTGTGAGTCATTTCCTGTAAGATGTAAATTATACAACAGGAAAATGTCTACATTGGTCTATATTTTGCACCCCAAAAATATAAACTGTCATAACCATAAATAATATAGATATACTGTAGAGCCCAAAGAGCCAAAGAAGTGGTGTCTGAGAATTTTCCCCCAAAAAACAGCACACATATATTAGAGAGATGTCTATTTCAAGTGCATGTTTTCATCTAGAAGATGTATATTTTAGTGTCTATGAGTCATTTCCTGTAAGAGGTAAAATAGACACTAAGAAAATGACTACATTAGTTTATATTTTGCATCCCCAAAACACTCATAATAAGCATAACAAATATATTAGAGAGGCGTCTATTCCATGTGCATGTTTTCATTTAGAAGACATATACTTCAGTGCATATCTAGACTTTAAAAACATGTCTAAATTTCATATGGGTCTAGATAAATATATTAGAAGATGTAGCAGCAGAAAATCATTACTATAAACTTCTCAGCAATTGTGGTTTATTCAATACAATTTAAACTGAAAAAAAGGTGCAGCCGTTGTCATAATGTCTCATGGGTTGAATTTAACAAAGCCAGCATCCGGTACTGGACTGCAGTGCACTATTTAAGGATGTCTGCTTTTAGTGCTTGACTTTTCCTGTACCATTTGTGCTACAAACAAACACAAATGCTACTTCAAATCTAAATCAAATCAGTTGTCGAGAAGCGGTGTGCTACAACTTTCTAGACAGTAAGACTTTTTGCCAGCTGGGTGATAAAACAGGCTTTTAAGGTCAAGTCTCAGATTATCTGCTGGATCATAACAGACTAAACATCAACCACAAGCACTTTAGCAACCACACAGCAAAACTGACCACCCAACAAACTGGAATGGCTTACAGTTTTTATTAATTATTATTATTATTATTACTTTTTTTTTTTAAGTTCCCAGGTTCTACAGGTTGCAATGTCCCAAATTTTGCTTGCCAATCTTAAGCCAATGGTAATGGTTTGTTTTGGTTCAATTTGGAATTTCCCCAACCAGTGCAGAGCCCGGGGGACCAGAGTGAGTGCTCCGACTTGGTCCTTTATTTATTATTTTGACTAATTACTGACCCTGTGCTTTAACATCTGCAATACACCATCCTTAGCAATCTTAGTTAAGCACAATGCAGTGAATCTGTCATCATCATTTCATTTCGAAACAAAAGTGGACAGCGCACAGAGCCCTGAGGAACTACTATTGAGCTATGCGCTAAAAATAAATAACAAATCCATAAATAGACATTTTAATGCAAAGGAACTCTCTCTCACATGGTACAAAAGGGTAAACATATTACGATACAAGTGTCAATACACATGTCAATATGGCTTTTAGATTATAGATGTTTCTGATAAAAAAAGAGGTATACTCAACTAAAAAGCTCTCAAAGAGTGAAGAACAAAATGTCTGATGCTTTAAAAAGATCTTGCCTAAGGAAAATATCAAAGACCTGACAGTACAAAGACATGATAATGCAGTCATTTAGAAACCATGTTGCTGTTTTCGAGCTGTTATGTAACCAGTAGTGGACCGTGAGCTAAATGAAAACTCTCTCAGCAAAGAGGACAGTTAAATAAAGGATGCAAGAGACACAGATAGAGGACTCAGAGGGCAAGAGAGACTGAAATACAAAGCCAAAATAAAGATAAAATCACTACTGTAACTTTAAAAGCACAGTTCAACTAAAATGAACCTCGCATCATCTGATACATTTACTTAAATATCAGTATGAAAAACATGGATAATAACAAGTAAACATTCACTTTAATTAGAGTAAAAGGAGCAGCTTGACAATTCTGCTAAACATCTCCTTTTGTGCTCCTGGCAAGTAGTTACCAAAACAATGTTTTTTTTTACAATCTATCCATTATCCATCACATAAAACAGCCAATCTGTCCTGTTTCCTTCTCCGTTTTATCCCATCTATCTCAGTACAACGATACCTTTCACTCGCAGATAGAACAGCAGTGTTAGCAGCATCCCTATATGGGCTGGTGGTGCCTGGATCCACTTCAGTGTTCCTCTTCCATCCTTCCTGCCATTTCACTGGAGCTCAGCCCGTGTCTCTTGGTCCCCACTGACTCGTTCCCACTCTCTCTCAGTATTGAAGCATCATACACTCCTCTGTCTCCCTCTGTCTGCATGCATACACACACTTCTAAAAAGCACAGTGGCACTGAGCATGCTCAGTTTGACTTTATCGGATGTTTTTTTTTGGGTTGTGCCAATTCTCTTTTCTCTACTTCTTGTTTCACGAGGACCCCTGCAGGTTGTTGCCCTCACTTGTAGACACTTGTTATAACATGCACTTGCCACAAGAGGGCAAAACCGACTTCTCAGACTGCACTGGCCTGGTTCTGTGACTCTGTAGGGACTTGATGCTATTATTACATTTTGTGCAGTAAGAAGGTGACGTTTTAGGATTCAGAGAGTGGCATATAGCAGAGATGAATGTTTCCTCTTTTTGAGAGATTCTGGGAAGGTGCATCATTTGGGGTTGGATTTATTTACATTTTAGTACAATAAATGTGACTAGAAGTGCAAAGTTCTGGGAGTGATTTTATTTTAGTTTAGTTTACTTCATTTATAGAAATATTTATGAAAAAAATAACACCCAATAATGTACATTATCTACTGTAGATATGTTAACAAAATTATCTCAGTGTTACTACCTGATACCACCTGGTCTTTTGGCATGCACCAAAACACTAGCAAACAATACAAGAATTACACAGCACCATCAAAACAATCTCAGCCAGACTAATGGAATAAGAAACAAAATAGATTGACATGTATAAAGGAAGGAGAGAAAAATTACTATGGAAAAAAATAATTACAGAGACATTAAATATATTCATGTTAAAATATACAGTGAATCTGCAAAGTGTTCATAGCGCTTCACTTTTTCCACATTTTTTTATGTTACAGCCAAATTTTAAAATGTATTAAATTACATAAGATACATAAGTATTCATAAGCCTTTGCTCAATACTTTGTTGATGCAACTTTGGCAGCAATTACAGCTTCAAGTCTACTTGAATATGATCCCACAAGCTTGGCACACTTGGTCTTTGGGAATTTTTGCCCATTCCTCTTTGCAGTACCTCTCAAGCTCTATCAGGTCGGATGGAAAGCGACGGTGTACAGCCATTTTCAGATCTCTCCGGAGACGTTCAATAGGATTTAGGTCTGGGCTCTGGCTGGGCCACTTAAGAACATTCACCGAGTTGTTGTGAAGCCACTCCATTGATAATTTGGCGGTGTGCTTTGGGTCATTGTCCTGCTGGAAGATGAACCGTCGCCACAGTCTGAGGTCAAGAGCACTCTGAAGCAGGTTTTCATTCAGGATGTCTCTGTACATTGCTGCATTCATCTTTTCCTCTATCCTGACTAGTCTTCCAGTTCCTGCTGCTGAAAAACAAAGAGTCCTGGTGGTTCCAAACATCTTCCGTTTATGGATGATGGAGACCACTGTGCTCATTGGAACTGTCAATCCTGTCTCGGAGGTCTACAGACAATTCCTTTGTCTTCAAGCTTGGTTTGTGCTTTGACATGCACTGTCAACCCTGGGACCTCATATAGACAGATGTATGCCTTTTCAAATCATGTTCAATCAACTGAATTTACCACAGGTGAACTCCAATTAAGCTGCTGAAACATCTCAAGAATGATCAGTGGAAGCAGAATGTACCTGAGCTCAATTTAGAGCTTCGCGGCAAAGGCTGTGAATACTTATGTACATGTGATTTTTCAGGTTTTTTTTTTTTTTTAATAAATTTGCAACAATTTCAAAAAATCTTTTTACACATTGTCATTATAGGGTATTGTGTGTAGAATTTTGAGGAAATAAATGCATTTAATCCATTTAGGATTCTCTCTTTAGCACTCTCTTGGCCAGCACAATGCCAAACATAAGTAAGAGTTGTTGATGTTTAGGCCAATAGAGCCTGGTCTGATCATCCAAATAACGGTAATCCGCATCAATGTTATGTCCATTTTTTAAAAGCCTGAGAATAAAGTCTGAAGATACTTTTCCAAAATTCAGATACTTCTAGACAGGACCAGAATATACAGTATGAGCATATGTCGCGACTGTGCCTTTGCATCTATCACAGAAAGCAGAGATAGAAGGATAGCGCTAATTAAGTTTGGCTTTAGTGTTGTGTAATCTAAACATCACTTTAAATTGTCTGTGGTTGATTTTATGAACAATGTGTGAATTAAAGAACAAAGAGGCAGCAGTTCATTCTCTTAATGACCAATGCAGTGCATAAATCAGTTCAAACAAGCAGAGTTGATTATAATAAAGTGAATGTAATAACAACAAACACAAATTGGATGAAGCTATTATTAAGTTATTTTGGTGGAGTTAGATAATGGCACAAAAAGCAGTCAATTGAATGCTAGAAATACTACTTGCCAGCCAGGTATACTGCATCTGAAAGGGAAACTCCTACAAATTAATATGCAATAAGGTCAGACGCAAAATTAATTTCAGAGAGCTTTTATCCAATGAGGAAAGGATCGATTCATCGTAAAGAGACAGTACTCACATCAAATGCTACTAATATAAAAGCTTTAGATATGTTAGAATTTTTTAAAATATATCAAATATATTAAAATTATAGGTAAGGATTAGGAATTTTTTATGATTATTATTATTAGTAGTAGTTATTTGAAGTTAACTGTGTCCATATCTTTTCAGCACTAATGTATGCACTGTAGCAAGTAAAGAGAATGTATATAATAGGCTAATAAATTCACAATTAGGCCATTAGCATAAAGGTTGTTCTAGTTTTACCAATAGACTGATTTCAAGCGGTCGCCATTTTAAAAGCGAAATCGAGGCTGTGGTTGGAAGAAACCCAGAACTATCGCCTTGTGTACCTGGCTGTATATCTTATCAGCAAAGGGAAAGTGACACAAATTTATAATTTCACCGCCTTCTGAGTGACCCGAAGATCTGTTCTGAATGGATAGTGAAATTAAAAAGGATATCAGACCTCTTTTTCAGCTAAGTTAAGGGGAAATGGCACTAGTTAGCTAACATTTTCTTACCCAATTACATGTTTTAGATGCTATTTATCAAACTCAAGTTAATGAACTGATTATTTCACTATATTAGACTTTTAGTCACGATACTGAATTTCAGCACCAATCGGTACTGAAATTTCCAGCTAACATTTAATCGCTGTTGAGTGCATTCTTAAACAGCGCTGATTTGCTATAGTATTCACCAGTGCTCAACAGAAATGGCCATGAAGGTCATCAGTTCACTGCACTTCATCGATGTTTACTGAGTGCAAACATAGACGAGAGATCCGCTTATGACACGACTGATATCCGCGGCTTTAAAACGCTCCAGTGTCCGTGTATCTGTATTTGCAAATTTCATACCGTCATAGGCCTACAAATTCAAAAATTAAAACAATTTCTGAAAAATAATTTGACATTATATACTGAGATAATGATACAAAAAATGTGCTTTGTTTTCACTAGAATAAATTTTAAAACATTTTATTCATTCTATTCTATTATTTCACAGAATAACTCTGTTTTTTTTATTAAACAAATGCAGATTTGATAAGTGGTTCCTTTTCAAAACATAAAAAAAAAATCTTATTAACCCCAAATCTGAATTAGTTCTGATTTGGTTTATAGGACAAATTTCAAGGTTACGTATTTATTAAAAAAAAAAAAAAAAAAAAAAACGATTTAAATGGCACAAAAAGCATGGACAATATGCTCTTCAGCCTCCCTGGGAAAGTCTATGCCAGGGTAGAGGAGAGGAGGATCCGGCCGATGATTGAATCTAGGATCCAGGAGGAACCATGCGGTTTTCGTCCAGGCCGTGGTACACTGGACAAGCTCTATACCCTCACCAGGGTGCTTGAGGGTTCATGGGAGTATGCCCAACCAGTCCACATGTGTTTTGTGGACTTGGAGGAGGCATTCGACCGTGTCCCTCGTGGCATTCTGTGGAGAGTGCTCTGGGAGAATGGGGTCAGAGGTGCTCTGTTAAGGGCTGTCTCGTCCCTGTATGAACAGAGTAGGAGTCTGGTTCGCATTGCCGGCAATAAGTCAGACTTGTTTCCAGTGCATGTTGGACTCTGGCAGGGCTGCCCTTTGTCACCAGTTCTGTTCGTAATTTTTATGGACATAGTTTCAAAGCGCACCCTTGGGCTGGAGGGGGTCCGGTTCGGGGACCACATGATTTCATCTCTGTTATTCCAACGATGTTGTTCTGTTGGCCTCATCGAACATGGACCTTCAGCATGCACTGGGGCAGTTTGCTGCTGAGCGTGACGCGGCAGGGATGAGAATCAGAACCTCCAAGTCCGGACCATGGTGCTCCACTGGAAAAAGGTGGTTTGCTATCTCCAGGAAAGAGGAAAGTCCTTACCCCAGGTGGAGGAGTTCAAGTAGCAGCAATGCAGTTGATGTATCGGTCCATTGTGGTAAAGAAGGAGCTGAGCCGAAAGGCAAAGCTCTCGATTTACCAGTCAATCTACGTTGCTACTCTCACCTACTGTATGGTCATGAGCTTTGGGTCATGACGGAAAGGACAAGATCTCGGATACAAGCAGCCGAAATGAGTTTCCTTCGCAGGGTGGCAGGGCGCACCCTTATGGATAGAGTGTGGAGCTCTGTCACCCAGCAGAAGCTCGGAGTAGAGCTCCTCCACATAGAGAGAAGTCAGCTGAGGTGGCTTGGGCATCTGTTTCGGATGCCTCCTGGATGCCTACCTAGGTAGATGTTCCAGGCATGTTCCACTGGGAGGAGGCCTCAGGGAAGACAGGACACGCTGGAGGGACTATGTCTCTCGGCTGGCCTAGGAACGCCTGGGGATCCCCCCGGAGGAGCTGGAGGAAGTGTCTAGGGAGAGGGAGGTCTGTGGTTCTCTCCTAAGACTGCTGCCCCCATGACCCGGCCCCGGAAAAGCGGTCGAAAATGAACGAATGAATGAAAATGCTCTTCATCACATTCATGCATAGTATTTGCATAATTACTGTATGCACACACACACACACACACACACACACACACACACACACACACACACACACACACACACACACACACACACACACATTAGAGAGATCAGAGTTCATCATATATACTTGACTCATTATATCTTTGGAACCATAAATCCTGAATATTTGACTTCTCTATCTCTCCTTTTCTCCTGTTCTCTCTTTTTCCCCAGCAAAGACCTTGATTTCTCTCCTCGACTGGCTGATGTTGCAATACTCTGAAGGTTGTGAAAGCATTTCCCAAATACCACAGCAATGAGAATCTCTCTCTTTCTCTCTCTCTCTCCTCGGGATGTTATCAGAGTCCAGCCCTGCTCTGGAAAATCATCTAATCTGAGGACTTTCACCTCCACCGGTGCTTCAGCTTGTACAGCTTCACTGTGCCACATTCCTGCATCCACTTCCAGTCCTTCAAGTCTTTTACCGTCAGCTCAATGAAGCAATTATTGCATGCCACAGTATCTATTAAAGAACGATGTGACCTTCAGTATGAATCAGATGTTTAATATCACAAATAGTGAAGGCAGGACTTGACGCAGATTTAAAAAATGATGCCAGGAATTTCTGCAATGAGAGAGAGAGCACATTATGTCCTGGGCTGTGGAGCAGATGCATTTTAGTTGCCATCTGACAGCAAAATGATTGGCCAGATTAACCACATTGTAACATACAGTATACTTGATACACAAATATTGAGGCAAGAATTTTAAAAAACAACAACTAGTAGTTATCACCATATTTCACCAGGTTAATTTACTGACATTAGTAACTGTAAACATTTTGATAAATGTGTTACAAGTTTTATTTTAAATGTGTATTTAAATTAGGGATGGGCAAGATAACGCATTGTTGTCACATAAATGCACTGATTAATTAATGCAGGCAATTATATTATCGTGCATTGATGCAGTTTTTATTATTGTATTTATTATTTTAAAAGTGCATCGATCACTGGCTCTGAATACACACACACTTACTGTACAAACAATGGGTCACATGAGGGTTAGGATGTTAAAAAGTACTGGCTTGGGATGGGTGGCGTCACTCTCCAAAGAATCACCACTGAAAAAACCTTGCTGTAGCTCTGATATTAGATTAATTTTACGGATATATTTACAGTTGTTTACAGTGTTATTTCACTTTTGTTCATATGCCTGAAATAAAAGTGCACAACACAATGCTTTGAATTCGTTGCTCAATTTTCAGTAAATCTTTATGTTTATCTGTCTATTTAATCTTTATCTTTATTTGTCTTTATTTTAGAATTTTTTTCTTTGGCAATTGAGAGGGTACATTAATGACAAAACAAATATTAATAATATATAAACAAGACATGATTCATTATGCAAAAACCAACACCTTTCCCACGAAAGACAAATTATAATAATAAAAAATAAAAGAAAACAAAATAAATAAATAGCATATAAAAAAACAATTAATCATGATCGATCACAGAAAAATCCTGCAATTAATAATGTAAACATTGCCCAGCAATAGTTTAAATATGCAGTATGTAAGTTTGACACCCAGTGGTTAAACTAGGTATTGCACCCCTGGTTCAAAACACACGCAAGCGCAGGTTGCCAGATTGATCAGCAGGTTGCCAGACTGAACTTAAACAGCGTGCCTGACTATAAAGCCAAAAAGCTGATTTAAGTATGATTTAAATTGTGTAAATAAAAGCGATAGCACGCGATAAAAGGAATATTTTTCATATTAAAAGGAGTTTTTGTCCAAACCAATACCTGAAATTTATATTTTAGAAATGGCTTACTGACAGTAAACTGACAGTGATCACCTCAGGTACATCTCATGTGCTTTATTCAGTGTTAAATGCTAATATTGTGAGTTTGAATGTCATTTTACATTACATTTATTGCTATACTACTGAAAGCAGCAGTAGATAGTTCACATCAGATCTTGAAAATAAAACCAACCGTTTGAAATTGAACTTTAGTACTGCGACTCAGTGCAAGTCAACTCATATCAGTGAGTCGGCATCTACATTTAATAAAGTTAAAGAGGGTTATTATGTATTAATTAGATTTTAAACATTAAAATTTCATAAGTGAGTGCATATTCTGTGCTTCTAAATGGCTGTATTTAAATTTCTGTCGTGTTTTGTCTAGTGCAAACAGCCAAACTACTTATCTACTATCTCTCTCATCACATAGTGTGCTGTTAGTACACGGTGTTACAACGTAACCTGCTCACCTAATGTTTTCGTTCGTAATATTTATATTATTTGCTTAATTACTAACCCCCTCATGTGGAACTCTGAATCTGCGTCTCATTTCGGAGTCTGCTACTGTCCACCGGAGGCAGTGTTGCCAGATTGGCCCCCTTGGTCTTCACTTATTACCTGCTTATGTTCACCTCTACAGAACCAAATCAACCCCCATTATTATTCAAAAATATGTATGTAATTGAAATCTACTGACACAAATTGATAAAGTGTAGAAAAAAATGTATTTTGGATGTTTTCTTTACAATTGACTGAAACAAAAAAAACACTTTATAAAAACAAAAGACAAAAAGTCCAAAAATCCCCATTTACCCAACCTCAAGTGATTCTAAACAACAACAACAACAACAACAACAACAAAAAGAAATATTAACATCTATAATTTTTTTATAATTTTTTATACATTTTCCAGAGATGGGTTGTGGCTGGAAGGGCATCCGCTGCGTAAGAACGTGCTGGATAAGTTGGCGGTTCATTCCGCTGTGGCGACCCCGGACTAATAAAGGGACTAAGCCGAAAAGAAAATGAATGAATGAATAGGAAAAAATATGGGAATACTATGGAATTCAGTGAATGTACCAGTTTTACAGTTTGTTAGTGTTCAACAGAAGAAACACAAACAGATTGGGAAGAGAATTAATGGCAGAATTTTTGGGTAAACTATCCCTTAATTTCAGTAGTGTTTTACGCCTGATAGCATAGATTTAGCCTCTTTGGTTTATCTATTGAAAGAGACTGTGTGATTCCATGTAAATACAGGGGTTAGTTGAAGGTCCTGTGACTGGTATGTATACAGTCAGCAGATAAAAGTTTGTACAGGTCTAATGGTTTTTCATTATGGCCCAGTGGTGCGTCACGGAAATAAAATTGCATGTGTGTGTGTGGATCAGTCACTGAGCAGATGTGCTCAAACATCATCCTGTGATTAAAGCAAACAAGCACGAGAGTAATTCAAACAGTTTATAAAATGTCATTTAAAATAAATCCAGGAAACAAATACAGCTCAAATACGTGTATAATGCATAATTAAATACTAAATCACAAATTAGCTCATCACTTATGCATTGATTTTAAACAATTTGATTTCTGTAATGGTGATTAGAGATTAAATAAAGTGCCATATAAATAACTGAATACTAAATATATTTATTTTGATTTTAAAAATTAATTTTGAAGACATTTTTATTTATTTATTTGGTGACACGTTATTTTGGTGGTCCATTTGAGTATTAGTAGACTGTCTGCTTAATATCTGTTGATACTGCGCTTTCAACAGACATTTGACTGACTATAAAAAACTTTGCAAGTACATGTCAACTTATCCCAACCTAACAGTCTACTTATAATCTAATGAGAATTAGTTGGCATGTAGACGTAATGTAACTTAAATTCAACAAACGGACCATCAAAATAAAGTGACCATTTATTTAAATAAAATCATGAATACAATTAATTTAAAATGCTAAAAGGTATTCAAATTAAAAAGAATATGGTAGAAAAAATTAAATACATTATAATCATTAATATGTGTCAATGTATGTAAAGATGTAATTTAATTGTTATGATTATATAAACTGTATATTTTCCATCTTAGTCTACACTCGGTCTTGGAGGGCCGGTGTCCTGGAGAGTTTAGCTCCAACCCTAATCAAACACACCTGAGCCAGCTAATCAAGCTCTTATTAGATATACTAGAAACTTCCTGGCAGGTGTGTTGAAGCAAGTTGAAGCTAACGTCAGCAGGACACCGTTCTATTTATTTTTATGACAATTTTAATGCAACTAACTTTTGTGTGCGTGCGTGCGTGCGTGTATTTAATTTTGTATTTAATTTCTATTAGTTTTTTTTAAATAAGATCTTTATACAAAATGTTGAAAAAAAATCATCATCATCATCATCCTGCACCCCAGGCCTGCATTTCCTTCTTGAGCATCAGTGGATCTTTTCATCTTTTGTACAATTCCATCATCTGTGCTCATTATACTAAGATGGATCTCAAAAGCATACAGTAGCTGGAAAGAGGTCAAATATGCAGATGATGCAGGACCTGGAGCAATTTTCTAAACAACAGCAGGCAGTTTAACTGCACAGAGCAACTGACTCTCAAACAACTACCACTAAACAAAAACCTTCATAGATCATCCAGAGCAAGTTACATGAGCTTTTCAGGACAGTACTTGTTTTCATTATTTTCCAATCTGGATTGTGTGTAAACTTATGACCACAACTGTGTGTAGGCTAAAAATATGGTCACACTTTATGTTGATGGTCCGTTTGTTGAACTTAGTTACATTGCATCTACATGCCAACTAATTCTCATTAGATTATAAGTAGACTGTTAGGTTGTGTTTAGGGTTAGTGTAAGTTGACATGCACTTGCAAAGTTTTTAATAGTCAGTTAAATATCTGTTGAAGGAGCAGTACCAAGAGATATTAAGCAGACAGTCTACTAATACTCAAATGAACCATCAAAATAAAGTGTTACCAAAAATAGCAGTTACATTTTTTTTTAATTCTAGCTAAAGAAAAAGCCGAATCTGTTGTTCATTCCGACCCCTGATTAATAAAGGGACTAAGCCGAAAAGAAAATGAATGAATGAATGAAAAAGCAGAATCAATACTTTAAATGTTTCAAACAACCATTTAAAACCCTCTAGAAGATGATGATGATGAAGATGAAGTCACCGTCCTCCACGTTTTTCCTCTCACCGACCACACGCTGAATCCCGCTACAGAATCAGTCTGAGCAGCCTGTCAGATGTATTTATCAAACACATGTGTCTGTGTAATCCAATCGTGACGCTTGACAAATGTTTCATGCTGGTAAAAACAAAGCGAATAGGACAGAGTGGGCATTGATGAAAACGTGAAACAAAAAGCCAAGCACGCGTTGACTGACAGGATGACATCATTTACAAGAACAGCCGGACACTGGCACAACAGAGACAACATTAAAAACCACATCAAACCCACTTTTTCTGACTTTTACTCAATGGCTGTTATTTTTGTGGACATTTATATGCTTGTGCACCGCAAAACGTCAACGTAAATCACTTTTTAGCAACTAAATGCAATAGCAATTTAAAAAACCAAAAGCCCCTCAATATGATCTGCTCAAACCAGTTTAATGTGAAATACTGCAAGACAACATAAGAATGAAAAAAATTTACTTTTTTTTTTACTGAGGGTTCGTGAACATTTATTTTGTACTGTTCTTTGTTGTCCATTTGAGGTTAGAATTAGAGTATATTTGATAGTAAACACCCCTCTAGTGTGATTGGCTAATAGTTTTGTGGTATATGACTGAGCCTACATCCTTCATAGATGAACGCTGCTCTACTTGCTCAACAAGTAGCCACAGACAAAGCAAATAACTAACACATAATACAAACAGTTACTCACACATGCAGTAGTACAAGCAGTATGGTACAGTTCAGTTCAGTACAGTAAGATACGGTTCAGTATGGGTCACCCTGATCAGGCTTGCGTTTCCATTGCCGAAAGCACCCTTACTTGGTAGGTGCGGTATACACAAGAAAGTTGCGATTAAAGTCATTCTCACTCAAAGAAGAAAGTCACATTGGCCATTCACATATTGCATCTTTTGCTATTTTGAGAAACTGAAATAGACCATGCCATTGACCAACTAAAAGCAGGTCTAAAGTCCAGCGCTGAGTGTTAGTTATGTGCCTATTCAGGTCCAAATGCTTACACATTGCTTAATACACACAGGATGTACATTCCTTCATTCATTTTCTTTTCGGCTTAGTCCCTTTATTAATCTGGGGTCGCCACAGCGGACTGAACCGCCAACTTATCCAGCATATGTTTTACGCAGTGACCCTTCCAGCCGCAACCCATCACTGGAATATATATTGTATATTTTTTGACCACACTTCATTATTATTGTTCATTTATTCGTTTGCCGGAAATTCCAACTGAATTTAGAAATAGTTTTTAAACAAATCTTTGCGCTTAACAAACTAAATTAAATATGTAGGCTAATGGATGTCTTCAGTGCAATGCGAACAACACCGTTTCCTTACCCACGAAAGTAGGGGTGTAAAGTAAATGTAAAGTAAAGAGAAAGTAAAGAGGCCGAATGAAGGAGGCTCGTTCTTTGTCCACGTGCTGCAGGTGGTCTGTTTAACTGTTTTATCGCTAGTGAAGCGTTCAGTTTTCCACTTACAAAGTCTGTCATGTAAATAGCAAATGCGCCATGGCATGACGCAACTGACTCTTAAAGGGAATGGAAGATGAGACTCTGATTGGTTTAATGCACGTTATGCTCAAAACACACCCATAACTCATTAAAAGAATAAGCACAACCCTGTTTGACCATGCGCCAGGGCGCAAACCATATTTTTCCATCCTTAAAAAAGTGGATTCGGACACGCCTTTAATGCTTTTGCGACATTCACTTTAGACTTTGTGCCTAGATCTGTAAAATAGAGCAATTAAGTAGTGCATTCCACAACATGTGCTTTTAGCAAATTGGTGTCAATTTAAGCTGTTTTTAGACAAACAAGAAAGCTTTGAGTTTTGAAACTTACAGCATTTGGTTTTTAAAGTGCAACGACCTCTCTCTCAAAACATCAAGTGAATTTTAATTTTCAGTCCATGACACCTTTAGAAAAAACTACAGATCATTGACTCTTTGTAGAATTTCATATAATGAATCTCCCAAGATGTCAAATGAGTTCATTTATAGTGCTGCTCAGTTGTCTTATATGATTATCTGCAGATTTGAGGGAAACATTACAGTTCGTCTTCAATATGTTTGCTACAGAGGAGCAGATGGTGTCTAGGAACTTCAAGCTACAGAAACGTAAACACGAACAAGATGAGTGAAATAGTCTGCTTTTATCATGGGCAAACCTCCAAATCAAGCAGTTTGAAGAGGGGGAAGGAGGAGGTGGTCACTTTAAAAGCTTTTTCGAAGACATCCATCCTCAGACAACAAACCAATTAGCTTAACAACCACTCAGAGAGAAAGAAACCCCGTGGTGTGTTATTTTACACAGCTGCCTGAGGTCATTTAGGCTATTATATTAGTTGAGGTCTGACAAGAAACACCTCAGATGTCGAGACCTTCATTTTGAAGAAAAGAGCAGAACGTAGGAAATTTCAGAAATATGCATATAGTATTTTGTGTTAAGATGGACAGAGACCTTTCATTATACTAAATAATTCATAAAATGTCCTAATAAGCTAAAAACTAAAATAAATATTAATTAAAAAATTTTTAAATGTGCGTGCGTGTGTGTGCGCTGAATACTTAGTGAGTGATCATTTTAACTGATATGGAGTCTTAAAGCATTTTTCCCCATTCATAGAGAACTAGAAAGCATTATTTGTGGCATCCAAGGTTAATTTCAGTTTGAAATGTAAAAAAATTATAATAATAAAAATAATAATAATTTTTACGTTTGTAATTAACTATGTTCTTTGAAAACCAAGTCAAAATTGTGAAAACAATAATAATCTATTTTGACTGTTTTATTTATGCAATGGTCAAAAATAGCAAAAAAATATGTTGAAAACCCCCCAGAAGAAACATGTTTGGTATTTTGTTTTATTTCGGCTAAGTGCTTCAATATGCTTCAGTCAAGAATTTTCATTTTCATGCATCCCTAATAAATGTTATGTTTCAGTTTCTTATTCTGTGCACTTAGGTCCCTGATGTAGTTAGGCAGTTCAGAATGCAACATTATATTAAAGTATATTTAGAACAGATAAAATGCGATTAATAGCAAGTTTGTGGTCGTCATGCGATTAATCGCGATTAAATATTTTAATCGATTGATAGCCCTAATATACCCTGATGGTCCCACTTTATATTGTGTCGCTTATACCTGTGAACTTACATGTTAATTAGATGTGTAAGTAGTATGTAACTACAGTGTATGTACACACTGGTACAGAGTATTTACTTGTGTATACTGGTGTAACTACACTCATGTAACAACCCACTGAATAGTATGTGTAAGTACAAATGTGTAACAGGACATTGGTAACAACAGTAGGAAAGTACACATCTGTAACAAGAATTATGTAAGTGCATTGTGTAACAACAATATGTACTTGCAGATGTTTTCCCACTTCCACACCTGTTTGCAGATCATGTACTTGTGAACACTGTATGGCAGAACTAATGCTGCATTAGAAGGTTTCACCTTGTGATACCAGTGTACTTGCATGGTAACTCCACAGGATCCACTCAATATAAAGTGTAAAATGGTCACAAATTACTGTTCATACATTCATTCATTTTCTTTTCGGCTTAGATGGGTTGCAGCTGGAAGGGCATTCACTGTGTAAAACATATGCTGGATAAGTTGGCGGTTCATTCCGCTGTGGCGACCCCAGATTAATAAAGGGACTAGGCCGAAACGAAAATGAATTTTATTTTAAACTTTATATTGTGGACTGTTCCTGTGGAGTTACCATGTAACTACACTGTTATTAAAATGTTGCATAGAAGATATTTCTACAAGTTACACAGTAATTTGTGACCATTTTACACTTTATATTAAGTGGACAGTTCCTGTGGAGTTACCATGCAAGTACACTTGTATCACAGGGTGAAACCTTCTAATGCAGCATTAGTTCTGCCATACAGTGTTCACAAGTGCATGATCTGCAAACAGGTGTGGAAGTGGGAAAACATCTGCAAGTACATATTGTTGTTACACAATGCACTTACATAATTCTTGTTACAGATGTGTACTTTCCTACTGTTGTTACCAATGTCCTGTTACACATTTGTACTTACACATACTATTCAGTGGGTTGTTACATGAGTGTAGTTACACCAGTAATACAAAAGTAAATACTATGTAAACGTGTGTACATACACCTTAGTTACATACTACTTACACATCTATTTACCATGTAAGTTCACAGGTATAAGCGACACAATATAAAGTGGGACCAAACTGGTCAATTACTATAACTTAATTGTTATTTATTTTAATTCAGCTAGAATAAAAGCCATTGTTATACAATGACTTGCCCAATTACATTTACTTGCCTAATTAATCTACACTGTAAAAAAAATCTGTTATTTTATTGGGGGTTTTTGGCAGCTGGGGTACCGGGAAAAAACGTAAAATATTGGCTGTTAAATTACAGAAATTTATCGTAAAATAACAGACATTAAATTACAGAAATTTAAACTTAAGGAAATTTCTGTAATTTAACGGCTGTTATTTTACTTTTTTTTCCGGCACCCCATCTGCCAAAAAAAAAAAACGTAAAATTGCGAAATGTTTTTACAGTGTAGTTAAGCCTTTAAGTCGCACTTTAAACTTTTTTAGTATCTTGAAAAATATCTAACAAAATATTATGTGCTGTCATCATGGCAAAGATAAAAGAAATCTGTAATTAGAAATGAGTTATTAAAACCATTATGTTTAGAAATTTGTTGAAAAAATCTCTTTTAAACAGAAATTGGAGAAAAAAATATACATGGGGACCAGAAATTCTCACTTCAACTGTATGTATGTATAGTACACAGTACAAACCGAAAAAACTGCCTGGACAATCTGAAATACCAGTCTTGATTGGGCCAGAAGAACGAAAATGGTCTTGATATGCCCAGTCTTTTCTGCCATTGGTCAATGTCTCTGAAGCTGCTGGACTTCATCCCCCATTTTACGCAGTGTATTCTTATTTGGGTCTGTGTAGCAATGATCGTTTGCCATATTTGATGTTTTAAAGGAATGTTACACATTAAGTCATTGAGATAAAACGTTTTCCCATAGTCAGGAGGTCACACAAACACATTAACAGAGAGCAGGTCAGCTGTGCCATCTGTGGATCAATGCTTACGCAAGTGAACGCAAGCTCGGAGAAACAGCAAAAAAGAGGAACGGAATGACAAGGTCTGACGGTCCCTCATTTTAAACAACAGCCATCACAACATTATCGTATCACCAATGTGATGCCATTCCACCAGAAAAGAGCGCTTATCTGAGGCAGAGAGGGAAAGATGACACTTTTTTTTTTAGACATGTTTTAACAAGAAGGTTGGAACAGCGGAGGGTTTGTGTCAGCGCTTTAAAAAAAAGAGAGGATTAACAGTGCAGAAACACCCACCAGAAACTGTGACTATATCAAATATGGAGGAATGCATTATGGAAGATTATACACACACCACAAGCTCACTCCACTTTCACTTGTGACTTCGATGCAGCAAGAAGTCACAAAATCTGATGTCAGCCACTGGAGCGCAGTAATCCCACGCAGATTACAGATGCCCTCCAAATCTTATAAGAGGGGAATTAATTCTGTGACATTAATAAAGCTCACATGACCAACTTTAAAGAATATTATGCAATAAAAATGTCATTGTTGATCTATTTTAAATGCAAAAATAACATATCTAAACAAACAGGAGGCCGGATATGGGGTAGCGTACTGTAAATACTATATTTGTAATCTCACTAGAGATGCTGTGAATAAACAAAGGCTTGTGTCATGATTGTAGATTTCATCATGTGGGACGCTGGCACAAATCACTTTCTGTCCCGGAAAGGTTTTTGGTGACTCTGTGGATGCAGTTTGTCAGAAATCGCTCGTTTCTGCTATCAGAAATGTATGCAAAAAACATTGAAATGAGCTTCATGTGTGTGAATAAAGACATTTAAATGCCATCAAATGTCAGATGATCACACAAACACAAAGTCGAAGCACACACACACTGTAACGTGAAGTGACGCTGATGCTGACGCTGGATTTATTAGCAGGTCAGGATGGTCAAGCAAGCAATGGTCAACACAGGAGCAAACAGATGTACACAGAAAATCCAGAATCGTAGTCAATAAGCAGGCGGATGGTCTAAGGCAGGCAGCAGACATGAATAAACAAACAAAACAAAGCAAAGATCAGTACACGACAAGACTAGCCTAGAGAAACGCGCCGTATTGTTCACAGTAACTTTAAGCGTGTGTGTGCGCTGTATTTAAAGTCCATGTAATCAGTTCGTAATGATCCTCCGACTGTGAGAATGTAATCTGATGTAATTTGATTTGATTTGATCAGTCAGGATTAGGAATCGGTTGTGTGTGTGGTGGTTCACTGGATCTTGTAGTCAATAAATGGCGGATTTGTAGTCAGTTAGCAATCTGCAGCCCCTAGATCGCTGATAATCATAACACAAATATTAATTTATCATTTATTAAAGTTTTTGTGAAAAATTTAAAGCCCAATCCCAATTCTATTTTTGTACCCCTTCCCCTTGGCCCTTGAAACAATCGCGACCGCCGCAGTTATTCCAGTTGCGTTATTTTTTTTTGCCATTTCTCTTTAGGAAATCACTGAAGGCATGATATCATTTCCCTTAGCCCTACGCCTTCAAGCTAAAGAGAATTGGGTAAGGAGAAAGGCTAAGGGGGAGAATTGGGATTGGGCCTAAATATAAAATAAAAGACACATGTCATATTCAGTAAATTTCACAAGCATTAGACCCTATAGAACAGAGCTTCTCAATGTCTGGACCTAGAAGGAATAGACCCACCCACCCACACCCACACCCACACCCACACACACCCACACACACCCACACACACACACAGCATTTACAGCTCTACTCATGTATAAGGAATTAAAAGTGTGGTATTCCTACTTTGATAAATGTATATTAAACTTGTAAATACTTGTATTTTTTCTTTGTTATGGTTAGAAATGCAGAAAGGCAATTTTTTATAGTTTTCCTGCGTGACGTTGTCGTCTTGACATACAGTGAGCATTTTCACATATGTCGAAATTGGGCAGGGTAATCAGACAACTCTTCATTGTGCTTTGGAAGGGTGAGGATGTCATTTTTCAGAAAATAAAAGTTGACTGAAGTTTTCAAAGTTGACAGTTTTCAAAGATGATAAGTCAGAGAGATTCTTTTTGCTTCATTCATTCATTCATTTTCTTTTCGGCTTAGTCCCTTTATTAATCAGGGGTCGCCACAGCGGAATGAACCGCCAACTTATCCAGCATATGTTTTACGCAGCAGATGCCCTTACAATCCATCACTGGGAAACATCCATACACACTCATTCACACACATACACTACAGACAGTTTAGCCTACCCAATTCACCTGTATCGCATGTCTTTGGACTGTGGGGGAAACCGGAGCACCCGGAGGAAACCCACGCGAACACAGGGAGAACATGCAAACAGCCGAGACTCGAACCAGTGACTCATTTTTTACTATTCTACTCTATTCTACTATATTCTTTTCTTTCTACTCTATTCCTATTGTACTCTATTCTACTCCACTCTATTCTACCCTATTCTACTCTATTCTACTATATTCTTTTCTACTCTATTCTACTCTATTCTACCCTATTCTATTCTACTCCGCTCTATTCTTTTCTACTATATTCTTTTCTTTTGTACTCTATTCTACTCTTTTCTATTCTTCTCTATTCTTCTCTATTCTATTCTACTCCGCTCTATTCTACTTTATTCTTCTCTATTCTATTCTACTCTATTCTATTCTACTCTATTCTATTCTATTATACTCTACTTTATTCTACTCTATTCTATTCTGCTCTTCATTATTTATCTTGACAAAACTTCAGCGTTTTCCTGAAACATTTAATGGAAAATAAACTTATTTAAACAGCGGTGAGGCTGGTGAAAAAGTTGAAAGCAAAGTATAGATCTGAACAGATTTTTCCTTGTGTGTTTGTTGCTTTAGATAAAAGTGTCTGCTAAATGATTAAATGTAAATGTATTCTATTGTTCATCATAGGAGGTCAAACATTGCTGTGATTGCTCATCATCATCATCCATCTTTGTTTATTTGTGCTGCTGAATATGTATTTGAGAGCTCTGATCAACACACCGTCTGCTCTGTATTTACACACATACACACACACACACTGACAATGACAACATAATAACTGAGGCTCAAAATCATCTTTTTCACTTCGCTTTTAAATTTGCCCTGATTTTCCCTTTTTTTTCTGCACTTGCCAATTTCGTTGTCGTTCTTGGACTCCCTAACTAAACTGGGTTGCCATTGCCAATCTTTCTGATTACAGCATTGAGTTTCCAAGCCACTTACAATATATCCAGCCATGCATTGTTTCTCAGAGGAACAACTGTATTCAAGAAATCACATTAATGGACCTGAGGAATAAGAATGCAGAGGAATATATATATATATATATATATATATATATATATATATATATATATATATATATATATATATATATATATATATATATATATATATATATATATATATATATATATATATATATATATACACACACACACACACATACATACATACTGTACATACATGAAGTCAGAATTATTAGCCCCCTTTGAATTCTTTTTTTTCTTTTTTAAATATTTTCCAAATGATGTTTAACAGAGCAAGGTAATTTTCACAGTATGTCTGATAATGTTTTTTCTTCTGAAGAAAGTCTTATTTGTTTTATTTTGGCTAGAATAAAAGCAGTTTTCAATTTTTTAAAAACCATTTTAAAGTCAATATTATTAACCCCTTTAAGCTATATTTTTCTGCTAGACAAAACAGGTGATTTTGCTGACATTTTAAGATTATAAGGCTGAACGGCATGAAATGCCATCAGTCTACAGAGATTTTCCAGTGTTTCTCTGTTGCAATCGGGAGATCACAATAATTAACCCCGAAAAAGGCCTGTTGTTAACCCCGATAAAAAGAGTTAACCCCGAAAAAGGCCAATAATTAACCCCGATAAGGAAATACGCTAAACACACGCAGGCATTTCTTCTTTCTTTCTGTTAACTGGACTAGTCTGCAGTAGCGAAAAAAGAAGACTCATTAGAAACAGATGGCCATTTCCAATTTTAAGACTTTAAGATGAGTCCCATCTCACACTCAACACACTACAATTACTATGGTATGAATACAGCACTACAACATACAAAAAAGAGAGATCGACTTATAAAATTACTTACCAGTTTTATGATGATTTGATCAGCTGTAGTTTAAAATTACGCTGGATTTTTCCTCCTCTAAGGGCTTTTTATTCAGTCTCTGTCGCCATCTTGTGGATGGACAACGTCAACCGTCTTTAGTCTGCTCAATGACAGGCTAATGGCCGCCGACGCCCTGTCTCTCAGAAATTATAAATATTTTAAAATGGGCACTATCTTTATAAATAAACTGCATAGTTTCAATCTAAACAACTATTCTCGACTAAAATAAGCCTCAAAAGTACATTGCGTTGCCCAACAGCAGTAATATTTTTGACTGTAGAGTGTCCTCTGCTTGTTGCTGTATGTGGGCGGAGTAATACAGAAGAGTGAAGAGGCTAGACGAGTGCTGTCATTTGCAGAATATTGCACAGCTATCAGCCAATCAGATTCAAGAACCAGACAGAACTGTTGTATAAATATATATACACACCCGCACAATCAAGCCCAGAATTATTTATACCCCTGGCAAATTCTGACTGTTTGAATGTACAGTAAATAAAAGCTTTTTTTCCACAATGATGCCTCTTGTGCATCATCTTATCTTTTGGGAGAAGCCTGTGTCATTTTCGGTAAAAATAAAAACAAAAAAAACAACTTGCTGGTTAAATAAAAGTAACTTTAAGTCAGAATTTGCACAGGGGTATGAATAATTTCGGGCTTGACTGTACATATAATTTGATGTCATTGCCACCCTGCCAGCATCCCATCCAGCCATTCCTTCAGTCGTCCTCTGAGCATCAGAGATTTCATGACAATGACATCTGGCTGCTTCATGGCTGACGACAGACAAGCAGATCAGCTCAGAAACAGCCAATCAGAGGCGCAGATCCAATCACACCAACAGAAACACCCCTCCTCCATCTCCTCCACTTTAAACACAGAGCCTCTTATTTTCCTCTTTTAAGCCCCTCACGGTCAGCAAACCAACACTGAGCTTTGTCTGAAAATCCTTACAGCCACTAAACCATCTTGTGTGTGTGTGTGTGTGTGTGTGTGTGTGTGTGTGTGTGTGTGTGTGTGTGTGTGTGTGTGTGTGTGTGTGTGTGTGTGTGTGTGTGTGTGTGTGTGTGTGTGTGTGTGTGTGTGTGTGTGTGTGTGTGTGTGTGTGTGTGTGTGTGTGTGTGCTGTAGAACATCTCTATGAGTAGTCAAGGTCAGCAGCAGTGAGCAGGGAAGGCAAACTAATAAATTCATTTACAGAACCGATCCCAAGACAGACACGTCAATATGAAGATAAAAATCAATCAATGGCACATAATCAGAGGTCCGGTAGCTTCAAACCCATAGGAAATCTTCTCTGCGGTAGAGAGCAGTGATCAGGAGCTGATGTTTAGTTCATGAACATGAAGGCACACAAACAGCAGGCCTGCAGGGTCTGGATGGTCCTTTAGAATCATATGTAAAGCTCTCGATACAAGACTTCAGGGACAGCGGAGTGATGCATGCTGCTGAATAATGAATGATAGACAACTCTAGCCATGAATGGGGGTTATTAGTGCAGTCTGGATTGTATACTCGCAAATATGATTCACTGTGGAAAAATCATTCAAAGAAGTTTTGAAGCTGACTGATGATGACTTCAGAGTTCTTCACTAATTCAAACATTGCAAAGAATAGAGTTGAATAGTTTTTTTGTATGAGAGCTGCAGGATCAATTGCTAAAATATTGGGATCTTGCTAAATGTCTTGCTAAACCATCCAGAAGTATGATCACAGTGTTGAGATCTCCATTATCTCTGTTACAAAAGTAAATGATAACTAAAGCAGTTCTGACAATGATGATAGTAATCAAAATGGAGTGCACTTTTATTACATTTTATTTTATTATATTATATTTTTTCCACAGGAATGCCACACAAGAACATTTTTGGTTCCAAAAAAAAAAAACTTTCAGTGAAAACTTTCTTAAAATTAAAAAGTGATTATTTTCTCTAATTTACTGAATATTTTAATGATTTAAAAAGTCTTTTAAAAAAAAAAAAAAAAAAAAAAAAGGTCAGCTTTTTTTTTGCTCAGAAATGTTTTTGTGGATGCTAAAGGAGAGAGAGTTCACCAAAAACATAAAATCCATCCTCACTTATTCACCATCCACTTGTTTCAAACCTCTTTCTTTCTTCATTTAAACACATAAGAAAATATTTTGAAGAAATTTGAAAAATTTCGATTTTTTTCTTCTACTATGCAACTCAATGCAAATAGTTTAAAAAAAATGTAAAAAAAAATTGAATCTTCTTTTGTGTTTAACAGAAAAACAAACTCATAAACATTTAGAACCACTTGAGAGTGAGTAAATGGCGAGTACATTTTAATCTTCGTGTGAACTATCCCTTTAAAGAATCTAACTGGAGGATTAAGTGACAATAAAGAACCATTATTTTTAAAAGTGTATAGTAAACATTAATAATAAGCATGGCTACTGGAGGTGTGAACCTACACTGGTCTTACGGTTCGGTTACGATTATCATGCCATCAATTCGGTTCAATTCGATATCTCGGTGCATCATGGTGTACTGACGATGCTTTCCATAGACAATTTTATATATTTTACTAACCCCAACCCCAACCCAATACAAGAATTAAAATGTATCATTTTTAAATACATTTTACATGTGTTTGTAATACAATCTTTTCCTTTAATACAAGCAGTGAGATAAATGAACTGTACCTTTAATTTTACCTGCACAAAAAAACACTGCATCAAACAAAACTCAAGAACATGCACAGAACAACATGAGCATTTCTAGCAAATAAACAAATGTAAATATTATGCTGCTTGCTTTTTAAACATCGTCAAGAGAGTTGTTAAACACCTATGATTGGTCACATCCTCAACAGAAAGGGCTGCGATTGGCTCGCTGGCGCTGTTCACCAATAAGTGACACTGATAAACAGCAGCGGCCATTGCAGCTAATCCATGATAGACGCAGTGGAGAAACATCTGCAGACACGCTCATGTCTGAATCTGCAAGTATCGCTGTAACAGCCGAGAGGAGAGGTCAAATGGGCCACAGTAAGAGAGAGAAATTGAGTTTACTTTCATGTTCTCCATAGCAGTGAAATAGGGGCTTCTTCTGTAACTTCAGTGTCAGTGAATGACTGTACAGCAAACACACGGAGTGAATTGTGAACAATTTCTGCGTTTTAATTACTTGCGGTCGCCTCCCTCGCCATAGTAAGCTACCACAATATAGTGCATATGAACATATACATGACATCAGTACATAATCATCGGTTAGGATCTGTTACTGAACCGATACAGAATTGTCCGCATCTGCATCGCGATGCACTGAAGAAACAATTCATTTTGAAACCCCTAATGACCACTGAATAATTCACAATGAAGAAACAACCACAGTAAACAAAACAGGTCTTTATAGGTAATATTTATGATGGCAAAACTAAAGCTATATATATATATATATATATATATATATATATATATATATATATATATATATATATATATATATATATATATATATATATATATATATATATATATATATATATATATATATACATGTATATATGTAATATCTTAAATATAGCAGAATATTAAATTATTATTCACTAATTAGTTTTATAAAAATCAGCATCACATTTGCACTCAGGCTAGTTAGGTCAAAAACAGCACTCGTTTTTTGTGAGATATTGCTTAACTACATCATATGACACAGAGCATCCAGCATGAATGTGTCAGTACATAATTGCGTGAATGTTTGTATAAGCAGCAGAACTAAGAAAAGCATGCATGAGCTTCAGCTCTGAGCCTGATTGCCCTATCCACACCATGCAAGTGTGTGGAAAACACAGATGCTATATACATCAGCATACATACAGTACATATGGCACACAGACAGTACATGCTGTGCTCATTAGCGATGACCGACCTCCACTGCCATGACAGAGACACCTTTGAAGAAGAAGATCACACTTCTCATTAGAAGCTTTGTCTTCTGAACAGCTTCAGCAGTCTTATATAGCTTTCTTAAGGGGATACAAGTCTTGTAAGCTTTGTACCCGGTGTATCCTGACTTCATGAATCTTTCATAAATGGTAGGTAGGTACATTTTATTTCAAAACTATAATATTTTTCAAAACAATTATGTAGTTTAAATAGGATAATACAATCTGAAACAAATTATCCCAGTAATTTGATCCACTTGCGGGCTCAAGAATTGGATTATAATCCAATAAAAGTCTCAAACAAAGGTCAATAGATGGCCAATATGGGATGAAATAATAATGCATCCTCCAGAAAGGAGGTCAGTAGGACTTTTTTGACAGATTCATGGTAAATAATATATGAATGAATGAATAAAAGCTTTCACATTAGACTGAGATGAGGAATCTCATTGGCTGGCAGGGGCCTCAGGGAGGAAGCTCATTGGCTGGAGTGATATGATGCGTGTTGCCAGTGGTTGGAGGACAAAGCTGACTTTATAATACTCAACAAATCATCAAATTAAATCAAAGTTGACAAACATATAGGGTGGAAAAACAGGCAGGCCACAGCATGATTCCTGTGTAGCCACAATAGGGTAAAGAGGTAAACACTTACATTTCTCTCTGAAACAAAAGAAAAGCTGCAAATATAGCCGCAATTTTTCTTTTTAGTCACAAAAATAATATTTTCTTATTTGTTCTTAAAATCCTGGAGTGACTGCCATATTACTGAAAGACACTGTTAGATATTCCCTTTGAAGTGAATCACAAATCCTAATCACTATATCAAAAACAATAAGCAATATCAAATCAAATTGCAATAAAATGTATGTCAATATTAAGGTATCTAGCCTTGTGGTTAAATGCACAGTTAGATGCAAAGAAACTGTGCTCACGGCAATACAAGTTCTTTTCTGTCATATCTCTACTGTTCGATTTGCAAAACATGAAAAAGTCCAAAAATGTAAAAACAAAAAAAAAGGTACAACTGTCCAACTGTTTGTTAGCGCAAATTTCTAATCAGCCAATCACATGGCAGCAACTCAATGCATTTAGGCATGTAGACATGGTCAAGACGATCTACTACAGTTCAAACCGAGCATCAGAATGCAAAAGAAAGGTGATTTTGTTTTGTCAGACAGGCTGGTCTGAGTATTTTGAGTATCTACTGGGATTTTCACGCACAACCATCTCTATGGTTTACAGAGAATGGTCCGAAAAGAGAAAATATCCAGTGAGCGGCAGTTCTGTGGGTGCAAATGCCTTGCTGATGCCAGAGGTCAGAGGAGAATGGCCAGACTGGTTCCAGCTGATAGAAAGGCAACAGTAACTCAAATAACCACCGAGGTATGCAGAAGAGGCTATAATTCACACAGGCTCACCAAAATTGGACAATAGATAATAGGAATGATGAGTCTCGATTTCTGCTGCAACATTCAGATGGTAGGGTTAGAATTTGCCATCAACAACATGAAAGCATGGATACATCCTGCCTTGTATCAATGGTTCAGGCTGGTGGTGGTGGTGTAATGGTGTGGGAGATATATTCTTGGCACAGCCTACCTGAGTATTGTTGCTGACCATGTCCATCTCTTTATGACCACAGTGTACCCATCTTCTGCTGGCTACTTCCAGCAGAACAACGCACCATGTCGTAAGCGCGAATCATCTCAGACGGGTTTCTTGAACATGACAATGAGTTCACTGTACTCAAATTGCTTTCACAGTCACCAGATCTCAAGCCAACAGAGCACCTTTGGGATGTGATGTAACAGGAGATTCGATCATGGATGTGCAGCAGACAAATCTGCAGCAACTGCATGTGATGCTATCATGTCAATATGGACCAAAATCTCTGAGGAATATTTCCAGTAACTTGTTGAATCTTTGCCACGAAGGATTAAGGCAGTTCCGAAGGCAAAAGTGGGTCCAACCTTGTACTAGTAAGGTGTACCTAATAAAGCGGCCAGTGAGTGTATACAGAAACAGTCAATCGGCGTGCATTCAATCCACAACTTAAAGACACTGTTAAAAGACCAGACTTCCTGGCAAAAACTGTAAAAAGATTTACAAATTGCGCATTTGCTAGTTGCTTGGTTTTTGGTTTGGATGACTTGTCTTTCATATCTCAAATGAAAAAATATTTTTTAAATATTTGAAAAAGATTTTTTTAAATAGTTTTATGTTTACTTTTTGCACATTTACCTATTTCCAATTTACCTTCTTTTGTCACAACTTTATTTTTTATTTATTTTAGTAAAATTTAAGGGTACATTTTATTATTTGTTAATTAAGAAACCCTCAAATGTATTGGCTTCAATAACAGGCTATAAGGTACAACTGTGAATGTCACCTGCAAAAATGAGAACATGCTACAAGCCAGTAGCAAAAGCTTTTTTATTGTTAGTTGGGACCGGGCTAAATTGAGCAGGTGTACATTATTTCATTTCACTACTTTACTTATCCTCATAGCCAAAAACAAATGAGACAATCGCCATTTACATGAATTTTGAGTGTGCCTCACACAGGTGAGTGGGCTTGAAAAACCACCTGTAGAAAACACACTCTATCATCTCTCTGACACTTGCACGAGTTTTGCACATTTGCACCAGACACGTTCTTCCGAGCACTCCATATCCATAAAGAAACAATAACACTGTGCCTTTATGAAGCTTCACACAGGTGAGTGGGCCTGACAAACCACCTGTAGAAACATTCCTCTCTCTCTAGAAAGAAAAATAGCATTACCTTGTTTGAATACCTCACTTGTTGAATTGCTGAATGCCTCCTCAATTGTAAGTAGCTTTGAACAAAAGCGTCTGCTAAAAGTGTAAATGTATATGAGTGAACTTGCATTTTAAATAATTACATTGTAACAAATGACAAGTGTACTTTATATAGCACAGTATAAATGTCATCAGTTTGATTGCAATCTGGTTGTGCATTCATGATAGACATCCTGGTACTTGGTGCCTTATTTTTGTTTTCCCACATACTTTTTTTTGTCACAGCCTGGTATTCACCTACTATGTAGTATGTGATTTTTTGCTGCAGCCTGATGCACGAGCCGTCAATTTTTGGTTTAGAATGAAAAAAAAAAAGACATGCAGTTTTTGGTAACATATTACTTTACTTCGAAACTGTTGGTACTGTTGGTACGGTCATTGTTGGGATACACATTTAAAGCAGACAGCACTAACATGTTGAAATATATATCATTAACAATCAGTATGGAGAAGAAATCTGATCAAGATTATATGCTATATCACCATCAAATCTCTTTAAAGAAAAGCTAATGTATTGCTTTAAAAGGTCCTCTGATTCCAAACCTCACCATCAATTCTTCAATGTCTAATCAGAAAGCCGGTTCTGGCTAAGTTATGATTCGTATTCCCTACCATTTTAAGCCCAGAATACATTTACAGGAAGTGCTAAGCTGTGCCTGAGAAGAATAAGCTGACAGTCTCTGGTGAATTAGGTTGGATGTGACACTCCAACAAAAGGGGTTGAAAAATCCCTGAGTCATCATAATCACTGCATATGCTAATTGAAGATCACAATCGCTTTAACAAACATCCTTTTAAAAACATGTTTGTATGGACACTTACAAGCATCTGTGTTGTATTGGTATCCAAATAAAGCTTTTAAGAAAATTACAAGCACTGATATTTACTCATTATGCACAAGGCACCAAGTATGAAGTGTGTTTTATTGTATAAATAAGGAACTGAGGCCGTATTATACATTCAATTCACTCAATTTTTTTTGCGGTTAACCAAATTAAGCTGGATGTACAAATACATTCACTCATTTTCCTTCAGCTTAGTCTCTGATTTTTCAGGAATGAACAGCGGAATGAACCAGCAATTATTCCAGCATATGTTTTATGCAGCGGATGCCAGTACTGGGAAACGCCCATGCAAATCTTACATTCACACACACTCACATTCATACACTACGGCCAATTTTGTTAACCCAAGTCACTTATAGCGCATGTCTTAGGACTATGGACCTGGCGGAACCCCACGTAATCATGGGGAAAACATGGCCCAGTCGGGACTCAAACCAGTGGCCTTCTTACTGTGAGATGATAGTCCTAACCACTGAGCCACTGTGCCGTCCTGGATGTACACTCCCAATAATAATAAAAAATAAAATAAAATAAAAAAAATCACAAAAACTGTCATATTTTACAGCAAAATTAACAAATACAGCATTTGATTCCTTAAAAAAACCTACAAACTGTCCCTATTGTAACGAGAGTTGGCTTGGATAAAGACCCAGTCGTTTAACTAAACATGAGTGAAGACGCATGTTAACAAACCTCACAGCTGAGCACCACTGAGAGCGTGATGTGGGTGGAAAAGTGAAGTCACCTTTTTCTCTCCTCTTTCTCTTTGGTGGGCGAAGGAGGGAAAAACTGTGGCAAAACACTTGTTGAATTTTCAAGCATTGTCACAAGGCCAACAGTTCGAGAACATCCCACAGTCAGTTCTCTATTGCCTCATTTACACTAGAACTACAATTCAGAATAGTACAGTTTGGTGCGGGTTACCCTGATCAAGTTGAGTTTCCACTGGCAACAAGACCCTTACATTGGTAGGAGTGGTGTATGGCAGAAAGTTGAAGTCGACGTTATTCTCACTCAAAAAAAAAGAAAGCTTCATGGGTCATTCACATATTGCATCTTTTGCAGACTGTTCGTTAAAAGTTCATTATACGATTTTGCTGTTGATATTATTAATTTAAATTTACTTACGTAAATGCACAATATTTCAATAAATAAATAAATAAAATGCAGCCACTAAATTATTGTGGATTGATTGGCGCCACCGATGTTGCTGATTCACTGCCCCTCCCCTTTTAAGCATGCGCTAAATATATGTTTGACTGTTAGGTTATTCAGGCTACACCTCAGGGATGAACCACTGATGTTCAACCGCAGCAGATAAGCTGACTTTACCACAACAATTTCAAGTTTGCGTTAGGTTTGTTTTTTTTTATTTAGGGTAAAGTTCCTATAACATTATTTGTTTAGTATTGTTTGACGACGAGAGATGAAACACAACTTTGGGTTCACGAGATTGTACACTTTTTATTAAGAAAATATAATTTTTTTAAATGAAAAATTGTGTTTTATCTGATTGAAAACCACAAATCCTAAAAAAATAAATAAATGCATTTTGAAATAAGCTTTTCAGAATCTAGTTCATTTAGCACCTTCATTTTTTTGCTGGTTGAATGACAAGGGACAGAAATCTCAATGATTTGGTGAATGTATTTTGCAAAAAGATACATCAATAGAAGAAGCTGTATTAATAATATTGTGGCTCAAAAGGATCTGAGGATCGGTGTCTTTTTATGGTGAGTGTGTGTATATAGTAATGCATTTTGTTCAGTTTGTTCATTTCAGTTTGTTCATTTCAGTTTTTAAACTAAATGTTGATTTTTATTTGGTTTGCACATGTACTTGCTGAATTATTTCAAGGAATAAATTGCAACATTTTAAGAATAATTAATTGAATGAATTAAAACAACAGTATTTCATTTACCAGAAAGAAAAATAAAACATTACAATGAATTCATTTTTTGTGTGCCACCCCAAGATTTGGTGTGGCTTCAAATGGCCACCCCTAAGAAAATTTTCTGGGGGCGCCACTGCCTTCAAGCACATGCAAATAGAGAAAAGACATTTAGACAGGACATGTAAACTAGGGTGCTAGGTAACCTGTGAAAGCATGCCAAAAAAGTGGTAAATTATTTTGGTACATTGAAAATGGGCATAAATGTGTATCATACTGTACTGAACAAAACAGAACAGTATCGTACCGTTCAGTGGAATAACAGGCTATAAGGTACAACTGTGACTATCACCTGCAAAAAGTGAGAACATGCTACAAGCCAGTAGCAAAAGCTTTTTTATTGTTAGTTGGGACCGGGCTAAATTGAGCAGGTGAACATTATTTCATTTCACTACTTTACCTCATAGCCAAAAACAAATGAGACAATCGCCATTTACATGAATTTTGAGTGTGCTTCACACAGGTGAGTGGGCCTGACAAACCACCTGTAGAAAACACACTCTATCATCTCTCTGATACTTGCACCAGTTTTGCACATTTGCACCAGACACGTTCTTCCGAGCACTCCATATCTATAAAGAAACAACTACACTGTGCCTTTATGAAGTGTGCTTCACACAGGTGAGTGGGCCTGACAAACCACCTGTAGAAACATTCCTCTCTCTCTAGAAAAAAAATAGCATTACCTTGTTTGAATACCTCACTTGTTGAATTGCTGAATGCCTCCTCAATTCTAACTTGCTTTGAACAAAAGCGTCTGCTAAAAGTGTAAATGTATATGAGTGAACTTGCATTTTAAATAATTACATTGTAACAAATGACAAGTGTACTTTATATAGCACAGTATAAATGTCATCAGTTTGATTGCAATCTGGTTGTGCATTCATGATAGACATCCTGGTACTTGGTGCCTTATTTTTGAATTCCCACATACTTTTTTTTGTCACAGCCTGGTATTCACCTACTATGTAGTATGTGATTTTGGCTGTAGCCTGATGCATGAGCCGTCAATTCTTGGTTTAGAATGAAAAAAAAAAAGACATGCAGTTTTTGGTAACATGTTACTTTACTTCGAAACTGTTGGTACTTATATTTATGTCCAAACCCTCCCACACATCAAGCCTCCAACATTCTTGAAACTAGTCCTAAAGTTATCCAGTATCTATTTAGAGCATATTATATCATAAACGCCCACATGTACAATGACAGTGCAGCTTTCAGCATTTTGCTTAGCCAACACAAGGGTTCACAAGGAGATTTGTGCCATCCTTTAAGAATGGAATAAAAAAAAAAAAACTCCACAGGCCATTTATACTTATAGATCCCCTAAATCATGACCGTGGGACTTGATGAATAGCCTCTCAGAACATAATATCTTAACACGAATGCGTAAAGATGACTCATCCAATCCAAGTTAATACAGCAGTGTTTTAGGCAAATATTAATTTTTCTTTCTCTTTCACACACACACACACACACACACACACACACACACACACACACACACACAGTTGCACTGGACATTGACTCAAGCTGCTCACAAACTATCTTATATGAATAGATTATGAATTAAGGAATCTCCATTTAATGTTTAACAGAAATACTTGAGGAAACAACTCACATCTCCAACATGTCTCAAAATGTCTGTCACTTTTATTTACCGATTTATTGTCATTGATAAATAAAATAATCATGGCTCTTTGGAAAAAAAAACATATATCTACCAATAATCAATGATTTGAGTTTTTCGCTGAAATGAAAACTACAGCCAGTAAAACACCCCCAAAAAATGTACACAAAATATGATTACAGGGTTTTTCAGTGTAGTTAATTTGTGATGCAAAACACTTGGGTATGAACCTTATAAAACATGCTTTGACAAAAGAACAAAAAAGTCATATTAAACAAAATGGTATGATTACTTCAGCAAATGCAATTGTAATTTGTACAATTCTTTCTTTAACACTATTAGGTAAGTTTAATCCAGGTGGTGTGTTACTTTAAAATACATCAAAATAAAGATAAAGCATCCAATTTTAGCACATTATTCAAATACACAAAACCTTTGGACGTTTACAGTCCGCAACAGCTATCCGAATTGTCTATTCCAACGCTATCTCACGGCAATTCTGTGCCACGCCTCCTTTTTAAAATCGAATTGTACAAATTAGCCACTAAACTAACAAAACGTAAAATAGTTATGTTTCGTCGTGAGATCAGGCTGTGTATTCCAATGATCAGGGTCAAAACAAGACAGAAAATTTATGATTTTTACATGAAGATTCTACATGATATTTTTTATGTAAACATCCTGAAAACATTATAATTGGACCTGAGAGTACAAAATAAACAAAACAAAAAAACGCAACTCATGCTGCCTTCATAAATTACGTGAAAAAAACACTGAAAATATGTTTTTATATCCTCTACCACCCTAAAAAAAAAAGAGTACATTAGAGTGTCGATTAGAGAGAGAGGGCGCGCATGTCAACACCTGGTGTCTCTCACTCTTGTCGTGTCTCTCAGGCTGTGAAATGGGGAAGGAGGGGGACGACAGAAAAAGAAGGCAAAGTGAGGAAACAGCGGATGTGAGAAAAGCGTGAGGCAGCAGACCCTGAGAGTGAAACACAACAGAACTTAAGCTTTAGTCAAATCATCTTTCTATACTGTCCTCATGTGATTTCTACACATAGGAAAGCTTTAAATCAAACATGGACAGGCAACTCAAAACTGAAAGCAAAAACTTTTCCATTGGCATTTCCATTAAAACTAAAATGAACATCGTGTGGACTAAAGAAAACAAATATTAGTCATAAAAAGCAGGTCAAAACTGAAATATATTTATTAAACTTCAACTTATTGTTATGGTAATTTAAAATATAATTTTTAGAAAACTAAAATGTAATGTAATGTATTTATATAGCGCATTTACCGTGCCATACACCTAATGCGCTTCACAATCATGAGGGGGGTCTCTCCACACCACCACCAGTGTGCAGCATCCAGTGATAGAGCTAATTCAGTGGATGGGGATGTCTGGGAGACCATGATGGGTAAGGGCCGATGGAGATCTTTAAGGCTGATTTATACTTCTGTGTCAAGCGCACGCGTATGCTTCAGCGCAGCCTTCGGCCGGCCGCATAGCCCTCGCCGTGACTGACGGCGACGCTGACGCGCACCTCTCAAAAAATGTAACTACACGTTGCAACGACGCATAGCGCAAGCTCTGTGATTGGTCGGCATGGTAGCACTGACAAGTGTGGGCAGGACTGAGAGCCGCATGAACCCGTTGGAGCGAGTGTTTACAAGTGTAAAGTCCAGATGAAAAGTTTTGCTTTAAAGTTGTTGCACGTCCCCTGCTTCCCGTCTCAAAATAAGCGAGTTTGAGCTACTTCTACATTAAGGTAGCGTTCAGAAAAAAACAAAACACCAGCAAAGAAACTCGACACAGAGGAACATAAAAACCTCACTACCAGCTAGCATTTCGGAAGTGTTATTGCAGAGCAACACAAACAGCGTGCAGAAGTATAAATGCACGGCAATGCAAATGGCATGCGCCAAGGGTCACTTAAAAGACATAGAAGTATAAACCAGCCTTAACGAGAAGTGCCATGGGATTTTTAATGACCATAGAGAGTCAGGACTTGGTTTAACGTCTCCTCCGAAAGACAGCGCTCACTGACAGTACAGTGTCCCCTTCACTATACTGGCGCATTAGGACTCACACAGACCGCAGGTTGAGCTTCCCCTGCTGGCCTCTCTTAACACCACTTCCAACAGCAGCCTAGTGTTTCCCATGCGGTCTCTCAGCTGGGTACTGATCAGGCTCAGCCCTCCTTAGATTCAGTGGGTAACCGGTCTTAGGCTGCAGGGTGATGATATGGCTGTGGTAAAATGTGTAAAATTACATTTTATTTCAGTTAAAACTAAAACATGGAACTTCATTTGTGTATTTATTAAGTTTCTATTACTTATTATTATTACTTTGAAAAGCACATTCTACTGCACGACAGGAATATATTTCTACCAAAATTCTGTCAAGTTAAATCAAACTTTTATTTGTATTGCCATAAAGATGCTTCAGTTTTTGTGCAAACGATTGTTGACGACTCTTTTTCTCTCTCTAAAAAAGTGACTTTACATGGCACATTCATAGGCATACAAACACTACTTTTCTATTCATTACAAAGTTGGCCAATTCAATTTATAAATTTCATATTTTATGTCCTAATTCAGCAATTCAGTCTGCATTTTCCACACCACAGAAATCCTCTACTCAATACTGCTTTCTTTCCAATAGCAAAATCAAAATCAACAAATAAATGCTCATCAAGCACTTTCTACATAAGCAATATACAACTTTTCAAATCGTCTTGAAACAGCAGATCATAATATATTCTGATTAGCACAACACTAGAAGGAACATAAAGCGCAAAAGCACATGCTAATGAAACTCAACATCAGAATTGGATAATTGAGCTTATGAGAGCGATTCAATAGCTTGAGCATCCTCTCACCCTGGATCAGACTGTGATTTTGCTGCTGTGTAATAAAGGGCTCACGATAAATAAATAACAGCATCAAACTGTGCTCATCAAACTCTTCAGGTGGTTCTGATTAGGTTTTGGTCTGTGCAAGTAAAACTCAGTGGTTTGTTAATGGACGTGATGGAAGCAGAGATGGATAGATTGTTCAGCAGGGGGAGAAAAAAATCATCTGACTGATTACTCTGCTATAGAAGCACTCAGATCTAATCATTGGAGAGATTTGATTTGCCGGCTGGACAGATATACCCATCAGAAACATCATTTGACCGTAGAATGCAAATATTTTCCATTTATTAGTTGTTGGAGTTTCTCTTTTATCATCTAAACCAGTGAAAGGCAAGTGAAAAGTTCAAGAACACTGCATAAATCACTCTCAATCAGTGTTACTGTCAGTTTTCTGGCAAAAATATGTAAACAAAATGACACACTTGTATTTGAGGGACTAGTTTTCAGAGAATATATTTTCAATAAAGTTCGTTAAAGGTTATTTTCTTGGTTTAAAAGTAAACCTAGTTATATTTTGGTCTTAAACTTACATTTAATATACTTGCCTTATACAGTTTTTTGCAGATACTTGTTTGTACCTTCACGTTTTACATTTCATTCATTCATTTATTCATTTTCTTTTCGGCTTAGTCCCTTTATTAATCTGGGGTCGCCACAGTGTTTAATAAAACTATTTTGTTTAAATGCACCAAAATATATTGGCTATACACTGTAAAAAGTGATTGGTTACTTTACTTTAAAACGTAAGCAAACCCGTTGCCTTAAAAGCATCAAGTTGATCTCACTTTAAAAAGTCAGTAAACTAGTTTAACCCAAACATCCCAGATATATGTTTTAAATGCCAAAAACATAAGGAACATTCTTTCATTGTATCTGGGAATGTGAGGTGATTAAGATTTTCTGGCAAAACGTAATCACATTAATCCCCTCAATTGTTTTAAAACCAATTCCAGTTACACCTGAAATATGTGCTTTGGGTTTATTTCCTGTAAGTTTGTCATTACCAGGTTATCAAACTAAAATGATTGACATGTGTCTTGTTATTGCAAGGCGTTTGATAGCACTCTATTGGAAAAATACAGAAAGGCCATCCATTGACCACTGGCTGAAAGATTTGACACATTACATTGCACTGGAAAAAATCACCTACAGTATATAAAGGGCAAATTAAAGGAGTACCATAAAATTTGGGGCAACCCAGTGGCGCAGTGGGTAGTGCTGTTGCCTCACAGCAAGAACGTCGCTGGGTCGCAGGTTCGAACCTCGGCTGGGCTGGGTCAGTTGGCGTTTCTGTGTGGAGTTTGCATGTTCTCCCTGGGTTCGCGTGGGTTTCCTCCGGGTGCTCCGGTTTCCCCCACAGTCCAAAGACATGCAGTACAGGTGAATTGGGTAAGCTAAATTGTCCATAGTGTATGAGTGTGAATGTGTGTGTGGAAGTTCCCAGAGATGGGTTGCAGCTGGAAGGGCATCCGCTGCGTAAAATCGTGCTGGATAAGTTGGCGGTTCATTCCGCTGTGGCGACCCCGCAAGGGACAAAGCCGACAAGAAAATGAATGAATGAATGAAAATTTGGGATCTGTTTATACAATTTTTGGAACATAACCACACAACGGCACAAGCAAATACCTCTCACGCTACTGGTTAATTGATTGATATGTGTAAATGTGTATTTTTGTTTGTGGAATACAATATATGTTTTTCTTAGCCTTAGCCCATGTATAACAATACATTTACCTGTTCAACTGAATCTGGATGCTTTGGGGGGAAGGGGGGGGGAGGTTGTTAAAATGTTAAAAAAAAAAAAGTGAATTTTCATGTTAATTTTAAGTGATTTTTTTACAATAAAAAATGTTTAAAAAAAAAAAAAAGTCTGTAAACTGACTTTTATAATTATGCACAAAGTACACTCACCGGCCACTTTATTAGGTACACCTGTCCAACTGATCATTGCTGACCATGTCCATCCCTTTATGACCACAGTGTACCCTTCTTCTGATGGCTACTTCTAGCAGGATAACACTCCATGTCATAAAGCACAAATCATCTCAGACTGGTTTCTTGAACATGACAATGAGTTCACTGTACTCAAATGGCCTCCACAGTCACCAGATTTCAATCCAATAGAGCACCTTTGGGATGTGGTGGAAAAGGAGATTCACATTATGGATGTGCAGCCGACAAATCTGCAGCAACTGCGTGATGCTATCATGTCAATATATGGAGGAATATTTCCAGTACTTTGTTGAATCTATGCCATGAAGGATTAAGACAGTTCTGAAGGCAAAAGGGGTCCAAACCGGTACTAGTAAGGTGTGGCCGGTGAGTGTATGTTTACTTAATAATTATAAGGCAACAAGTTTACTCTTTTTCTTAAGTAATCGCTTTGTACAGTTTATTGACTGTAGGAACTGATACAAAAAAAAAATATTTAAAAGGGGGTGTACTCGGAGCACTGTATATTGTTTTGATCTCCACTGTATATTGAGTATAAATAACATCCAATACAAGTTAGAGAAGTACAATGGATCCAGAGAAATATTTGAAGGAGAAAAGCATCCTTAACGAAAGACTGAATCACCACAATATGATCTGTAAACCCAGTGAAGAGAAATAAAGTCCTTGGCTTCTCTGACAGCAGATAAGCGGTCTAGGCCGGTCATTGTGTGGACGGGACAGTAAGCACTGGCAGCCACTTAAGACTCCAGCAAACATTGTTTTGGACCACAAAAGAGGAGAGAGGGAAGCAGGAGGACACAGAGAGGAAAGAGGATGAATGTGTGTCTATTTTAAGACGGGTGTGTGTTCAGGGCTCGGGGCTCTGCTGGTGTCTGATCCACATTTCAGGCCTTCATTGTATGAGCCCAATCACATGATGGAGAGAGGAGGAGGCCGACTGGACTCATGCTCTTTGTAAACTCAGATAAAAACCTTTTTTTTCTTATTACAGCTGCTTCTGGGGCTGATCTCACATGTTAGATCTGGAGGATTTCACTTATACGCCTTATAATGAGCATTAAAGTATGTCTTTCTTTTCAAAATACCAGGAATACCCTCATGCTAAAGTCAGAAACCAAGTAAGCAGCATGAGAATTGCCATACTTTGCGCACTAAAAAAATTTACTCAATTCAATT